>CM054115.1:32088981-32688981 GCA_028673005.1 Tanypteryx hageni
AAAACTTGGCGAACAATTGAAGCCTTCTTGTTCCACGAGGGACCTTCACCACTCAGGCTTTATTGGGACGCTGGGTTTACAATGGTTATATTGTTCTGGGAATCGCGCAGCATTGTTATCCACTACCCGGCTAAAACTCTTCCCTTTGATCAAATGAGCACCTTGACTAACTAATGAGTGACTGACTCATCCCCGTCACGGCTACCCCTCTGAGCCTCTTCTTCGCACTTTCCTCTCTCTCTCGCCCCCCTCTTTCTCTCGCTCCCTCTCTCTATCTCTCGCCCCCTTCTCTCCCCCCTCTCGTCCCCTTCTCTAACCCTATCTTTCTCTCCTCCTCTCCCTCTCCCTCCTCTCTCTTCCCTCTTTCGCCCCTAAGGATCGCTCCAGCTGAGTTTTCACGGTCATTAGACACGAAATGAAACCTATAATAACGTTTGTCTAGCAGACCTTATCCCAAAGGCAATGAAAACAAAACTATTCCAGTGGAATTCGTATGTGGAAACATGTCTGAATGCGTAGAAACAGCGCGATGTTCAGCAAAAACGACCTCGGAAGTTTATACGTCTCGAGTAACACAAAAGAGTTTCATTTGACGACACTAACTTTTCTACTCAGGATGTGTTCCGTTTGCATAAACTGCGACATTAATATAAGCGGATTATTTCATCGGATGTTTTTTGAACACGTAGGAAACTTCTACGGATCGTTCCGATCTGTTTAAAAGCGCGTGAAAAACTTTTCTCCGAAAGTCTACGTTCTCACAAAAGTGATTTCGAGGGAAAATGCTCGCAAAAAAACACGATCACACACATTATCAGTGAGAGTTGGGGGTAATGTTCAAGAGGAATCTTACTCCGATATTTAAAGTGGAATTTGCCAACAAATCAGGGTTAAGAATCCAAAAATATAAAAGCTTCCGCTCTCCATTTGATTAACATGAAATAGAGTGTACGAAATGGTATATTTTCCGTGTTAGAAACATTTAAAATCGGGATACGAACCTGGCCACTATATATCTATTCTCGTGGCTAACATGGTTTATCTACAAAGAATGATTAAAAAAGTGAAAATGTATGTTTTCGCCTTGAAAACGACAGCCTTCAATGGATTTATTAATTAAGTAAATAAAAATATGATTCCATGGGTCGAGTGGAATGGTTTTAAATTTAAAATTTGTTTATTTATATGGATTAATTTTTATTTGATCAAAAAGTTGTTTTCATTCAGAATAAATCGCGTACCCAAATATTAAGTAAGGAAATCACGATTTTTATAGATTTCAATTGAATATGTCGAATAAAATTTATGCTACCGAAAGTTAAGTAGCACCTAAAGATTTTATATGCGTAACCTGTCTTTAAAATAATCATAATGTAAATAAGATAAAGGTAAAGTACCCCTTTAGCCAAACAATTAGAGGGTTACAACACCCAATGCATTTCGCCCACAAGGTGGGCATCGTCAGAGCAAAACCTGTTTCAACAGTGACTGGGAGTCAACTGCCACTAACGATATAATGTAAATAATGTTACAAATTTTCTCTTTGATTTATCAGAAAAAGCTATTTTGAAGAATTAGTTATATCAGATCCGAGGATGATGTTGCAGAACAAAAATAGATAAAACATTTACCGTAGAACTTTCTGAAAAATTAAAACAATTTCACACAGTGGTGTATTTTTTACCAGTAATTGTAATTAGGAAATTACAACCGATAGTGGATTATGATCCTTTCTTAGAATCTACTATCTGCGAATCGCCCCCGGTGAACCTGCTACCTTTTATCCGAATTGCGCATTTGGTTTTCATTACCATTTAATGGCTATAGAAGATGCTATTTTGTCCATTTTATTTTAACCACAAGGCAAGCTCCGTGTTTTTCAATTTAATGTTAACATTAAATTCATGAAATAGAACGTGTAATCGAACCTCCGAACAAGTGAAATTTAGTAGGGCCTATACCGTCTTTACATTTCGTAATTTGATGCCCTCACATTAATGAGCAGCGCGTTAATGTAGGAAACAACTAAGTTTTATTTTATGCACGGCTATTAAATCAAGTGTAGTAAGCCATCAGCTGAATATATGAGTTATGACCCACCAATATTTTGAATTTCTTTACACACGGAAGAATTGTTTTATATATTTCAAGTACCAAGGTTTGTCAGATTTTCCAGTCGTGAGAGGCTCAGATGGTTACAAAGCGGCTGTTTTAAGTCTAATATCTAATTCAAGTCTCTGAAATAGTTTAAAGAGTAAATAAGGATGATTTATTTGATATATAGGACTAAATTGTATCTTGATGGCATATTGTCGATATATGGAGTATTAGAAAAATACGGAGGTAAGTAAATGAAGAGATCTTTACTATATGGTTATATTTAGTCGTGAAGGTACATAGGAGATATTACGATACACTGAGTTTTATGATATAGAAATGTTTACTAGGCTGAGGTTTTACTGTAATTCACAGAAGATAAATAGTATCCGCAAATTTGAGGGTAATTAATTAGGAGAAAATCAATAGATATTGAAAACTGAAATACAATGAGCAGCTTTGAAGATCCCGTTAATTTTAACCTATAAGTTAAAACACTATTACACGAAATTTTATCAAGAAACTTTGACATAACGCTGCCACATTGCGAAGAAGTCAAAATTTCACGTTACAAAATGCGCCTAATACATAGTACGCATCACATTTTTTATTTTATTTCCTGGTATTAATGTTTTAAGCTGCTGATAATTCCTTTCCTTAAAACAGAGTTAACGGTAATGCAATGCATTTTAATGTCAGAATTGGCATTTAGTTGCCTACACATCAACCTACTTTTCTCAGAAATATATACTGGCAAACGAACAATCTCCCATGAAATCAGCAAATCTATAGGATGGCTCCTGGATATATACCACTAAACTTGTATCAATCTCCATAAATTCATACCACACACCTTACAGCAATCATCCCCTAAAATGTAAACCACCAAACTTACAACAAATACCCTTAATTTATGCAACACACAATACACAATTGCTCCCTAAGACCAACCTTGCATCAAATATATCATGATTTTATGCCACCCATCTTACACCTACCCCCCCTGCAATGTATACCACCAAAAATACGTCAAGTTCCTTGATTTTATACAGCCCACCTTACAAAAATTGCCTCGGAAATATGCACCACCAAACTTTCACCAAATGCCTTTAATTTTATGGAATTTACATTACACAAAATTGCCTTTAAAATGCATTCAACCAAGCTAGCAAAAAATATCTCTTAATTTTATGTTATCCGTCTTACGCCAATTTCCCCCAAAACGTATCACACTAACACATGCCAAATATCCCTTTGTTTTAATAAACCCAACTTACAATCCGCTGCCACTACAACGTATACAACTAAATTTCCAATAAATGCTTCCTTGGCTTAGGTCACCCTACTTACACTTGGTATTCCCGATACAACCAAACTTACAAATAATGCCGTCCGATCTTATGCCGGACAAATCACACTCAACTCTCTATATTATATGTACGTACAATAAAAAATCACAAACGCACCTATGATATATCGACACCGATTTTTCCTATCCCGATTTTAAGTTTTAATAGATACAGACAACTTAAAATCCGGATAGGAAAAATCGGTGTCGATATTAAATTTTTAAAGAACTGCAGAATTATCCATGTTCTCCCAAATTTCATAAGATCTATAAACTTAAAATATTTTCCCCTTCCCTTTTCTTAGTGGTTTATCTCAACTTTAAAATTTTAGTACGGCATTTGGAGATTTGTTACCTTTTATCATTGTATCTGTGCCTGTGTGCCGTGAAGCTAATTCCCATATGTGTAGTGACATGTTACGACTTGCAGTAAACTATCTTGCCTTATTGTGGAAATAAAAATTCTTTCCAATTCATTTCCATTCACCACTCATTTATATATATAATTCAACACGAGGTAAAAGTAATTCCTGCAACCAATAACTGTCGAGTAGGTAAGTCCATGTTTAAGACAACTACAATTTTCGTAGTTATATACCGAACAATTTTATTTTTTAATTTTCTTCTATATCGGAGGATAGAATAAAGGGATACGGTTCCTCCGACGTCACACAAATAAAAACTTTGACTTCGCGAATTCTAACATTTCAAGGAATCTCGCAGCACCTACGAGAATGAGTGCGTTTCGGCGAACTTGCCGCAAACGACTTCATATTATATTTTCAGAAAGAGTTACATTTCTTCCCGAAACGGCAATCGTATCTGCGCTATGGCGGCGAATGCATGTTCACGGCTGAATGAATCAGAAGACGAACAGCTTTTGAAATTGCGACAGAATGATTCTTGCGACAGGCGCCTAGAGGGCGGGGCGGATGCATCTTGCGAATAATTCGGTTTTCTCACGCGACGAACAATTGTCGGAGAATCCTTCGGAGAAGTAGGTCGGCGGAAGAGTTGTCCAAGGGCTCGAGTGCGGGCGCATTTTCTCAAGGGCTGAGTTGGGCGGGTTGGAGGGCGGAAGAAATCCATTTCGCTCGATCATCGCTTCCGACGAATCGTTTGAAAACGTTTCCCGTAAGGAGGGGCAATAATACCGTTTTTCTTTTATTTACTCCGAGTACTCAGGTTTAGCACATCTATTAATCCAGCCAAGTGCCGAGTTACTCGGAAAACTTTGACGTTTTTTCGCGCGGACGAAAAACTGCACGCGGCGGTCGCGTCAAGCTCGGCGTAGCGCAAATCAGGCGAACGGGCGGCGTTTTTTAACGAGACGTTTCACGTGCTCGTCGCGGTCGCATTTCGATAAAACAAGAGGGGCGGCGGAAAACATTTTAATTGGCGACTCGCGATAAACGTAAATGATATCTAGAGCAAATGATCAAACGGCTCGCGGAGACGATTGTTTCCGTGCATAACTACGTACTGTCGGAACTGGCGTGGAGGTTACGTTACCAATTGTTCGTACTCCGTGTCGTTCTGCGAATTAGGATCTCTTGGCGCGTAGCGTTCGGGTCACCCAGATACGTGGAGATAGAGGGGAAAATTTCGAGGAAAATTGGACGATGAAGGAGAGACGTGAGGAAGCGGCGGGTGAGGGAGGATGAAAAGAGAGGGTGAGGAGGAATGGGAATTACAGGTAATTGTAAAGGATGAGGATGGAGATAAGAGGCGGGAGAGATAGAAGAGGGAGTGAGAAAATGTGAAGGTTAAAAGGTGCGCAGTCGTGCGAGAGAAGGAAGAGGGGAAGTCAGGAGAGGAAAGAGGGCAAAAGAGTATTTGCAGAGCAAAGAGGAAGAACGTGAGATGACAAGAGAGGGCAGGATTTGATTTCTTTCAGTTTTTAAAATAAAATCTGTTTCTATTTGTTCAACGTAAGGCTACGGGGAGGTATTTAATCTCCCACACCGTTATAATTTATTTACGCAGTGTATTCTTACTTCTGTTCCTAACTTTTCTCCCAACATATTTAACCAAAGCCAGGAACAGAAGGAAAGTTTTCGTCCGCAAATTTTGACCGAAATTGCGTTTTGTTTATCATTTTTCTTCAAAATATCCTAAGTATGCTTCTTCTAAAATATTACGTTTTGCTTTTTTATTACTGAGATGATGGAAGTATCGAATAGCAGAATACTACTTAGGAAAGATGAAGATTAACAAGGAATAGCGGAAGAATTGTGTTTCGAAGTGCGGTTTTCTGAATGAGTGGAAATCAAAAAATATACTGTGAAAACAATCAATACAATTTTGAAAAAGTTTTAAAAACCAAAAAGCAGCTTCAAATAATTGCCAGAAAAATACTATTTTCTTAAATGGTTATTGATCATAAATATATAACAAGATACCTCTTCAGACTGCATCGGGAATTTTATTGTTAGATTTTGCAGTCAAAAATTACGTCATTTAGCCTTAACTAAAAAGGTCCTCGCTTTCTTTATTTTGAATAATAATGGCCAGCAGAAAATCTCACAAGGAAAGACTTAATAAATATTTATAAAATCCTGACACCTTCTTAATAGTTTGCCGATTAAATGCAGAACATTTAAATAGTTTCTTTGTCAATGTAAACAATAAATATCGAAGAGCGAAGGATAGGTCAGTGTAGATGAAAATTACGCTTTTTTGTTGGGCTATATTTGTCTTAATTTTGCACCTAGATTTTTCTTTTAGCAAAACCTTCCATTATCTATCGCGACCTTCCAGCTCCACTCTTCTCGTATGGTCGCTATAACCACGACTATTTATTCTGTTCTTGCATGGAAGCCTATACACTCTCTTTTAATCCTTTCTTGATCCCAAATCCCATCCGTCTTTTAAATGCGTACCGTCCCACGCCATGCAAATCCCTATCCTGCCTCGCCCTTCTTCACCCACTGTTCAGCCTTATCTCCGCTCGCCACCGCCACCTATCTGGTCAAACCTTATGACCCACGCCATCATTAACGTTCACGTTAAAACCCTTACAACCTCATTCTGTTAAGGGACACAGAAAATTGCGTTGAAGGATCTAAAATTTCATGCTCGAGGCACTATGTAATGTGGAGGCTCGATGGAGATTGAAAGTAGGGCAAAGAGTCAATTGGCGCACGATACATCTAGGAAGTTAGGAGGGCTAGTAAACATGCTAACTAAGTTGAATTCTCATTTTAGTGGAATTGCAGACATACAAGAGTTAATCGCGTTTTACGTTAGGAATGGTTGAGGAAAAATATAATTTTTGCGCTCAAGAATAAAAAATCTACTTCATACGCTTGTGTAATTTAGCTTAGTAAGGGTTTTATACAATTGATTTATATGTAAGTATGTAATGTAATAACTTCAAAACTATGCTTAGCAAAATTCTTTTAATTGTATTTCTTCTATTTATTAATAAAGCACTGTTTCTTATTGTATAACTAAGTACATTTCTCAAGACAAATAATATATATATAATTTTCGGCTTCAATTTAACTGAATAATTCCAAATATACATAAAAAATATTGTTTACCTGCATTTAATGACGAAGAAAAACATTTAAATCCATAGCATCAATCAAGAATGGTATTATTACATTAAAATATCATATCAGACGAAGTTACGATGTGATTATTATTTCGAAGGATTATATGACATTGCAAAAGAATATATAAATATTTTCCTAAGATCAGATGTCTCATTATCCATCTTTTGCTACTCTAAGAGCTCTTTCCCAAATCCCTCTCCCTGTCCCCTAGCACATAGGTTTTCAAAGTTTTTTTTTCTCAGCTCCGGTAAGAAAATCGTGTCTTCGAGCCCAGAAAGATTTAATGACGCATGAAAATAAGGATTATTAATGTGTAGCACATATATCAATTTTATAGAGACTACCAAACGAGCTGTGACTTTGTGGAAAGCCACAATAACAATTTTTTGAATACTAGAGGATGATTTACGCAATTCAGATTATTCTATTTCAACAATCGTATCCTTACAGCTCATTGTGTATTATTTTTCAAAAACAACGCCCATTAAGTTTTACAATACAGCTCCATCTTACAACTTTAAAAATTCAATGTTATGACTGATAATGTTGAGGGCATTTTCAACTTACGTGAAAAAATTTTTTGTATAGGAAAAATTTAAATTTAACGCTTTCAGGTTCTAAAAAATTGTAACGCTTGATGATTCGGAGTGTCTATCCTGCTTCATTAGCGAGTTACGATGGCGTTTACCGCCACAGTGGTCTGTTAACTGGGTCTTGCCTCTTTTTACCCATTACTTAGTGCAGCATTGAGAGAATGGATTATTTTGATCACGTACCTAAACTGAAGATTGTATCACTTATTGAGATTTTGTTTGGAAAAGGTCTCGGAGAAAATTTAATAACATTTCATCATATTTAACACTAATGCATATCTTTTTCCGGTATAAGACACGGCGGGAAAAATTCTGAAACAAGAAAAAGTCTACTATGACCGGGAATCGGACCCTGGTCTTCCACTTGGCGTCGGATATTCTACCACTGAGCTATCGCATCAGATAAATTTTCCCGTTTTTAAACGTAGATGTTTTCTTGGTTGGGACGGAACTAGGCAAGCTAGTATCAAACTGCCCCAACGGATGTCCTAAAAGAGAAACAGAAGAAAACTCTTCCCTCTCAAATGCTGATATTGCCAAGCTGGAAATTGATGGAATAAATAAATGGAAAATAACATACTTGAACCGCATCACTGAACAGCTATATAAATGCGATTAAAATTTGAAATTTCAACTTTTAAATCGTACAATAACTCCGTTTATTATCAATTTTTGAAAGATTCTTGATGGAATAAAGCGATCTGAAGAACCCTGTAATGTTAGGAAACATCAACTTTCAGAAACGGCAAATTTGATCTGCTACTATAGTTTAGTGGTAGAATATCCGTCCGTTAAGTGGAAGACCCGGGTTCGATTCATGGTCTTAGCTGACGTTTTCTTGCTTAAAAAATATTCCCAACATTACGGCTTATACCTGCCTGCGTAGGATATTGAAATTGCTTTATTCCATAAATAAGACATGGTGTTTGATTCTTGGGAAGGATATCGCTTCACCGAGGGAGTTTGCAGATTCTTTTTATTAGGAAAATTTTATCAAAGAGATGCATGCGTGATGATTCTGGTTGACTGTTTATTGAGGATTTTAGAGTAAATGAATGCAAGTTTTAATGCTCAAATGATCAAGCCAACTAATTATCTTTGCTGTTATTAGTCTGGAGTTGAATCGGAGACTTTCTTGTTCCTCTTTTCAACCTTTTGTAAATAATTTTATGCATATTATTTCTGTCCCTTCTAACTAAACCGCTATAAAGCCCATTCCACCTGTCCTTTTGCATCCCTAGCATCTTATCAGTCTATCTTTTGACACCTCAAACGTACGGAATTTTTATTTCGCTTCTTCTGTCTCCTCGCAGGTGTTGGACAATTTTACCAATCTCTAGTTTGCAAAAGCATCTCCTGCTCTTTTGGCTGTGGCGCTCCATAAAACGCCATTCCGAATTCTCCAGAGGGTTCCAATGAATATTGGGACAAAGCTATGTAAAAGACATACTATGGGAAGCACCGTTGAAGGGCAAAAGGGGATTAACCTTCCAAATAATTCAACCGTTCCAAAAAGAGAGATGCGAATATAATTTGAGAGAGACTCAGGGGATGGAATGCTTTGAAATTCGTCTTGCTAGTTTTGCAACAAAGAACAAATAAAATAGTGTAGGTATATGTATTTGCAGCAAAATGTAATCCATTATATACATAATATCTTTATTATGTACGTTAGTCCGTCCGTCGGAACGCTCTATAGAAATCCCCATAAGAGAACACTTAAAAATACCTTTTTCCACTTGCAGGCATTTTCTTTTGCAAAATGGAATTAGAAGTAATTAACTTACGATCTTCGGACCTGGACCATTTTAAAGAAAAATAAACATAAATTCTTATTATTATCGTCGACTTTTACCTTCGGTTCGAAATCGCTCAAGTTATACGTTTAAATCGCATTTACTGGAAAATTTAAAGCTTTTTTAAGATATGTTGTCTTGCCGACCGTGTCATTGTTAAACCTCGAGATTGTATTGTCGTCCTTATACTGTATGCTTAAGGAAAGCGTGCTTTGAATACATTAGTACGAGAGAGAAGGTGTCCGAATATTTTATAATTAAAATCGAGTTTTCATTAATTTCTTTTCAGTTAACTTCCTATTGATATTTTTAGTAATTAACTATTTTATAATTATTTTCATAATAGTTTTTTTGTAAAGCATCTTTTAATTAACCGGAGTTATAAATTCACATCGCATATATGAATCACGCAAAATGCCATTCCTTGACATGCAGACCTTTTTCGTTTACATTTAAAAATATTTCAAAGTTAACTTAGTTATGCGAAGAGAAGAATTTAATCTCATTCGTAAATCTCCAAAAATTACGTTTTAATACGATTTCTCACGTTTTCACGCATTTTATTTATATTGGGCCACCGTTGTCCCAATCGTTTAATTCTATTCTTGCCCTCATAATAAATGCACCAATTTAGTGCTTTAACACGGATCAGACTTTTATAGGAAAAGAGAATGGGGAATGAGCAGAAATGGAGAAAAAGGAAGAGGACGTAGAATCTGTATATGATTAAAAGGAGCTGCGGTACAAAAATAACAATAATAAATTATAATTGATTATAAAACATTTTATACTATCGAATCATGCGCCTTTGCCAAATGGTGGGTTATCATGAAACTAAATATAACGTAATTTTCAATGGATTTCTTTATATGATAGTACAGAAAATATTTCAAACTGAATTTCTAATAGGATTGAAAAATAACATTTTATGACTTTTATTTAAATTTCTTTAAATAAAGGCAATTTTCAGAAAAAAATTCAAAACTACTATATGTATTTAAATAAATTGCGATCTTAAAATATAGTTAAAACTCATTGTAGTACATGTAAGTATTTAGTTCATAGTAAGTTACTACACATTTTTCCTTTAATGGTAAATTGACAGTTCATTCACATTTTATCCTGTTTTTACGCGTTAATAAGAGTAAAATTATTCAATTATTAAGTTAAATCCTCTACATTTTAAATAACTTATAATTTGCTAAAATATTTCAAGTAACTTTCTGCAAATTCTTTATGCAATATATCTTATTATTTCTATTTTTCCCTTATCTGCGGGATTTATTTGGATAATCATTTAGCCTCTCTGAAAATAATTATTTAAACAATATAATTAAAACAAAGATAACTTTCAAAAACAGTGATTTGATTATGCATGAAAGCCAAACCATATCATTGCAAATATAACTGATTTTTCATATCGAAATCTAATGTCTTTGTAACACGTTTAAGATGCTTTCATAGGAGACAGAGAATGAGAGGAAAAAAGGAAGGAGAGAGACAAAGGAAGAGAAACAAAATTAAATGTCCTATAAATTAAAAATTGTTTTGAACATATAAGAATTGTATAGCGTAATGGGTTTCTTTGCCGTACAATGTCTATTCGTCCAAAACTATTTTTACTCTCTGTAACACTAAATCATGTGAATTTTATATTTATTGTTTACGTTTTAGTGCATATGCAAGTTGGTTTCATTAATTTTTTATTTTAACTTAATACTTAATTCACGCATACCCGTCATATTTGACGGGTAATTACGCTATTTTACTCATAAACACCGATATGAAAATACAATCTTGTTGCAAAAATGAGTAGGCATGTAAATAATACTCCGTATACATACCCATAAATATATACAAAGTTATATACGAAGACAAAAACCTACACACCAATTTGATGTGGTGTCGTCATCCATCCTTTATGTTGCGAATTGTTTTGAAACGAAAAAATTCTGCTATGACCGTGAAAAGAACCCGGGTCTTTCACTTGCCGGGATGATTTTCTACCACTGAACTATCATGGTAAACTAATTCTTCTGTTTATGAAGGCGGATGTTTTTGTTATTTTGGGCCGAGATAGCCAGGCTAATATAATCCAGTCCCAACAAATGCCCTCCAAGAGAAACATTGAAGAAAAATCTTCCACTTAACATTATTCCAAACTTTCAAATTTACATAGGATCGTATGATCAATTTATTCCATCAATTTTCATCCTTTATGTGTTGACTGGAAGCAGGTAAATTCGGGAACCCTAGCTCCTGGCAAATTTAAAAATATTTTTATAGTATATATTAGCAGTGGAGTTGTTTACTATGGTGGAAATGATCCTACGCAAGTTCAAAAATTTAATAATGTGTTTCGGCGTTTAGGAAGAAAAAATCTGTTTAAATTGAAAGGCAGTGACCGAAAAAACGAGACGAGGATGCAGAGCTGAAGACACGTAGTGAGATGTGATTTGAAGAAGGAACGAGGAACTTTCACGAGTTAACGGCACAGCCTGTGGACATTGAGGTTGAATCCGCTCACGAACTTTTACTGAACTAACGCTTTGCAAGAGAACTCATCAGACAGCATAGAGTCTACGTGTATTTTGGAAAGAGAGGGAGTGAGAGAGAGAGCGAGCATAATATTCTACCGAAATGTGAAACTTTATCTTGTATTGAATGTTTTTAATTTGTTAAAGAGTTTTTTTTGGAATTTCATATTATGACGCCTTCATTTGATAAGAGAAATTCCTGCCCGATGACCTGTGTTTATAATTACCGGAAGTTTTCGCGACAATTTTCAAAAGGCAAAATCCAAAAACAACATATTGCTTTATGATTCTTTTCTGATCAACTTGCATAAGATTTATGAATTTTATGCGTTTTTTTCATTAATATGACCATGAATACACTGAAATAGATATAACCTTAAGATAAATGTATATTTGCCCAGAATTAATGTATCGCTATGTGTAAAACTAGATGGGAAAAGGGAAAGAGGTAGGAAAAGGTTTCAGCTGATAGACGATTTGAAAGGGAAAGAGAGTTATCAAGATATGAAGAGGACAGCGGAAAATAGGAGTATATGGAGAACCAGGTTTAACCATGAATAATCACGGACCTGTCTACGGACAGACTACCTATGATGATGATGTGTAAGAGTAAAATTTATTAAAATCAAATGGCATATTTTTACAATCACTCCCAAAAGAGATTAATGCCATAGCTACTTTCTCGGGTGACGTTTAAAGTGAAAATTACAAGCTTAAACCAGCATTGAAAAGGGAAAGTCAACGGAATAGGAAATTTCAATAAAAGTCTTCGATCGAGGAAAGATTATTTATTGAAAAACATTTTCAGTCGTTCAATAAACGCCGTATCAAGTTTAATGACCAACAATCTGGTCACGCTACGGATGAATTTGCATTTTCATTCAGCGAGCAATCAGTGATGTTGGTAGCCGTTTGCAAGCAATGCACTTTGCGTTAGCGCGAGATTTGCATCCGAACGATGGATCTGAGAAGCAGAGGGAAAGGGGAGGAATGAAGGGGAACGAATGAGGGGAGAGGGAAGGAGGAAGAGGTGTCGAATGCTGCAACAGGAGAGGGGGAGGGCGAAAAGGGGTTTGGAAGGGGGGGGTGGGAAGGGAAAAGAGAGGGATAGAAAAAGGAGGAGGGGTGAGAGAGAGAGAGAGATGGAGAGAGAGATGGAGAGAGAGAGAGATGGAGAGAGAGAGAGAGTGGAGGAGCGCACAAGGGTTCGTATCGCGCAGATTGAATCGACGGAATCCAAAATGAGGTTGTGGAGTGGAGCCTCAAAATGTTGGCTCTGGTACTGAAATAGGTGCTAGCGGAGGAAGAGGGAGGGAGGGAGAGGCTGAAGGGCGAGATCAGAGGTCAAACACAGGCGACCCATCCCCTTTTATGTTTCATCCTAAAGTCCAACATATATAATGTTCGCCGTATTTTTGCGACGTTTGATAGAGCGCCATATGAATTCGGAATCCGTTTTTGTGTTTTTTTTACAATTGCGCGTCGTTATGACTGCGACACGAAGTGTACGTTCCGTGATTGGACGGATTGATGCATTCGTTTTGAAAAACAAACCTCCGAAAGTCTGCGGGTAAGGGATCAAACATAAATACAGATGGTGTTGCTCTATAAACAATACGCTCACAGATTGGCAGTATATCAACTTGCGGTAGGATTTAAAATCACAAAAAGTGAGGTGGGCATAAAAAAACTTGGTCAAATACTGTGAAGTGTTGTAACTTTTCCCTTATGCAGTTCGCAAGTTTTATTCAACTAAATATACGCGATGAAATTATTTTTTGTTTCTATAAATAATAAAGAGGGCGGCAGTTTTTATTATCTCACTTCTCTCAATTTAAAAATCACGTATCGATATGAAATAAGCTAAGATTTAATTGCATGGGCTATCAATGCGTCATCTAAATGGGAATGTAGCAAATAAAACAATTTTAACGCTATTAATAATTTATGCAATCGCATGAATTTGCCTTTCATTACGAATAATAAATTCCAGAAATACACTTAAACATTCGTTTCTATGCTTGACTGGAAAAGTCGTGATCATTGATACGCTCAATCACTGAATATTCACACACTTTCGTTCCGTTTGATTTTATTTATTACGCGAGGCGCATTTTGTATTATGCTCTTTCAAGTGCTGTCGTAAACGAAAAGGTTTAGAATTAATTTTCAATTCACGTTTCATGACTTTATGTTGTGAAAGTTCATCGTGAAATTGTGTCATGGAATATATATATATCCCCCTCCCCTTTGCTCGCTGTTTCTTTGTTCCTACCATGTACCTGTTGGATTTAGATTAGTTTTAAGTGAATATGTTTTGAATATGGTATTAATTGAATATGGATATTTTATACGGAATGTACATTTGGTTTCTAATAACAAATTAAAAAAATGATAAATTTGAATAATTTTTAATTTAACACTTCATTTAATGGAGTTCACGCTACTCGCGCAAAAACAAAAACGAAAGTAATGCACACGTAATTACTTATAAGCAACTGGTCGTAAGAATGACAAAACAGTCTATATCTGTAATGGAGAGTCAATGTGGTAGATACTGTGGAATTAGCTCAAATAAGGCTGATGGTTCAAAAGATAAACGCTTATCTTTTCCACTTGGGTATTTATTGACATACGCGCACGTCCTCTCGGGTAAATTCCTATGAGTTTTGGCTTCTCACATATTTGATTCTTCTCTCGAGAGCCACAGTTTCGGCAAGCTTATTGGGAAGAATAAACAAATCATCGTGGAATGTTCTTGAAAAATTCCATCCCTTCTCCATATGAGCTGTATGCATCATCCACCAGTATCCCATAGTTCTCGTTCCGTTTTTGCCTTGGACGTATTTCCAGAGGCGGATTTATGCACAGGCGCACGAGGCGCCAGCTGCGGGCCTCGTCGAAAAATGAACCTCACCAAAGGTCGGCAAGGAGACCGGTTAGATAAACTTTTCCAGGGTCGGAAAGAATTGCCAGTCCGCGCTTGCTACGTTATAAACTACATTTTTAATTACTTGATTTTCTGCTCTATTATCATTTCCAGTTATTTGTATTTTCACACCCTGACGTGACGTGCGTTTATTGAATATATTTTTTAGGGATGTATGTTTGGTTTTAAATAACAAATTAAGAAAATTAGTTGAATAACTCTATAAAAAAGAGAGCTGAAATTCCTGGAGATTAAAAATGGCTGAGGTATAGGGCGTTAAACAGGGAGAGAGAGAGAGAACCAGAAATAGGATTATATTAATATAGATAAAAAATAAAAATAACACGAATACTGCGGCCAATTTATTTGCATTTAATTCATATCATGCGGCCAATTTATTTGCATTTAATTCATATCATCGATCATTTTGAGCAAGTTCTAATCTTATTTTCGATCTTCAGGACATTATATAAGTGCATATACGCTGAAATTATCTGGGACAACAATACCCGTAACGATGGAATCTTAGTAATGAAATGCTAAAAAAAATTACCAAAAATCGAGTATAAATTCAAAATATGAGCATTAAATTGAGTATTCGACGGTAAGAATAAAAATTGTCATTTATTTTGGCGTAACTTTCGTGTCAATAACTTAATTTTAAGATATTTTAGAGAGTAAAGCAAAAAGGTGATTTTTACGTGTAATCTTATGGGAAACGACATTCATCCTCTGGAGTCAAACTCGTGACCTCAATCGAAATAATTTTTAGTCATAACGTAGAAATTTATTAACGCTAAAATCCTGAAGAATTTCAGGCTTCTAAGTTCATTTATAATCGAGTTATTAACAAAATTAGAGAGTTACGCGTCATGATGATCATTACGATTTTTAATATATATATATATTTTCTCTGTCGAAGGATGCGATGTCAATGTGCTCTAAACAGGCCCGTTGGTACAAGAGTGTGGTCGAGGCCAATATCCCCTTTGCTGCCCCTATATACGTTTGATGATTCAAGTAATGCCGAAGGACCAGTGGGCTTCTGCGGAATGGAATTTTGTGTGGAATAGTCAGCGAATATATAATGAGGAAGCTAGACGGCGTAGAAAGGCCAAGTATCTACAGAAGAGGGCGCCTGCCTCGGATGGGTAGCATGAGTGATGTGCGGTAGGGAAAAGTGATTTTCGTCCCCTTTTGAACACGAAGTTTTTTATTAGAATTTTTATTAGGTCCCATCAGCGAATATTTTGTTCTTGCTGAAAAATATGTCAACGTGGTCCTCTTTTTCCTTCAAAAGATAGTTTTTTTTAATTACTAAGGATGCCATAACAAGTATAAACCTCTGTATGCATCGAATGTTTTAACTTGCGTATTGTTTGAATACATCTATCTTAATCTTCTGCAACGCAAACATCACCTGCTACGGCTTATCCGCATAACTAATTTCATTTTTTTAAACATAAGTTTAAGCTAATTATTATAATTGATTTATTGTTAAACTCATGTAGTGTGCGCTAAGAGCTTTATTCGATTTCAAAATTTACAATTTCTTTTCTTGGGAGTTACCTCAGCCATTATCTACTAAGAATAAACCATAGTTTTTGTCATAATTCTCAAAATATAACATCACAAAAGGCATCAGTGGAAAACTAAAAAATCATTATAAGCATATTTATGCTTTACTTGTTTTTGTAACATCAATTATCTATGAGTTGTACTTTTTCTTTATTCTTACGTTAGATCATTTGCAATTTTTAATAGTGATCATTTACTTTAGTGTAAATGACGACAAAATACATCATAAATTAACGCCTGGTTCTTAATAGTTTAAAATAAATAAATAAACAATGGCACCTACCCATAATAATGACATGGATGAGATTGAGTAGAAATAAGTTATTAAAGGATACCAAATCATCTGTACAGCAAATATTTCAAAGGGCTTAAACGATTTGGGTTATATGCGATATTGATTAATATTATCTACACGCAAATCATTATTCAGCATTTTATAAATAACGACCTTTTTAATAGCATAAAACTAACTTTACAGTTCTATAGACCATTAGTCTTCCATTAATATAGCTATAAAAATACTTACCGTCTTGTTCCTCCTTTGTTCGCCAATTTATTATCGTTCCACGGGGATGAAGAATTGGAAGTTTTGAATAATGATTTGAAAAGAAATTAATATCTTCAAAATATGAGTATATAGAAGAAACATATCGGAATAGTATTATTCCCTATATGCAGAACTATGAATAATCAAGTGGAATTTAAACAACTAGCTGTACACGGGGTAGCAGACCTTAAATGTTGTTAATTAAACATTCACGCAATTGTTTTTTTAACTTATATTTTTTAATGAAAGATTTTTATAACGACTCATTTGTCAATTTGTTATTTTCTGACACTACACTAAGTGAGTCAAACGATCTGAGTCTTGATAGAGCAACATATAATTGCCCATGACTAAAAACAGACTTATGTAGGTAAGGGCATATTTTATCAAACGTTTGACCTTGTGACTTATTGATTGTCATTGAAAAAGCCAATCGTATGGGAAATTGTTTTCGTTTGAAAATGATTGGTGAATTTGTGTCTGATGGAATGAGTGGGATTCTTGGAATAAGTACCGTGTCTGAGTTTGTTGCACCGATCACTTTTGCTTCGATTATATGTGTTTGTATTCGAGTAATCCCTTCCATTCTCCTAGCCTCCCTCTACCCCTCTCTCCTTCTCTGAAAAAATATACTTCCTGCTCTCAATCTCGCCCTAATAACGACCATTATCTATCTCCCCCTCTCCCTCTTCTCTCCTTCTCTCTCTCTCGTATTAAAGCATTCAAAGCACGCTTTCCTTACGCATCAATAATAATAAAGCTACTTGTGCTTTACTGATTCACTGACTGATATAAAATTCTTAGGTACTTCTAGAAGGGATAGAAATCTGAAATTTGGCATATATATAGGTCGTGTGACACAACCGACGATAAAAATCGATAATCACAAAAATGTTAATTTTAAAGTTTTTTTGACCCAATTGTTTCAGTCCCATCTCCCATAAAAATGGCAAGGAAATCGGTGCAAGGCTTATTAAAAATGCTGTTTTAATTTACTTGAAATTAAGAACTCGGGACGAAAACAAATCTGTCGCTAAAAAAATGAAGCTTATATTTCTTGTAGACAGAATTTGAATTCGTCTAGAGTTAACGTAAATTTACTTTTTAACCATGAAAAAAGGATAACTTTTCCGGCTTTCGACAATGAAAAATGCTATCTGCCATGACAACGAACTCAAATGTTATTAAATTGGAATAAATAGACTGTGTATTACAATAGCATTGCTTTAATGCACTTTCAATGGGAATTAGTAAATTATTATATCATGATTCTGTCAGTTTCAACATATGATGACGTCATAATTACAACACGATAAATATGCTATTTCTATTACTTTTAGTATAATGAATGGCCTATTTTCGTAAATGTTTTCGAAACATTTTCAATTGTTTTCAATTACTAAAAGAACTGAATGAGGGAATTGACATAAGGTTTGACGAAACTGTTGGAAAAAAATGCCATACTCTTCAACTGATAACGACGAAAAACATTAATCACGTGATAGATACTTCTCGATCTTTTATTCAGATAAATACTAAAAGGACTCTCATGATGAACCCGCAATCCTAATACAATAAATAACCTATTATTTTAATCAATTTTATTAAAACACATAGTCTGTTGTCGTGTTTCGAAATGTTCTTCGAGAAATTTTTAACTGTTTTCAATTATTGAATAAACTGAACCTTCAGGAAAAATCCAAAATTCCAAAACATTTTAATTTTAGGGCTTTTTTCCGCACCATTGTTTCATTCCCATTAACATAACACACGAAAGTATTATCATCCCATCATAAAAACAATGTAGCTACCCAATTATCTACTTAGTAACAGCATAAACTAATCCCGTCAAAGTAGGCTTAAATGCTTGCAGAATGCAAGCACCGATTAATCGTATAAGGATTGAGACGACAATAAAATCTCGGGGTTTAACAATGACTCCGTCGGCAAGGCAATATATCGTTAAAAAGGCTAAATTTTATCTAATAAATATGATTATAACGTATAACTAGAGCGATTTCGAATCGCAGGTGAAATGTGACTATAAGAATGAGAAATGTTATTTAGTTTTCTTTAAAACGGTTCAGGTTAGAATATCATAAGTCAATTCATTCTAATTTTAATTTGCAAAAAAGTAAATGCCGGTTAATCGAAAAATCGATTTTTGTGTTATCGTATGGGAAATAGAAGTTATCTACTGGAGTCGAACCAGGGTGTTTTTTGAGGATTTTTGTCGTCATTGCCTTGTGATTTCTGAATGAAATATTCCTACCAAATTTCAGTCTTTATGAAACTACTTCTTTTGAGTACTGTATTTGGGTTATTTGATAGAAATATTACGTAATTATTGAGAAGAATTTCTCGGATTTTCTCCAAGTCGCGATGTTAATCGAAACGTCCCCCTGCCTAATAAAATGTAAAGAGAGGGTAGAAACATTAAACTGGTCATTGTAAAGAGATTCCATCGATTTATGAAATTTACAGCCAGATATAGAATAAAAAGCTTATCATGGCTCGCAATAAGAAATGTAACGTGGAAGGGCGCGAGGTGACTGAGTCACCCCAGAAAGATTTTTTGAAATGCTCTGTTTCACGGACTAAATGCTACTGAGTTCTAAAAGTGATATAAATATGCTCAAGAGAGTTCGGAAGAAAGGTACTGATTATCTTAGGGAAAAACATGCGTCACTAGTGGACGAGTGTAAACATTGGTGGGATGACTCAGTCACCCCGCGCGCCTGCTCCCGGGTTAAGAGAATTTCGTGTTAACCAACCAACTCACATATATAAATCCATATATTCTGGGTCGGGGAAAATATTTATTCGTGTGTTCGTGTTAGCCGAGTTTGTGCTAACGAGGATTTACTGTATACTGTACTATAAGCTCAACAGAGCACATACAGTCGTTTAGTTATTTGAGAAAAATGAAAGTTTTCCCTTCGCTGAACTTAGACACGGTGCGGTATAAGTCATAAACCCATTTTATTTTTAAACATTGTAAAAAGACTTTTTCACAAAGGGTCAGGCATTGTCAGAATTCGGAAAATAATGTAATTTAAATGTCCATCATCGCTTTTTAACGAATTCTTGAGAAATAAGGGGAGCTCTGTCCATTAGTTTCCACAAATTACAAACTTTTGGAATAACTAAATTTTATACGGAAAGAGATTCAAATCAGTTTTCTGAATTCTTGAGGATCTTTCCGATATTCAAATTTCCAACGACCGTCTTATCGTTGACATCTCTAGGTTATTAAGCACCTTATCGCGCGCACTTTTCAACGTGTCTCACTATTGTTGCTGAGCGTCGCCTACCAGAATGTTTTCGCACCAGTAACGGTGCCATCTTCACGGAATGCGGACACGCATCCTCGGATGACAAGTTTCAACGAGTCCTCAGAGACAAAAATTTGATCTCGTAATGGTCTTTGTGTCTCGATTACGGAGGATCCATTTTAAAAGTAGAAGTGCCATATAATTGTCCAATGACTCACGGTTTAAGGCCTTCTCTATCATATCTATATCTATTCCTTCTCTCCGTAACGCCTCCAATAACGATGTTCCGTCTTCGCTTTCCCTCGAGTCTCTTACTGTTCTTAGAGAAAAAAGTGATCTTCCATTACTTTACAATGTACTGAATGCAAACATTGTCTGTCCAGAACTTCTCTCTTTCTTTAACTTACGCGTATCAAACAGATCTACTCGTCTTTCCTGCCTCCTTAATCTCATTATACCTAGGCTGTCGGTAATCAAACGCTCACTTTTCTTCCGCCTCCCTGCTCTTCTTAACTCATTACCTCCACACTCAAATGTATTCAATCAACCTTTAAAAACCATTATCTCCTCTCTGTTTCCTCCCCTTTAGTTTATTTTATTTTCCTCTTGTTTGTTATTAACTGATTTTATTTTGTTTGTCTCCTGTGTTATGTGCTTATGGATTTATGGTTATAGATTTCACTTGGCCTTTGTGCTGTATGTGAAATATTTATAACTAAATAAATATGCAAAAAGAAAATAATCCTATTTTTTATATTCTCCGAATAACAAGAAGTAGTATTAAAAAGTGTTTATGCTTTATGCTCAAAACTGTATAAGATAAATCGTTTATTATGTTGGTTACGTCATTCGTTGTTATATTTTGTAATCGTTGGATTTGAGTTGCAGCCTAGAATGAGTTCCCATTCCTTTAAAGATTTGTAAAGTTGGAGGAATTGCTGACGATCCGCAGAATATCCATAATGTGCGACAGAGAAAGGGATATGCTTGCAAGATGGGTCATATAGATAGATAGATATGTCTTTATTAGGCCAAGACATAGACTGATAAGTCTCATCTTCCATCTGGGGAAACAGAAACAGCGGCTTAGATGTGAACCCTAATAAAATGGAATTCTCGAGCACGCTCCTTTTTGTTTTGGGAATTTAATTCGAACACCGCAAGCCAAGCACTATACGAAAGTAGCGTTTATTATCGGGGTAGGCCATTTGATTTATAAATAAAGGAACACGCACAAAACTATTACTACAACATTTGAAACTAATTTGTAATCTTTTTTTTACTGCGATGCATAGATTTTGTTTCGTTAAATGGAGTAGAACAATTTGTTTACCCTTTTCAGTGGCCTCAGGTCCCTCTCTCCCTTTAGGAACGCGCGTACCCCAGTTTGAATAGCACCGCCCCGAAAGAGAAACTGCCGCATCGAGCGTTTCGCTACAGCCACGCAAAGAATTCAAATAGGGAAGGAGATACTAGGAAAAATGGAACGGATGGATATCAAAGGAGATTATTTTTTGCGGAAAAGCAAAAAAGTATATGAATTCCCCTGCGGCGAACGTACCGTGGAATGCGGAGGAAATGATTTCGGAGTTCCAGGGACGACTATGATCTTTTGCACTCTTCTCGCTGTAAGATATCCATCCTCGAAATGTCATTTTTTAAAAAGAACGGTATGAAATGATATTGTTGGCAGTTAAGACAATGACAAAATGGAAAGCATGCACCTTAAGATACATATACTTTATTCGCATTATACGCAGAAAATGCCAATTTTATAATGAGGACTGATAAAATCACTCCCAAATGTTATGCAGCTGGTAATAAGTTCTAAGTATTGATGAAGGATCCAGAGGCGGTTCTACCGTATAGGCAAGCTAAGTGATTGTCTAGGGCACCATATGGTTAGAGGCGCCTCTTATATGTAATAATATATATTTTTACTTTATTTATCTTTTGATAAAACAGAAAAAATAGATTAAATTTATTGTTACAATCATAATCTAAATATATTTTCTATGAACTTTAGGAAGTGTTTTTTTCTAAAGACAAAACTTAGACCTCTTGCTTAAGGCGCCAAAAACCTTGAGTATCGAGCCTGTGAGGGTTTAATAAAATTTTCCATTTAAATTTAAAAAAATACAAACCAAGGAGTGTCTTTTTGACTTGGTAACAACATAGGGTCGATGAGTGATACCTTGACCATCGATTGGTAACATCTGTACGGAGGAAATTTTTAGGTCAACACAGCTTGGAAACTAATGGGCGAAAAGCGTTTCACATCCAACAGCGATTACTCATAAATTATGTATAGAAAAAACAATGAAAAATACATTTGGCACAACAGAAAGAGGTGATATCTGCATACATATGTTTGGGAGAGGAGATAAAGCGGACAAGTCCGACGAAAAGGCTTACCTTCAAACGAGGAAAAAGGTTTGTCCAGAACAAATTCCAGAAATACTTGTTCCTCACGCCCAGGTCAGCTGACTTTGAGCGCCGATGTGTATATAAGCGCGCCGGCCGCACCAGTGGGCTGGGTAGTGAGAGCCCGTCGCTCATCGGGACTGAATTATTGAACGTCTTAACACATTAGGTTATTTACTTAGGGCCGGCCGCCGCCTTTCGGCGTCATCGTTTCCATTCGATTCAAACACGCGGGGCACAGTATACGTTCCTCAAATCAGGTAGCCCACTTTCGTCCGGTCTTCAGTGAGGTTCTACCTTTACGTCTGTGCAGTTCGTTTCCTAAAATACGAATAAATTTACTTTAGGAGACGTACTATACGTGTAAAATATAAAGATATCACTTATAACTGTATATTATTTCTAAAAGGTAACCCGTTTCCTAACTATCTATGTTTGAAATATCGTGCTTTTTATTTATGGATAGATTATGAAAATTACGTGGGAGAAAAACAAAAGACTTAAAATATAGATGCAGTGCAGGTTTGCCTATATCTAAGGGGACCGAAGCGCCGCCGATAGGAGGCTGCACTCGAAATTAGAGTTTCAATGAAAAAAGGATTGGGACAGTTATTATTTATGAATGCAAGGGTCTTTACAACATAATTTGTGGAAAAAACAGCCGTTCTCGGAAAAAATCGTGTTTACCACCGTTGCAACGAATGAGTTAAAACGATTCTCTTCCGCCAAGTAAACGAGGATGCTTTCGCCTGGTGGTGCGGAAGGCCGCTGAACACTCAAGGCAGAATTTCTAGAAAAACAGTATTGCCAGTGGATGTTTAGATCAATGGGTGGTAACTACTGCGAAGAGTAAGCTATGATATTTTGCATGGCATGCTGATCAACAGAAAAAGATGAAGTTTATATTTATTTTTAATGGAATTTTAATTTTCCTACGACTGAAGTCCGAACTGCATTATTTACTCATTATAAGATTAAAGTGCTGAAACGGATAAAATTAACTTAATAGACCGCATCTGAAAGATCTCCACATTAGAATACTAATGAATAGAGGCGACTAATAGACTCCTGGTTTAGATGAATTAAGCTGGGCCAGTTTGACCGAATGATTCTAATTGTGCAAATTCATTATCTAAAACAAGGATGACTTTTTACTTTCTCCATGCGTAGTATAGGGGAAAGTATTGTTTTCATGAAATATATCGATTTCGAGATTTCCACGGAAATACGCTTTAAAGTCCCCTGAACACGTTTTGACAATTATCTCGATGATGTCTGTGTGTGTGTGTGTGTGTATGTGACAGTTTCTTTGTGGGTGCTCTAACTCAAAAAACTATTAATCAGGTCAACGCGAAATTTTATATTTAACAATTTTATGACAGTCACAGGAACTGATTAGTTTTTGGTGAAGATCGGTCAACCGGAAGTGGGTGTTTACTCTTGTCACATCCGTTTTTTCGAAATATTTGCTTTTATATTTGAGTAATGTAAAAACGTACCGGAATAAATGTTGTAGGCTATTTAATTTTCTACAGCCTTTGTTTGAAACATTTTCCATATAATGCACTGTTTAAGAGATATTTAAAAACTATTTTTTTTAGCTACCACCACGTACCGGCGACAATTGTTAGCAATTGACGCTTAGTTACGTCTTAGTAACGCTCCTTTTTATTTCATTAATTTTTGGTGATTCCTGGCTATATCCATTATCAGAAGGCTACGGTATGAATCTATTTCTTTTCTTTGTAAAGTCTTAAATTTTTTTCGCAGTTCCTTAAAATATTCATAATCATTTTACCAATTTGGAATTTTTAGAAATATTACATATACGGAAAAAGTCAGGTGGTGGCAACATCAGATTTTTAATTTATAAAACATCCTAAATGAAACAATCTTATGGGTTAACTGTGATCATTTATTCTCAGACTGATATTAAAATACGATAGATTGATTATATCGAATTCAATTTATCATCTAAAAAATCTCACTGTCTCAGATCGTTTATGATCGAGCGACAATTATGAAATAACAAGCATTTTGTTCTAGGATAAAGAGTCACTAATAGTAAGTTATTTTACCAATATAATTGCAATCTCGCTTTAAACGGTCCTTTATATTGTATCGGAATTGGAAAAATATTAAGGAGACGTCCAGCATAGAATATTTCGGGTCTTTGGCTTTCATAGTAGGATTTTAATTTCTCCAGATCTTTCTCCTTGCTACATCAACGATTCCCTTGTATTGTACCGTTTCTCGTGGAGAAAATGAAGGATTGAAAGGATAGGAAGGGGTGATTGCTCCCCTTGAAAGTTTTCTGAATCCACCCATAGAAATCGTTAAATGTTAAACTTAATGATACACATTTCTCGTTCAGTTATGTTCAGCGTGGGCAATACCACCTACTTATGGCATTTTAGGAAATATTAACCGAGATGTTTCCAAGCCGGCCTTGTTTGTGAGGGAGTTTAAGCTCTAACCTTTCTGGTATTCAATTCATTTGTTCGCCATTTTCTAGCGGAATGTATTTTGTTTAGATGTGGCCCTTTACAAAAAATATTTTTCGATCCCTCAATCAGGTGAGTAAAGTGCATCAATTCGTCCAAAGATTCTATTACTTGCGATTTATTTAGCTGCAACTGTGTGCATATTATTATATAAATTGCCCAAAAACAGTTATGCCTATCCAATATTAGTATTCATCCATAACATATATTGGGAATGGCCCAAGTCTTTCAATCTCCCTTAAAAAACACTTATCTATCCAACAATGAAGTCGCTAAATGATACGGTTCCTAAGGAAGCAAGTCTGGTTTTGAAAACCAAAGTAGCAGAAATTGTCTTAGGTAAAGGAATCATTGTCCTTCCAATTTTGAAACAAAGTTTTAACTAAAAAATATTGAGAAATTGTTGACAAGGAAACCTCGATGAGGCTGCAAAAATATGAAAATATGATCTTTCGCTCAGTCGAGAAATAGCAGTTTTATTTATTGCTCGAGCAAATGAGACGGCACGAAATTGTTGCTTAATGGTGAGGTCGCCGCCGCTGAGGCGGAACAATATATTCCTTTCCAGTTATTTAAGGGAATATTACATTTCGCTTGCATAACAACCGTTACTGATAGACTAAAAATAAATTTATTCTATACTATACTTTAAAAAAGTGATTGGTAAAAGAAAATTTGACTCATACACACAATAAAACCACCTTAATTTATCTTGTACTAATTTATTTTGAATGATAAAATTGTTTACTTTTCGGAGGTGGAAATCATTGATTTATTGGAACTTTAAAATTTGCAAAATATAATGGGATCTTGCCCATTTTAAACATGTCTTTGTCTACCATAGGATCATGGGTTCGATTTCAGAAGTGTTTATTTTCTTGCGTATGCGTATATTTTCCATTCCTCTTGGTTTTTAGAATGCTATTTTGTATATACGAATTTACATGTATGTAGAGTTAGGGGGGAGTGAGAAGGGAAGAGGGAGAGAGAATGGAAGGGAGAAGGAGAAAGGGAGTGAGAAAGGGAAGTGTTTCAACTTTAATTTAATACTTCATTCTTGTTTACCAGTCATTTTGACAGGAAATTGCACTACATTCAGAATAATTTTGGCGAAAGCGTAACGACCGCGAGATGCAGACCATGATTAATTTTCGTCAAATTCATAATTATAACGATTTTGTTGTTTGTTGACGTTGACGATTTAAATAGAATGCTACCGTGCTTGTTTATAATTATATAAAACCGCTAACCTTGACATTGAAGGCTTGTCCGCACCAGAGAAAGTGGGCAGGTGACTGTTTGAGTCATTTTCCATATGACAAATGGATCATAAATTCAGGTTTCGTGTCCTTCTATTAAAGCCTGTAATGGAAGATGAAATGCTTTAATAAAAATTCAAATTCTCATTATAAACTTCTTTAATTGACTATATTTTTAGTAACGGATTTAATTTGTTCGGGGACTTTTTGAAAAGCAACGGACCAGATAAAAGTGGGAAACTTTTTATAAGATTATCACAGCGGGGAACGATTTGGTTAGCTCATATTCTGATAAGATCAGATATACTAGATGAATATTTTGCAGCATTTCATTATTTATTACCGCTTATGGACGGATGATGCTGCTTAATTAAAAGACTAAATATCCACGTTCCAATTACAAAATAATTTATCAGTAGAATATAAAATATTAATTTAGCTTCTGAAATCAGGACAACATTAAAGCTGATTTCAAAATATCTCAAAGTTAAAAAAACATCCTAAATATTTAGACTTCATTCCAACCACAGTAATCAAGCATCTCTAATGCCATGCTTACTATGAATGTTTAAATCAGAGAAAGTCAACGAATTGTACGAATAGTACAAGGAGTCACACGAATAGATTTCGCACTGTAGGCTTTTATAAAAAAACACAAAAATATGGATTTTTCTTAATTTATAGCATATATTTGATTTTATTATATAACTATTATAGTATATTACCCTTCAAAAATGACGGCTTCAAATGAATAAAAACAATACTTTCTCTATACTTAGTAAATGGAGAAAATAAAAACGGAATTTCAATAGTTAACTTATAATAAATCGTTTTATATATCTATATTTCTATTGATTTTTTCTCGCAGCAGTCGTGTGTCAAAATAAACAAATTTAGAGGTAGAAGAGTGGAAGGAATTTAGGTTTGGGCAGTGCTGGCAAACGAAAAAAAGCGATTCGTTACGTATTTCGTTACAGGCAAAAAAGCGATTTCGCTAACATCTACTTTTCGTTTTCCGTTACATTTAACGTTATAACGAAATAATTTGGTAAAAAATAATGAAGTGTAGTTACTCTTTTTTATATTTAGAGGTTACGCATCCACCTTAAATACGTGATTTTCATTTAGAATACTAATTTATAGGCACTTCTAAATATATTTTAAGATTTCAAATTATTCAGCACATTTTTAGTTTTTGATGATCATGTATGAAAATTAAGATTATCATATTCAAAATTTAATATTCAAGTTAATAAACTTAAGACATATTTAAGACTAAAATATTAGTGTTGTAACGGTTATGCCGTATAATATTAGAATTTTTTATAGATAACACAAAAAGTACACGGAGAACCCAGGGACCCATAATTAAAGATAATAAAAGGACCCCGTCGGTCGGTTGTACCGATTGTAACTCGGAGAACATGCTCCTGTTACAGACCTAGAATTTGGCATAATGATCGTTCATCATATAAAACTAAAGAGAATTATCCAAATTCCAATATTTATCCTCTTTAGGGCACATTTTTGATGTCGTTTTTTCCTCTCATATCTCCCATAAGAAATACATGGAAATCATGCATGGGTTTACAATATTACATTTCTAGATTAGTTAGATTTGAGATATTAACCCGGGCTTTATTTTGTATATGAAAGAATCAAGTATATTATTTGTAAGACGAAAATTAAAACCACTTCCAATTACCATGAATGAAGGTAATTTTTCTGATAAAATAAAAAAATTAGAATCTTTAACAATGCTGGTATTCAATTGCTGTCGTGAAGAAAAGAATACTATTAAATTTTAGTCAATAGCAAAATTATTGTGAAATCTTTAATTTAATGCTTTCAGTGGGATCTGACTACGTTCATATAATTTTTTTAGTTTGTAGTCTATTTCCAACGCAGTTGACAAAAATGAAGAACCAATTTGAAAAATGCTTTAATTTCAGTTGATAAGAGGGTTTATCATTTTGATGTCTTATGCTCGATAGTTATGAATAAAAACTTTCAGGATCGGAAAATACATAATATTTAATAAAATGAGGATAAAAGATATTGTCGCGTAGCGTTGCAACCTCACCGTAAATCGCGAATCCCAACGCGAACTTACTGTGCTTTCACCAGCGCGTTCATGATCTCTTGATCACTCACCGCGTTTAAGCAACGGAACTGTCTCTCTCGCTCCCGCTATAACTAAAAGACGCTCAATATTATGTCGTGAACGCCATATCTCAACGTCACGTATTTCTTTTATTTTGCATTTTAATAGAAATAAATTTCAAAATTGAAACATTTTCTTTTAAAATAGCTAGTTCCTACTTGCGCTTGCTCACGTGGAATTTGAATAAATACTTTCGATAAGCAAAATTCTATGATAAAAATTGAAATCTTAATTTATTTTCGCAGAAAATAGTACATATCCCGCGCCAATAGTACGATTCCCTTCTTTTAACACATAAAGAAAACGGAATTGCAAGTTGGATTTCGCATTTATTATGTAAACTGAATGAGAGGAAAATTTCCGGAATCGAACTCGCGCCTTCAAATATCAGAAGAAAATTTCCTCCACAGGTCGTCCCCAGTGGTCAAAGATATCCACCAAATAACATGAAAATAGTTCAATCGGTTCAAAAGTTAATAGGCGGACAGAAAGACAACGAGGAAACAATATCTATTTTCCATTCCGGAAAGTACGGTAAAATACACGATTCAATGCTTTTTCTGAGCATTATTTTGATGCTAGCTTTGAAAACTATAATGACCAAAATTGTCCTTATTTACAGCAAGAACAAGAAATATGAAAAAGTTTGAAATAAAAAAGGAGATGGAGGAATGGGAAGATAGATAGAGGAAATGGATAATGGAAGAGAGACAGGTGTGATGTTAACTGAAGAAGGAGTAAGACTTGCAGGAGGAAGACGTGTGGGTCAGAGAGAAGTGGAAAACGAGCAGAAGCGTAAAAGTTTAGACATTGTACGAGGTTTCATAAAACAGAATTAAATTTTAAAAAATATTTAAATTTATGGGCACTAGTTTGCAAATAAGGGATAAGAAAAAAGTAACATTCCATTAGGCGCTGCTGAGTTTATATTAATTCATTATCCCTTCCTATGCAGATGATGGACATTGCTGTTTTCAGAATCGAACCCAGTACCCAATGGTATATAAAATTGCATTTTTTAATATAGTGACGAAGACAATCGTCACACTAAATTACTTCACTTTAATTAATACTAAACCAAATATAAACTTGAAAAATGTATGAAAATGGGACTTACTTCTTGAACACTGAATGAACATTTTTCTCTTACGGCTGTCAAAAAGTCTACCTGTGACCGCCTTCGGTAATTTGAAATAAACTGAAATTGTTAATTAGTCTTCATTTCCAGGGAACAATTACTGTCCAATGTACTATAAACGTCTCATAATAATAATAGATATGAAGAAGTACTGACCTCTAACGGACGATGACAAAACGTTCGAATTGTCGATTCATTTCGACTTTTCTCAAATACTTTGTTAGATAGATAGATAAATAGATAATCGTCTTTATTCGGGCGAAATTTAGACCAGAAGGTCCATTCTTACATTTTTTTAAGTTAGACTGACGAACAGTGGATAGAATTCGAGATTGGAGGGGATGATGGGACTTAAACTTACAGAGCATCGACCTTTAAAAGAGGAAAACCCGACTCGGGTGTAATATCTAAAAGAATGTTTTAGAAGTACGAGGCATTGTGGGGGTCCTTAACTACAAGCGGCCCATTTATTGAAGCTTCCTTCCTCATCCTCCACGCTCCTTATCTCGTGCTTCCTGGAGAAAGATTAGAACCAATCCTTTCACAAATGGAAGGAAAACCCAAAGAACAATCCGCAGTGATCAGGATAGCACTTCTTTCGCAACAAGGCGGCAAAACTGGCCCAGCGGGGGACAAGCAAGAACGAGGGAAGTGATTTTAGGCCATTTTCCCTTGCTCACGACACGCCACCTGGGACGAATGCCACTAGAACATAACCCTTTACCGTCTGTGAACGAAATAACGAAATTTATTTTTTCGTTTTGCTATTTGAAAAATTTTGTTAACGTTTTTCGGTACGTTAATCCAAAATTGTGATTCTCCTCCACCAGTCTTAAGTGGACTGAGCGAGGCCAAAGACCCCACGGATCCTCTAGTTACAATTTGTTCTGAAGAAATCGAATTAAATGGAAAGATACAAAGGTGAAAGTAGGAGATTGTATAGTCAAATCAATTAGGGTTGTAGATAACAAAAGTATTGGTTAATAATTCTGAAAAGGTAAAAGGGTTTTAATAGGAATAAAGCTAAAGTTTTGGGATTTACTACAGTGAAAGAGGGAAATCTTGAGTAGGTGAAATAGTTTACTTATACAGACCCTTCCCGAGTTAGGCAAGACTTGACTTACGAAAATCCGACTTTACGTATAAATAAAATTTTTAAAATTCCGAGTTGCGGAAATTCACTTACAAAGAAAAACGTTTCAGGCTATAGGTCAAATAATGAATGATATTTAAGCACGTCAATTTATTTTTAATTTATCAAACTATACGTAACACTTATATTACAGAATGTTATATGAATAGAGAAATTCAATGAAAGCATTTAATACGAAATCTTAAAGTTTGTTGCATATCGCTGCGTATCACGGTAAACTTCCTCCTATTGCGCCAGTGTCAGAGTCTTTTGTTGTGTTGATTGTACATAGCTCGTGTTTATTTGCAAGATATGTAACTTTTGCCCCCGCAATCATGGTTGATAAGCGTAAAAGTGTTTCTAAAGTTTCTTTTGCTAGAAAGAAGAGACGTACGGTTACTATTGAGGAGATAGTAGACCTGTAGAGTACCTACCATCCAAGTTTACAATATGACAAACATACATACATATGTTAAATTGAGATATACATAAAAATCCACTTATGTAAGGGTTTAAGGAACCGTACCTTCCTTATGTAAGTCGGGGACGGTCAGTATAGGAAATATTCTTCCTCAAGATGGAAAAGTGCTAAATAGATAAGAGCAATAATAGAAAGAGCATGGGAGACATTTACGAGACGACGAGAGTTGTTCGCAGAAAGTCCGAATAAACATAAAAAATATTAATGAAAACTTGGATATGGAGAATTGAATTACTATATAGCTGTGAGACATAAACGATGAGAAAATATGTGAGCATATTAAAGGCGTTTGAAATAAAAGTATGAAACAGACGGGAGAAAATTAATTGAGCCGAGAGAACTTAAAAGGGGGAAGTTTTAAATACAATAGAGATACTTAATTAAAGTAATGAGAAAAAGGTGAGAAATTGAAGTGTCAAATTTTGGGAACCAAGGTTCTGTTGAAAGAAGTCATGGAAGGGAGGATGTTAGCAAAGAAACAAAGAGGTAGAAAGAAGATAGGTACATTAGATTTATTAGATTACATTTCATCCATGGCCTCGGACTCCAATGCAATTCAAACCCCACCCAAAATTTGGCAACTCTGAATCTTATCCTTTCTTCCGTAAATGTAGACTTTGTATCCTCTGGTAGGAATATTTTTGAAAACGACCATGACTCGCTGGAATGTACGTTACTCTTCTCCTTCCCTTTAAATTCTCAGTCCTCCTCACCCACCAAGCGCAACATCAGAGCCTGGAATAAGGTCGACTGGACAGGTATAAACCGTGCCCTGTCCCTCTTGCCCTGGGACCTCCTGCAGCTCGGATCCCCCGACGACGCACTTTCACTATTGTACGAGACCCTGTATGGCACTATCCTCGATTTTGTTTCAACGCAAAGGATTTCCAAGAAGAGGTGCCGCTGGATATCGTTAGAAACTGCCCTCAACCTTAGGAACAACGAAGCTGCTTGGAGGCAGACGAAAACTTTCCCCAACGTCCACACCCGCAACGCCTTTGCTACTCTTCAACGACGGGCCAGGTCACTTCTCAGACGTGACTACAACAATTTTGTAAATTCTATCACGTCCGAAGTAAAAAAAAATTCAAAAAGGTTCTGGACTCTAATGACCTTTAGGAGAAAAATCTCAAGCATTCCTCCTCACGTTTTCTGGCCCCAATACCTGTTCAGCCGACGAGAGGTCCACATTTTTCAACCAATGTTTTTCCTCCAATAATTTATCGACCCCCGATCCTACCCCTCTCTCCCCCTAAAACCTATTTGTCCTCAATCGCTCTCTTTTATCTCAACCTCTCCTCATGAATTCTATCGCCTTCATTCTATCCTACCTCTTAATAAAGCCACCGGTCCCGACAACATCGGCTCTCTTTTCACATACTGCATCCACTCTCTATCTGCCCATTTCTATAGTTTTTAATAGATCTTTTACAGTTGGCTCCTTCCCGAGTAGTATGTGAAAGAAAACCAACGCCACCCCAATTTCGAAGGGTGACCCCAAAGATCATGTGGAGAACTATCGCCCAATATCCATCCTCCCAGTTTCTTTGAACGTATTATCCATAACCGCCTTCTCTCCTTCACCCTTCCCTATATTTCCCTCATCAACATGGTTTCCTTCCCGGAGGATCACACCTTACTAATCTCTGTCCTTCACCACATCACCAAGGCGTTCGAAGAGTCTTCCCAACTCGACGTCTGCTACATCGATTTCGCCAAAGCTTTCGATTGCATAAATCATAAACCTTTTACTCACAAACTAGAAAACCGCTACAATATATATGGCTCTCTTCTATCCTTGCTGTCTAATGTCTTATTTCTTCGGCAATAGCGTGTCGTTCTTGATGGCGTTTCTTCTTCCCCATATCCGTTCCCTCTGGCGTTTCGCAGGGTAGCGTCCTCGGACCCCTCCTGTTCGCCTTATAACTGGACGATATTGTAGATTCCGTTATCGCTAGCGGCTGCAACATTCTTTTATATTCAGATGACTGCAAAATCTTCCGAAAGGTGAATAATCGTAGCGATAGTGGATCTCCCCAATTTGTACTTGATTCCATAAATAATTGATGTTCTCTCCGTAATCTCAAATTAAATCCTGCAAAATCGATTTCCCTAACCTTTACGCTCCGTATAAATCCTATACTCACATCCTACCTTTACTCCAATCAGGTAATCTCCTCTCCAACCTTACATAAGGACTTGGGCGTAACTTTTCATTCTAAACTTACGTTTGCTAACCACATAAAAAAATCACATCCAAGTTCATGTCAATAGTTTGCCTCCTCCATAGATTCACCGAACTCAAGGATCCCCATGCTCTCAAAACAGTTTTTACCGCCTGTGTACTACCTCTTCTTGTATACTGTTCCCTCATATGGTCCTCAGAATTCCCATCAACCCTCGCTCCTTTTAACCGTCCACTTAACTTCGACATCGTGTCCCAAATTTCCGCATCTTAACGCGAGACCAAATTTTTCCTATCCCCCATTTAACCTCTCTCCCCTTCAGACGTAAAATCGCCGATTTGAAATTTCTTTACCTTGTAATGAACGGGCGCTGCAGATAAAACATCACCTCCTTCTTTCTTCGTGTACCTCAACGCCCTACCCGTAACTTTATACCTCTTTATCAACCCAAATTTCGCCTCTTCATATCCCAAAGATCCATGTTTTACCGTATCCCACAATCCTTCAACTCCCTATCGTCCCTCAATCACTCCCTCGACCTGTTTTCATCACTTCCCTCTTACAGCTCTGCAATAATGAGAAACTAACCAGCAGTCCTTCTCAGCCCATTCCCAGCATCATTTCATCAAATATTTCATTCATTTCTTATTGTTGTTAAAGTTGATTGTTATTGTTGATTTTGTTATTGTTAATCATTTGTTACAATATCCAAAGTAAAAAGGCCAAGTCTGCCTGTTTTTGGATAATTATAAATAAATAAATAAAAATAAATAAATAAAGTAGCATTAAAAGAAGGAATATTGCATGAGAGAATGAAATGAAAGGCATTGAATAGCACAGACTTAGTTGGCTGTCCCTACAACCTACCGGTGGGTAAAATTACGATGAATGAACGAATGCTTTTAAATGGGAAGTGGTAGTGAGGGAGAGAAGTAAGAGAGAAAGCGTGTAAACGATCACGGCGTCCATAGAATGGGCTGAAGTTTAAAATCGTTTTTTCTTCTTTCCCAGCCTTTCTCATAGGTGTCAAGGTTTAAGTCAAAGGGAAATTTTACCGAACTTGCGTGTAAAGCATTCTCAAGACCTCTTAATTTTTATCTCCGAAACTATTAGTCGTATTTTGAAATTGAAGAGAAAGGCATTGGATGGGAAAGATTGGATTGGGTGAGCAAAAGGTCAACAGAAAGATGGATAACTTATGATAAAATCTCATAAAAAAACGTTACACGGCTGTATTTAGCAATAGAAACTGACATGACCAATGTTATACCACTGATTAGGATGGTTTCCAAGGGAAACATAGCCTTATGAAATGGCCGTGTTTGTAATAGCTAATAGCTTTTGCATCAATTGACCGATTTTCATGAAAATTGGTATGAGTCTCGTGTTAACAGGGTCCACTTCTGGGCTATTTATTTATTTATTTATTTAATCATTTTTTCACATACAGCGATACCGCCAATTTAAAGTGAAAATTAAACATTAAAAAATTAACAACATAACAACCACAATGAAGTAAAAATAATATTAAATGAAATACAATATAATATAAGTGTATGCAGGAGCAGTCAATAAAATTAAGTTGTGCGACAATATGACATTCCGTTTTTAAGAAAAGACTCTTTGGACATTGAAAAAGGATCTACATTAGGGGAAAGTGAGTTTAAAAGGAAGGGGAGACGAAATAAAAGAGAACGTTTAGCAAGTGAAATTCTGGGGGTGGGGTAGTGAAATAAGAAAGAAGAGCGAGTAGATCTATTAGGAACACGGAAATTAAATTGAGCAAGTAACTCAGGACAGTCAGTAATAGAGTTTAGTATATTGTATATAAAAGAAAGATCAGACTTAGTTCGATGAACAGAGGGATAATCCAAAGAAAGGGAAGATAAGATCTTACTATTAGAGAGGGCACACGGGTTTTAACAATTCTCAGAAAAAAATTAATGACACAATCCAAAGAGGCAAGGTTGGATACAGAAGACATTGACCAAATAGGAGAACAGTAGTTAACCACAGGTAAAATAAAAAAAGAAAAATACAATCTAAGAGCCAGTGGATCAGTAATGTCCGTAAAACGATATAATATTCCCAGGAGAGACATTGCTTTATTTTTTATTTTCAAAATATGATCAGAGAAGCCAAGTTTAGTATCAAAGACTACGCCAAGGTCTTTCTGTTTGGACACTCTAACCAATGGAACAACATTTAGTGTATAATTAAAATTTATAACATTTTTAAGAAAAGAGATGGACATTACATTACATTTATTTGAATTTAATTTAAGTTTCCAGAAATCGCACCAATTAACTACCAGATTAAGTGCCGATTGGAAAGACACTCAATCAGCCATACCGGAAATCACTTTAAAAATTTTGCAATCATCAGCATAAAGCAATATATCTGCTGTGGGAGAAGGGATGAGGGTAGCCAGATCATTGACATATAAATTAAATAAATAATGTCCTAAGACACTCCCTTGTGGGACTCCTGAAGTGACAGTCAACCAGTCCGAGGCAATTCCAGCTAAGACAACACGTTGTACGCGGTTATTTAAAAAACTTTTTAACAAATTAAGAAAATTACCATGGATATTGTACCGTTGACTAAGTTTATAAGTCAGTAATTTATGATCTAGAGAGTCAAAAGCTTTTGAGAAGTCCAAGTAGACAGTATCTAACTGAGCCCTATTTATTATGGCATCAACAGCATGGTGTTGATAAACTGCTAAATTAGTTAGGCAAGAGCGGCCAGTAAGAAAACCATGTTGCCTAGTTGATAGGTGAGGGGATGTAAAATAGTAAAGTCGGTTAAGGATGTTTCTTTCACAGATACTAGAGACAATAGGGAGGATAGATATAGGACGGTAATTAGTTACATCGTATTTTGAACCAGACTTATGAATGGGAATTATGTTAACAGATTTCCACTGGGAGGGAAAAGTGCCCAGAGACAAACAGGGGTTAAAAATAATACATAGAGGAATAGAAAGAGAAGAAGCGCATTTACGAAGAAATAGAGGGCTGATACCATCAGGGCCCGGAGTACGGTAGGGGGAGATTTTACAGAGGAATTCAAAAACTTCTTGAGGGGTTGTTTGAAGTTGATATAGAGAAAAGTTACAAACAGGTGAGAGAGAATCATCATTATCCAGGTTCAGAGGGGAGGTAGTAGGGGGTGACAAGCAATTAGAAAAGAAATTAAGAAATAAAGCAGATCTATGAGATCCCTCGGCATTCGTATTTTCATAATAAATTTCTTCTGGGATCCTAGAATAATTGCGGCGGCCGTTAACGAAACACCAAAATTTCCTGGGATTGGAGGAAACAGAGTCGGATATATTCTTCGTATGCTCAGCGTAGTCGCGGCGAATTAAAGGCTTGGAATATCGCCGTAAGTCGGAAAAAGATTTGCGAGATTCTTCACTAGGGTAGGCTTTCCACAGATACCAAGCATGATTTTTGCTTCTCAGAGTATGAATTGTGTCAATTTTAAACCATGACGGGAATTTCTTAGACTTAGAAGTAACAACCGGAACAAAGTCCTTCAGAGCACCATCAATGAGGTCGTAAAAGAGACTAACGGCCTCGTCGGGGGGAAGAGCTATATTTTATTTGGCGAAGATTGAAGTCCACAGTTCGATTCCAGGAACATATTTTTCCAATTTGTTTTACATTGGAAGTCTCAAATCCATCGTGTAAAGATGTTTTCTATGATATTTGAAAATATCTTAAAATGGTGATATCGGAGCAAGATAGGTACTGTTCTAAGGGGGAAAAATGTAACCTATAATTCTTATCACCGATTTGATCGTATTCTCTTGCATTTATAGTAAAAATAGTGTTTTTGCGTATTAAATCGCATTTTATCGGATTGTTGCCATGGAGACGATTATTAGCGAACTCGGCTTGAGCATAGAGTGAGCAAATGGGCTATTACCAACTTTTATATTAACTTTGCTTTATATATACGAGTAGTCCGTGCTTGGATACTGCAAGTGCTTTAAAAAATCACCATACACCATGATCTAAACTCGTAAATAAACCAACGCGATCTCCAGGGCAACACGTGGAGACTGTATGTATTAAATAATAAATTCAGTGAGTAATAGCAGTATATTTATAATTTTCCGTGAAATTAAGGCAACTATCCGTAATTTCCAAATTCTCTGGCAATCGTCTCGTGTCCAAGTTTTCCTATTTCAAGTTTCGTGACTCAGATTGCACTGCATGAGCAATAAGAATAATCATCATTAAGACAATATCCTATACATTAAAAGTTATGGGAAAATTAGGATATTTTCTGTTAAAAATTATGCTATCATCCATGCATTTAGCACATATTTGGATAAGAAAATCGCGAAATAGGTATGACGCCATTATATATTTAACAATTGAAAGGTTCAAGTTTCTCGAAAAACTACGAAACACAACATTAAAATACTTTTCACGTTTTACCATCACTGCTATCAGGGTTGCTTCTCCTATTCTGATCCCTTATAGCCCTGGAGAAAACAAACTTATTCGCTCCTTCCTACAGTCAACCCAAATTTAATCGTCATGTTTGTGCTTTCAGTAGTACTTCAGTATTGCAATTATCTATGATACCCTCAATCACAGAGCGTGATGCAATTAGTGTTTTGGATACAGTAAAATCTTACATATTATCGGAAGAAAATACTGATGATGATGCTTTCATAATATGCATGATAATGAAAATTAGAATAAGTTAACTTTTATCGGCTTACGGGTATAAATTTGATGTTAATTCGATTAAAGAAATATGAAAAAATATTTCTTCGTAACACGAATTTTCTATAACTCGAATATTGTTGCTTTCCTTTGAGATTCGAGTTATAGAAGTTCAACTGTTTATATAAAAATCTTTAATAATATATTTCCATAAATTGAATTTTTTATTACTCGAATAATTATTACTTTTCCTTGAGATTCGGGTTATGGAAGTTAAACTGTAATTCGTTATGACAGCATTAATTTCCATGAAAAGCATTACATCTACAGTTTACCCTGCAAGCCACCGCAAATCACTGCAATCGTAACGTATAATATCAGATCCCTTTAAAAGCATTGAGGTCGTTGCCATTATATTTAAAGATTTTCGTTGTTGTAAAGAGTGAAAAATTCACACTTTTTCCCGATTAAAAGGAGATATTTACACTGATTCGGTCGATATTTGAATTCTGCTTTCAGAAATTAAGACGTCCGTTTATTCAGATAGACAAGTGTGCTTTTCCTGAATTCGTATCTCAATTTGAAGTAATTTAAAAATGCATTTTTATAAAGCCTTGCACTGAATCCCATGTTTTTCTTGTGGGGTATTGAAATGAAACATTGGTGTTAAAAAGACCCCTTAAATATAAACTTTTCTCGTCGGTTATGACACTCGACCTACGTACATACCAAATTTCAGATTTATATCCCTTTTAGAAGTACCTTAGAATTTTGTGTCAGTGAGTGAGTGAGTGAGGCTCAAGTAGCTATATTATTATAGATACCTATATAATATATAACAAGTAGGGATGTACACGGGTTTTTAGATACGTTATAAACATGTTCATTTCGTTTTGTCATTCTATACCCGCCATACTAACGAGATTTCTTTGAAATCGGTTGTCAATACCTTCTAAGTTTTTAGTTAGAGAAAAATTCTAACCTTTATATTGTGGTAGCCCTGTATAGTCGAAACGGTTGAAATATGTTGTTTTGTTTATTTATTTATATGAATATTATATATACTATATTTGTTTAAAATCTATGCGGTCAGTTCTCTAGATATAGGCGTAAAATTATAATTATTTTTCTTTTTACTGTGGTAGCCCTGTTTAGTAGCTCTGCTTTAAACATATTGATTTCATTATGGTATGTTGTAGAAATCTTATATAGAAAATTTAGTTAAAATCCGATAAGCCAATTCCTTCCAAATCCATTATTACTGTAAGATATTAGTTTATAATTGTGGCACCCCTGTTTGGTTGATCCTGTCAAAATATACTATTATGGTTTTGTATGTATATTTAAATTATAAATATTAAATTTGGTTAAAATTGATTTGGACAGTTCAACACAAATACTTGTGAAAACAATTTTTTTAATTACTTGCATTGTGGCAGCCCTGATTTGTAAATCTATACTAAGCATACTGATTTTGATTCCTTATGTTGTATGCCTTCTTCACACAAAACTTCGTTGAAATCAGTTTGGTCAATTCCTTCCAAATACATAATTACCGAAAAGTTAAACTTTGCAATTGTGGCACCCCAGCTTAGTCGATGCGATCCAAATATATTATTTTGGTCATTAATTTAAGTTAATATTTTATGTACCGAATTTGGTTGAAATCGGTTCAGCCAATTCTTCCCTGATATATGCGTACGTACGGACATCACGAATGTAATAGTGTTTTTCAGCAATGACGAAAAGCACTAACATGTAGGGATGGACACGGCTTTCCCGTGGTCCAGAAGTGCTTTTCGTCAAATTCTCCGTAGTATTATCGTATACTAATGTGTTTGCTTTGAAATCAGAAAGTTATTTTTTCCTTATATTGTGGTAGCCCTGCTTTTTAGATCCCTTCTAAACATGTTCATTTCGTTTTGTCATAATATACTCTCCATAAAACGAAATTTCTTAGAGGTTGTATTACAAAAAAATTCTAACCTTGATATTGTGGGAGCCCTGTCTAGTCGACACGGTTAAAATATGAGTAGTTAAAGTTACAGTATAGAGGGAGAGCTGCATCCTCATTCAGCTTAATTGTTACGCATACGTTACGTATACGTTGGTAACTCAAATTACATGAAACTAAATCTGCTAGCAATTCTTTAGTTCGATTTCTTTTACCTGGACAGTATTTACTTGTGCTTTTCATCCCGGGATCCCGCTTTCCCAGGATCCTGTGGGTAAAATGGTTTTCCTGTATCCCGGGAAATCCATTGAATATCCCGGGAATTCCCCGTATATCATAAATTATACTCTCTACCTAGGGTTGCCACCTCTCCCGGAGATTCTCCTGGAATTATGGAGTATAAGACACGTGTCTCCCGGCGGGAGGTCAAAATCTCCCGGAATTTAGGAATCTGCCGATCCGTGGCTATACTTATCTAGTTGAAATTTGTAAATTTAGTTTGGCCGGTATATTTAATCCAAAGTAATGGATATCTAATGCAAAGATGTATACTTTCTCAGCGACTCCCTCATGTTCCTCTCAAACATTTTTTATTGTTACACTTGATTCTTCTTAGAGAATGTTAAAGCGATATTCCTTGAAAATTCATTCTGGTTTAAAACTTTGTTGATTATAGTGAAGGTATCACTTCAACTGTGGCTGGTGAGACGGTTAATACTTTGTTGCAAATTAAAGCGTGCTTTTCTATTCACCAGGCACCAGCTGTCTAGAGAGTTGTCGGCGCATACTGTTTTTTTTTTTCGACCCACAGCCTAGAATGAGTTTCTGTTTTGTCTGATAAATCACTCCGTGAGGTTGATGTCACATGGTTGTGTCGTATGTGGAGTCAATAATATATTAGTGTTAATAAAATAGGCATTGTCCAGTAAGTATTCATGTGGCTTACATTAAACTATTCATATTATTTTCATTACATAAGTGAAGTAATTTTAAAAAATATTATATTTTGACATTTATTCTGTTTCTTTTAATGCTTACTTATGTGCACTATCTACAGTATGTACTACTCTATTTTCATGCGCTGGTTGTCTTGTATCTATCTTACTAAGCCTGAATATATATAGTATTAACGTCACCTAAATACGTTTTCTTTTACATTCAATAATCCCCAGAAAAATGGCAACTTAAAAAAAATTAAATATTCCACGAGATTTAATGATGGATGGTTAAATGAACCAGAGATGCAAAGTTGGCTTGTGAAGCTACATGAGTGTAATGGTGAGTGCAAATTATGTAGTAAAGGAATCTCTGTTAAACATGAAGGAAAAAGAGCATTAAAAATCCATTCAGAAAGTGTGGCACATAAGGTAGCGGTAAAACAAATGACCAAGTCTCAGTCGATATCCAGTTTTCTTCAAAGTAAATACTCTGATCAAGAAAAGTTAGTTACTGCTGGTGAAGTTACCCCTGTTTATCACGGGGTTAAACACCATCACAGTTACAATAGTCAAGATTGTAGCATTAAGTTTTTTCCTGTTGTATTTAGTGATTCCAGCATTGCAAACAAAGTAGAACAAAATGCATAAGCATATATGAGAGTGTTCTGGCACCTGCTGCTCAAGAACTTCTTCTACATGATTTAGCTCATTGTAATTATTTTTCTTTCCGCATTGACGCTTCAAACAAAGGAAATTTAAAAATGTTTCCCGTTGTGGTGCAATGTTTTTCATCTAAAGAAGGTATTAAACAAGATCTTCTGGACTTTTATGAAGACCTCAATGAAACAAGTGCTTCTATCAAAGATCGACTGATTGAAGTTCTCGAGAGAAATTTTCTTAACATTCAGTCAGTTTACTCATTGTCTGCAGATAATGCACCTGTCAATTTTGGTAAACACAATTCTGTGTACCAAAAACCTTTTTCAGATAATGAAAAACTTTTAAAGGCAAATTGTAAATGCCATATTTTACATAACTGTGTTAAATTTGCACTTAAAACGATTCCTATTGATGTAGAGATGTTAGTTATGAAAGTATACAGTGAATTTTCTGCTTTTGCTAAGCGCGCAGAAAAGCTAAAATCATTCTGTCAATTTGTCAATGTAGAATACAAACAAATTCTTAGGCACATGTCAACAAGATGGTTATCTCTACTACCAGCTATTGAAAGGGTGCCCTCTAACTGGGTAGCTTTGAGGGAATACTTTTTAGAGGAAGGTGAAACTGAGTGTTCCAAAATAATATGGAAAGCATTTGGAGAAGAAAGTTCTCCAGCACTTTGCTATTCGTATTTTTTGAAAAATATTTTGAATTTATTTGAACATAGTGTTCAAATTTTGGAAAGTGATAATGTTACATGCACGGAATTGCGTGCAGTTATGCTAGATATTCGCGAGAAGATTACCAATAGAAAAATGATAAATTTTATGGCCAGAAAACATTTTATATATTGAGTAGCTTAAATGAAGTGGATAGATTGCAGTTTACTGTAGATGTAAACTATTTCTTTCAAAGGTGCTTAACTTACCTGGAAAAGTGGTATGATTTTGAGAGTTATACATACAAAAACGTGAATATATTATCAATGAAGAAAGAAATTACATGGGATGAACTCAAAAATCTTGGAAATACACTAAAATTAGCAATCGATGAAGACAAACTATATGAAGACTTCTGTGTATGCCGTGGCCTCCGTGAAGTTGCAGCGGCTAGTACAAAAAGACTGTACTAAAGATGGGTTAACTTCTTTTCTAAGGCGAATAAAGGAGTTGGAGAAGAACTGAAAAAAATTGTATCGTTTGTGCTCTCGATTCCAGTGTCTAATGCAGCTTACGAACAAATTTTCAGTGTCCTGAATGAACAGTGGTGCAAAAACAGAAACAAACTAAGCATACATCACGTCAAGGCTGAAATCCAAGTCTGCAAAAATTTTAATATTTCTTGTAAGGACTTCCATGCACTTTTACTATCAAAACCAATACTTTTGGAGGCTGCACGAAGCAATTCGAAGTACAATTTTAAATTTAATAAATAAATAAGGGTTTTTTTTAAAGACACTCTGATCAATATTTGCTATAATTATGTATAAAACACAATCAACGTCAAATTTAGGTTAATGTATTCTAAATAGTAATTAAACGAGTTTCATAAGTCTTGCATAATTTTTTCAATGCATGAGAAATATTCCATGATAAAGTGATTTTAGGTGAATTATACCAGATTATATTTAGTTTCCTTCTGTATCAGCGATTCATCTCTAACTTTATTGCTGAAATTCAATGAGAATGTAGGCTGGAGTCCAGCACCGCAAAAAATCAGTTGGAATACTAATCGTTTGTTTAGTAATAAAAAATAAATAAGACTTACTGCTTGGGTTATATATTTTTTCGACCGAGAGAAAATCTCCCGGAATCTTCCGGAATTTTCACCACCTAAATTAGAAATCTCCCGGAATGAACCTCTCGCTAGGTGGCAACCCTATCTCCACCCTTTATCGTCCGTGCGGTTCCTAAAGGGACCACTAAGACTCACTTTCTTTCCTAGTTACTTAGTTTAACTTTTAATGCAATAATAAGGAAGAAATTTATATAGAGCACTCACAAATGCTTACATTATTGTGGGAATATATACAGTGAAGCTTCGATTTTACGTCCGCCGATTTTAGGTTTTCCTCAAATTTACGCATTTATCTTTCGGTCCCGTTGTTTGTTCCATAAGAACAATGATAAATTTTAACGGATTTTACGTTTCCGAAATTTTCCGCTTTCCTCAAATTTACGACAGGAATCCGTCCGGATAATAAGTAAATGCCCCCGATTTTACGTTTATAGTATTCCCAATTACAATTCAACTGAATCGTTTTCCATATCCTCTAATTGAAAACTATATTGGTGTATTCCATATTCAAAAATAATTTAGACGAAAACATAAACTGCTGAAGACCACTGCGCTATAGAGTGTGAGTTGACATTGTATACAGATTGTCTTCCAAATTAAGCATATTTTGATAAACTGTTTGGGGTATCAAAGTTCAGGTTTTTTTCACGACTGCAGCTGCTCTTTTCATAACCAAAAAATGCACATCACTGAGTGATCGTAGTGTGTACACATTGTTTTCTTAAAAGTAACTATAAATTAATTACTAATAGGAAATAAGAATTAGAACAATGTTGTCGATATTATTTTGTATCTATGTGAGAAATGTATACTAATGGTACAGATGTTTCAATTCATATTTTATTTTACATACCGTGTGTATTAGTAACTATAGTTTTACAATCATTATGATAAGCAAATTTCAGGTCAATAAATAAATGCTAATTTCAATTATTTTGTATCTTATTCGTGTAATCCATACTTGTAAACGATTTTAACAAATTTCTTCGAACTTCTCAGGGTCCCGGGAGCGATTAAAAACAGGAAAACATATGCACATCAATATGTAAGCGTTTTGTCTGATACGAGGTTCAAATAAATAAAAGAGAATAATTTTCTAGTAAAATATTAAATAACCCTAATGAATTGATAAAAAATCCTGAAGCTAGAGTAAAATTAGTTAGGATTCACCTGTTCATAAAAAAGTAACAATATTTTTATTTTATTCTTTTTATAATTTTAAAAAGTTTTATTTAAATCCTGGTTCATAAACAGGCAATTGGTAACCTTATATTTATTTTTCCTTTCTTTTTAAATGATTTTTAAATTGTTTATTGGAATCCCGGGATTTATAATTTTGAATCTCGAGATTGTGAAAGATCCGGGAAATGACAAGCACTAGTATTCACCCACAACATGTCATTTTTGCTTTTGCCCAACTATGCCGTTCTAGTCTTCAATTATTATGCAGGCAAAATTTTTACATACATTTCAATTTCATCAGCCTCCTGACTTGACCTTAGCGTACATAATTCCATTATTACAACGTCAGCAGGAACAGCTCTTAGATCTATTATCATAATCTCGGTCGCATATTTCTCACTTCTTTCTTTTATTTCAGCTGAATATATAATCTTGAATCATTCAAAGTTAAACTGTCCTTTATTTAATTTACTTCACTCAAACCCATGATATCAATTCTCTTCCTTATTATTTCTTCTTAAGGTTTTCTACCGACATAGGTAAGTTGGATTTCCTTCTTCCTACCCTAGTCCAGTTATTACTATTTTTACTTTTCCTCTTCATTCAGTAAGCGCACATTTAAAAGAATTTTTATTTGACTCCGTCGTTGTTAACTAACGTTGTTAACGTCCACTATTCGCATTATCCGCCTCTTCTTTCATCGCAGTTAATTAAGTTTAACGACCTTCTATCCCAGACCAACTTTTCCCCCCTCCTTACTCCTTGCTTCTGTACCCCGCATATCTCTACCCTTTCTCTCCTCTCTTTCACAGTTACTTTCTCTCTCTCCCTCTTTCTCGCTCACTCTCTCCTCTTCACTCTCTCTCTACCTATCTCTCGCTCTCTCCTGCACAACGATTTTCCCCCCTCGGGTGATTTTGTCCTCCATGGTCCCTCCTGTTTTCTTCTCCGCCTTTCCCTCCATTTGCCAACGCTCACTTTCCTTTCTCTCGCCCCATCGCTTTGCGTGCGTATGTGCGCCAGAGGATCCATTATCTCCCCTCCTCTCCGCCGTCATCACATCCCTTTCGCCTAACATCGCTCTCCCTCCTCTAACCTCTGAATCTTCCTCCCCGTCGTGCCGTGAGTTCTTCCAACAGGATCCCATTCACGGCTCCCGCCCTCTCCTGCACCCCCACTCCCCTCTCTCCTACTACGCTTTCAATCTTCCTCCTGTCCATCCCGTCAACCTCCGGCTCTCACACCCTTCACTCACTCTGCTTTGGACCCGTGATTTTACATTCTGGGCGTACGTGTTCCCTTCCTGGTATCATTCACTCTCTTTCTCCATCTCATACTCTTCGCCACGCCCTTTTCAAGCGTCGTGACATTTCGCTACAGACTAACTCACCGTCCCGAGTTTCCCTGCACTCTTCCTTCCGCCCTTTAACTATTTCCATTAAAACTTGCTCGTGAGCTTTCCAATATCGCTATTTAACGTCCGAGAGAATTTGTTTGGTTTGGACATGAGACCGTCCAGGTCCGTTTCGCTGGTTTGGATATGCATACGGATGCCGTGAGCTCCGCGAGATAATTAATCTTCAAGCTTCAACGAACCGGTCAGGAGTGGTCCTTCGCATTTTGTTGTGTATGAGAGGGATTGCGGAACGTTTTGTGAATAGTTGGAGATAGTACTTACAAACTTGGTTAAATAACAAAAATCATTAATGCGGTGTTGGAATCTAAATCTATAAATGATGACACCAAGACGAATGGAATGTTTAGAAGCCGTATACTCCTCCTTTCATAATTTTTTATTGAAAAATGTACTTTTTTCTTAGTTGGTCGGACGGTGTTTGATTCTTGATAAATACGAAGTCATCCCGGAGGGAGCCTTAATTGTAGACAGATACCTTTAAAATTCAGCATTAGAAGTTATTTTATTTCATTATTTTAAATCTATAAAAAATCTTCCAAATGTGTATCCATCATAATACCATTTCGAGTTACGATGGCCACGTGGTGGCAATGCAACTGTTTTTTTTTAAAATAAAACTTATTTACTTATTTGCAGATCATATATGCACCGAGTATGACATCCTTCCGTAGTCACTGAGTAGTATGTATTTGGTTATAGTCCACAGTTTCATATTTCCTGCGAAATTTAGAATGTTCCGTTGCCTCAGCAGAATTAAGATGGTGTCGTGCAGCGGTTCCCAATCTTTTTCACTTCGCGATCCCCTTGAGCTAACCTATTTCTCGTCGCTAAACTCTTGGATTAACCTTATATCTTCGCAAACTCCTTGAGTTGTAACAGTTTTGGCGGCGAACCCCTTATAAAGGAGAGCAAATTTTGTAAAAAAATCTTTTTGAACGCGTTTCATTAATAAAAAATAAAATGTTTATATAGTACATCGTATTTAAACGTTTACAATAAAATCAGAATCTCATATTGTCATTAGTTTTTAGTTAGTATCCTGTAAAATTGAAATATAATTCTTGAAGCATGAGAAAAATTGAAAATAAAACCATGCATATAATTTGAAATAAATTAAAATATGGGTAAGAATTGTAGAACCAAGAAAATGAAAAATACGCCATTACCAAATTTTTCTCACAAATCCCTCAGATTAATTTCGCGAAACCCTAGGGGTACGCGAACCACCGGTTGGGAAACGCTGATTTAGTGAAAGTTTAGTAATAATATCTGATAGGGTTAGATTAGAAGCCGTTCCATTTTCTATTTTATTTGTTCGGTGATTTCATGAATTGTGGTAATGAGTAATCGTAGGAATTGTAACGATATAGCAAAATGTCCTCAATTTCCGGCTATCTCGTAGTATTCTGCTTTAATTAAAACTGTTGCAATCAATTTTTCGTTTCTTATGAATTGCCTGCATCCATCGTATCTTCTGAGAGAATGTTTGAAGACGTAAATTACTTGTGTACTTTTTATTAAAAGCTATGTCATCAAGCTGTGAGTCATGCCATCGTCTTCGAAAGTCAGCGTTAAGTCACAATCGTATTTTATTCATCTTTAAAACAAATCATATCCTCTTATACCCTAGTAGGGTGACCATTTCCTCTCGGTGCATTTTTTCAAATTTCACTAATTTTCTCCGCAAATTTTACATCAGTTTTTGCCTGGAGTAAGAGCCATTTTACCCTTGTTTCATATAAAATTAACCCATAGTGGAGCATTAATCGTAGATAAATACTTTTAAAATTCAGCATTACTCGTTATTGCATTTCCTTACCAGGAATGTTTTTTCTTCAAAATGGATATGCATTATAATGCTATTTCGAGCAATGGACACCACGACGTTATTATTATACCGTATTTAATCGCTTTTATGAAGGAAAACTCACGGGGCTTAAAATTAATCTCGGAGATAACATTAACTTTCTACTTTGCATGCTTCGGTGGAGAAAAATCTCTCGAGATCCTCTCGTCATCAGAGTCCGTTGCAGAGTTACTCTTGTGTACACAAGACTCGCATGGCGTTTTGGTGAGATGGATGAGACAGCCGCCAGTGGAATCTACGTCAATATTTGTTGAAAGTGACTCGATATGCTCCTGGATGGAATGGAGGATTCTGTGTATGTACCATGTCTTCCGCGCACTAGTAAAGCAAAAAGCATAGCGCTTTGAACCAATATTGCGACGTCTATACCAAATGTGGTCTGAGCAATGGTAAACAATGGATGGAAAGGGACTCGTGCGCGAAAAGCGCTTTCCGCTGCAATTCAATCATCCTGAGAAGTGACACGAAGGCGCCGCGGAAAATGAGATAGACCCGATGCACAGATCTTTTCTCAAGTCAGAACAATAAGTTTATTACTTTCTTCGTATACAAAGTATAGAGAAAGTATTGTTTTTATGAAAAAAATCGAATTCGAGATTTCAACGTAAATACATGTTCTAAGGTCGGCTGAACACGTTTTGACTATATTCTCGATGATATCTGTGGGTGTGTCTGTAAGTTTGTGTCTGTGACCGTAATTTTGTGGGTGTGACCGAGCATACACCATAAAATAGCAAAACACCACGACCCGATTGTGTCTCTTTCTATTCAAAATTTATTCTCCCCCCTTCTCCATCAATAAACATATTACGTAAATTTTAATGACTAAATACTGCAGAACGATATATCAGAAATGATTCCAGGGAAATATTCAATTTATGTTTAGTGATTTATTTTATAATCAGTTTTAATCAACCAAACAATCGAAAATTATTTAAAACATACCTCATTTGAGTTCAGTAGTTGTAATATTTACGTTTATGTTCTTTCTTCGCCGTAGAGAATCCATTTCCTTTCGCTTAAAAAATCTGTCATGCACGAGTAAGGAATGAAATGTATTTCGTAATTATAGCAGGTCTAATTTATTTCAGTAAACATAAGATTATTCAGGTTGTCAACAATTAGGTAGCTATGCATGTATTTTTCAAAGTTCATAGCGAATTACGACTTTTTTGTTCAATTTTCTTGATAACGGCTACTCCTACGATAAAAATGTATAGGAAAAGAAATACTCTACGATACTAGTTCTACAAGTATATTTTATAAATATTTTAATTTGGCAAAACCTTTACGAGATATAACGCAAAGTTCATTTTGTAATCAGTAAAGTGGTACCCCTGATTGGCTTACGTGATATATTTTTGTGATTTTCTTATTGTCTTTGACACTAAGTCGTTAATATCAAATTTCATAAAAATCCGTTTGGTAGAAGCCGAGAACAAACATGCGGGCGGACGGACGGACGGACAGACAGACAGACGGACGGTCGGACGGCCAGACGGACGGGCAAACGGATGAACAGACGGACGGACAGACGTACAGATGGACGGACAAACCGACGCTAATAGGCGCTTATGCTGGAAGCGAAACGCGCCTAAAAAGGCATTGATCTAGTAAATTCGATTGAAAGTATCCAATGTCCTCTGAAAATTTTAATATTTCAATTTTGAAATTGTCTTCTGTGCCTTGTCTAATTATTTATATTTATGTGCTTATTTCGCACTACCAGAGGTTCATGCTTGACATAAGATGCGTGCCTAAATTTTAAAGTTACTCTTCCTCTTCACAATACTATGAATTTCTATCCTGAAATATAAGTTCTCTCTGGCAAAATCCGCCGTTTCATAAAACTCACGAGCCGTATTTGATGTACATGCGATTCAAAGAACATGAAAGAGACAAAAAAGGCATTTGTCCGAAATCGAAATAAGTTATTCCACGACGGAGGTTTGAGGCTAGAATTAAGAAGAAAAAATATCGTTCGAGAATGAAAGCAAATCCGATAATTTTAAGGCCGATGAATCCTTTCGCTTCCAAAATCAGGTCATGGCGTCTGTCTGGGGATGTTAATGACAGACAGTGTGGACACGTACTTTGTCATCGTTTCAGTAAACCATTTTCAAGCAACGGAACGAGTATAAAACCATTCCGTTGCATTCATTTAACTCCGGATGAAGTAGTTATACCCTCTCTGACGAATAAGTTCCGTAATAACTGCGTGGAATCATCAAGGAAAAATTCGATTCTGTTCAAAATTTAACTTATTATTGCTCCATTTTCTTAGTATGTATTATTTTGGACTCACTTCTTTTAAAGAGGGACACATTGTGAAATATCCGAGATAAATTCCGACATGATGCCTTCCCGTGATCTTCACTGTCCACATTAGGATTTTCGTTAAATACACATAATATGTTACAAAAATTATTTCATCAAACGTGTGGAAGCATTGGAAAATTCCGATACTTTATGACAAAAATATTTACGCTCATAAATAAGGTCTATTAGAAACCTAAATTCACATAAAGACACACAATGAACCTCAACTATGATTCAAGCAGTCGTCAAATAAAAATCGTGTATTACGTATCACCTTTGTAATTTGGAGTACAGAAAGGACTTCAGCATCTGGCACTTTCAATTTCTTCAACAATTTCTTACTAAAACATATTTATTAGGCAATCTGATAGGCACGCATATTATTATTTAGTGTTATTTTTCTTTGGAATTTATATTCCTCCCGTTTGGAAGCATTTGGGAAACCTACGAGAAAAGGACTCTACACACGAAAATTATTTAGAATTTTTCTAAATATAAAACTATATAACATTCGTTTTAGTTTGAATTGGAAGTAATAATACGTTTTTATTTTTGGAATTTACCGGTAAAATTTTCACAGATGCGGTGGGTAATGACTTCGAGGACTCAGGATAAATATTAATAGATAGCTGCAGAAGAAGTATACGGAATGGAACAATGAAGGAATGCGAAAACGAAAACAGTTTATGGAAATCTCTTCTGCAAAGGACAGGCGCTTCCAAATCCAAACTCCGGATCCCAGACGTACTTAAAAATGAATAATGTTTTCGCGTCCTCACGGCCTCGTTAACGAGCGTCACGTGACTGCCGAGCGGATCCAAATTCCTCACGTCCGCAACATTGTTCCTTCCGCACCTTATTAAATAAACCCTCTCCATTCCTGTCGCTAACGCAATTACGCTTAATTAAACTCCCGACAGTCATCTCCCCCCGTGGTCGAGGGAGGCGCTTCAAGCTTTATCGCCAGGCGTCACTTTTTTCGGTCTCCAAGAGTAGCTATCGCGGTGTACCCATCCATTTTGAGCACACCGCAGCCAATGTTATCGCAACTTGCCCCACGGAAATTTGATTTTCAGCGAGGCGGAGCAATTATCCGCTGTTCCGGAGGCCATCCCAATCGCACGCGGTTTGCCGTGCTCAAGAGAGAGAGAGAGAGGTGGGGGAAATGGTGGGAAGAGGAGAGCGAGCAGTCGTCGCAATTGACCACGACCACGGATCGAAATCCATCCCGACGCAATTGTTTTCATGGCAACAAAGGTCGCTAACCAAGCCCACGTTCGCAAGGAGACCCCGTATCGTCCTACTTTGAGAAATTACAAGTCCGCACAAAATAGCGAATTGCCAAAATTAGCCAAACTGAATGCTCTCGGAAATAGAAAGGGACGTTTTTTCGATAATTAACTCCCGAGGATTATTATTTTTGTTTCTCGGCGTTCACCGCACAATTTCTTCTTCACACTCTCCCGTTGAGCGTATAGTTTGAGTTGTTCGGGAAAATGTTCCGAGTAATTTCAGTTTCGTAACGTATGGTAGTTAAAATTGGTCGGCCAATAGCTGAGAAGGGTTTCAGCTGGACTCAATATATATGTTTTGATTTTTACCAATAGTTTAATGTGATTTCTTGCAACTTGAAAAATCACGATACGTGTCAATAGAAAAGTGCCGAGGCTATACCATATTCAAATAAGATTAAAAGTGAAATTCAGTAGTAATAATTTCTATTCCTTGAGTGGTGATCAAGCGCGCTTCTGTGACACTTTTAGCAGGAACATCATGGCGCTTAATGCTAAAGAACCACTTAGGCACCACACGTTCGTTCGATAATTAAGGAAAATTATGCTTCGTTTCGGCAAATTCGTTTCCGTTAATTTTCATGAAATGGGGCGTAGAAATTCATCGATCTGACGAAGTGAAACCTGTGGTCTACAAGTTGGACACGGATGCTTTGCAGATTATTTAAAGAACACCATTAACTCAATCAAATAACCGCATGGACATTTTGTAACCATAAAGTCGACTAGAGCCAAGAATAATCCGTTGCACGGTAGTTTTCGGCTATCAGTATCACTTATAGGAAATGATGGTCGTGAATTAGAAACCAACAATAACATATATTTGAAACATATAAATTAGGAGTCATATAATGGATTTATAAGGCATTAATAATAAAAATTTTGAAAAGTTATAGAAAAAACGAGCTTCTAATATCGTAAGACATCCTTTATTTTTAGAAAAACCTTAATCTCTTATGTATCTACTTTTATTCTAATATGTTAGGAAAAAATGTTATTCCTATTTAAGCCTGATTCTCACAAAAGCAATTCAAACATTGTTTTGACGTTTAAAAATAATAAATATCAATTTTTAAAAATTTTGAAACAAACATTAACTTGTGGTGATGGTCATAATCGGAAATACTTTCGCCATTTGATGCAACTATGTCTAAATCTCTAAATATAATTTTTTTGAATTTGTCCAAGATTTGCAATATCGATTCGGGTTAAAGGGATATTCTTTTCAAGTTGAACGAACAGTTTTACAAGGGAACGACTTCAAAAAAGAAACGGTAATCGATAGCAGGTAAACATTCCCCGAGACATGAATAATACTTTCTTCTCGTCCACTTCAAGCAAAAAGTGAAAAAAATCCGACAAAAAACGTTTCCAGCATAAATACCGATGCGATCTTATATCGGATCGCAAAAAACGCCTTTCCCATCATTTTCAAAAACGATATCCGTTCACCGAGACGTTACATATCCAAAGTTCTTCAATGCGAAGTGAATGAGGTTCCGAGATGGATGTGGGCCATTTTTACACGCTTCGAGACAGATTCATCCCATCAATCTATAGTTTATTTTTTTGGGAAGCGTTCAAGCCTCGTTTCACACAAGAACAAGGCAGACGCATCCATATTCTCATTGCCAAAATGCTCCCTATCGTTAACTTTCGCCCTCCAAAAGGATTCATCTGGATTTGTGTCACGCGAGTCTCCGAGATTTCTGCACGCATTGGCGGTTGGTTGGATTCAAACACGAGACGAGAAAAATCGGATTAGTGCGATTCACTGCACCAAAGCACCAAAATTTGTTTTTTAATTATAGTAATTCCATCTTTTTCAAGCCCTTTATTGCGAGAGAAGGGCAATAGAAACCATTCTGGGTGAACTTTTTTAAATCGAATATTTGCATTTCAACGTGAAAGGAGACAAAAATTCTATTTGCTTAGCAGGCCCTGATTTCATTTTGATGGATGGAAATATTTTGTGCATCAAGCAAGCGTATCTGCTACATTCCAAGAAAATATATTTTGATTAATAAAGCCGGTGGAGCGAATATGGCGTAGAACGTAATTCCGGCGAGAGGTTGCGTAATATTAATCAGCCTCACCAATTATATTATTAGGCGTTTTCACAATGAGTAAAAAGATGAAGGCCTTGTGGTAAGGCCATGTCCGTCTGTTCGCATTCATTCTCTACTCATAGAATATAATCTCATTTTCTCTGTCTGAATTTCTGTCACTGTCTCATGTCTATGGAGTTAAATGGGAGAATGAGAAAACAGCTTATAACTGGAAAACCCTTCATTCTTTTACGATCAACCTTTCAGATATTACTTGGGAGCATTACTTTTACATTTTAAGCTGCTTGTTGTAAACATTGAATTCATAGACTTGATTTTAGGATAGTTTATTTTCTTTATTTGATTAACGCGGGGATATGTGTAGCACATTAATCATTCGCATAAAAAAAATTACTTAATTTCACAGTAGGAGTTCGAGACTTGAAACAACAAACGCCTAAAAGAACTAAATCTTGTTTACTTCTTATGAACGTTTTGAATAAGCGTCAATTTGGTCAACAAATTAATTTTTAACGCAAAAATTTGACGCATTCTTCCGTGAAAATCTTTCGTCGTCAAGGCGATTCGCATTGTTGCCGGTTTCATGAAATTGCGTACGATTGACCAGGATAAGAACTTCGCGTCAGATCTATGGACATTCACGAAATATCGACGCTTTTTGAAGTTTTGACAACACCTTCGTTGCGATAAATAATACGACGGTAACAAAAATAAACAAATGTTGTTTTATGTTGATATTGTACTAATTAAGTCAGATATAGAGATTAAAATTGCTATATTTTTTTAATTCTTTGAGAAAAATTTTTGTGAAAGAAGTCTTTTTAAACTTTGACTAAAGACACACAGATAAAATTTATATAAATTTATTTTAATGAAATCCCGTTCTATATGCACCAATAATAAAAAATAAGTCTAAAATTCACATACTAATTGAATGTTCAAGAAAGTGAAAATTGTTTCGAAAACGAAAATTATCTAGCGTAATGTTTAACAAATGAATCTTCATTAATATTTCTTTGTGAAACAATGCTTGTATTCCCAAAGCTATTATTACTTTCTGAAACTTTCAATTATGTAAATTTTACTTATTCTTTACTTATTAGTGGATGTAAAAGTTGATTTCATTAATTTTGTATTTCAATTTATTTTAACTTAACAATCAATTCCTACATATCCGTCATTTTTCACGGTCAATTGCGCCAGTCTCTATTGAGTGGATTGTCATGAAGTCTGGTATTAAGGACTTTTTGGGCAAAGGGCAATAAGACAATAATATAAATGGTTCAAGTAACCCAAACACTGGTGTCACCTTTATCCAAGCAGGGATGTCACCTGTCTATGAACAGAAAGTAAAGTTTCCGTCATATCTCCTGGGAAAAATATTAGTCATATCAAATACGGCTTCAAAGAAAAGTTGTAGAACTAGTTATCTGACACGATTACACGAATCGCGAAGAACGTATTTGACTTGCAGGTATGGACGCACAAAGTGCGAATCATTCATCTTTTGTTTAGGACAGGGGCTTCTGCGCCAATTACGAAACAAAAAAAGTTTTAGAGGAAAATATTAAAATAATAAATTGTATCGGAAGTGAAACTGGATTGGTGTGTGATTGGTGTTCATATCTTCTCTTTGCAGAAAACAAGAAGTCCATCTAGAAACAGGCACTTAGAGAAAATTACCGCATTACCTACTATCATAAGAAATTTGAGGTTGTTGGTCGTACTTAGATTTTTGAATTCCAGAACAACTTACTTTTAGAGCACTCCCAAAGAATGTGAATTAATTAACCAAGGAAAAAAACATAATGAGAGAGCGAAAACAGTTTATATAATAAATCCGCAGTCTAAAATAAGCAAGGGAAATTCCTGGGAATGCTTATTCTTATAAAACCAGGCAATGTAATGATAACATCTCCGACTGGCTGCGCGGTTCAGCTCAGTCGTGATGTTGACCTTTGCGCCGAAAAGTGTTTCTTCTGCCGAAGCCATTCGGGGGAAAAGGCAAGAGAAGAACGAAACGACTTCTGAGGAAATAACATAAGCTCCTTAAGAGACTTTTTCCCTTATTTTTCCATTGCCTCTTCTTTATTCGAATACTTACATTCGTTTCTTTGCACTTTAGGAAATTGAGTTGGCGATTCGACGTTTTCCGAAGATACGAAAACAGCGAGGAGGAAAGAATTTTACACGCCATTTTCGCTTTATAACTTCCGCGCTGAATTTGGCAGCACTGTTTTCCTAGAGCGCAATATCCTGCAATGACCATTATTATTTAAATATAAGGGGTATACCGAATAATCCCATCGCATCACAAATGCTGAGCAATTCTCAATTTCGCGCGATCCCGTTGAAATGGCTTTAGTATGCTTTCTAAGGGTAATGTACCGATTGTGATTCGGGGTGATGAGATTGCTTAAATTGACGAAATTCGGGGATATGGCAGCAGGAGAAATGATAACCATAATCTTTATTTCTAGAGTACTTAAAATTCCACTCCTTAACTGCACGTTTATTATGCATAGCAAGAAAAACCTGCAGTTCATCACACAACTGAAATTCCAAAAGAATAGTGTTAAGATTACAATCGTAAAAAATCGGTACAATATACACTGCAAAAACTTTCTTGCATTCTACGTATGCATCCCATTACACTCTTTCCTGACTGAAAGAAACTTACTGCTATAAATATAAAAAAACCGCGGAAAATGTATGTGTATATATATATATATATATATATATATATATATATATATATATATCATTATCATAGGTAGTTATGATTAAACCTGGTTCACCATATACTTCTATTTTCTGCGTTCCTCTTCATATCTTGATAACTCTTCCTTTCAAATCGTCTATCAGCTGAAACCTTTCCCTACCTCTTTCTCTTTTTCCATCTAGTTTTCCTTCTAATTCGTCTTTAATCATACTCTCTCTCCTCAGGTAATGTCCAACTCAGTTTGCCTTCCTCTTTCTAATAGCCTGTATAATTATTCGCTTCTCTCCTACTATTCGTAGCACTTCATCGTTTTTCATCCTATCTACCCATTTTATCTTCAGAATTCTCCTTCAAGTCCACATTTTAATGCTTTCCAAGTATTTGATGTAATTTTTCATTATCGTCCATATTTCTGCCCCGCATAAAGCTATAATCCATGCATAGCATTTTATGAACTTCTTGCGGATATATTTCCTTATATTCCCCGTAAGTAGGTGTTTCTTTCTTCTGAAAGACGCTTTTGCTTTTCCTATTCTAGTCCTGATCTCATCCGTACATTTTGCTTCCCTTGTTATGATGTTTCCAAGGTATTTATAATCTGAAACTTGTTCTAAAGGCTTTCCTCCAATACTTATGTTCAGATTCTCTTCTTTTCCCGATGAATGTTAGTGTTTGTTGTTTATTGTGCTATAGATTTCACTCTAAATTGGCGCTTTGTGTATTGTATGTGAAATATTATTGAATAAATAAATATTCGAATGACCTTGGATTTTTCTGTATTGATTTCCATACCGTATTTTATACGTGTTTACTAGGCCTTCTGCCAGTCTATGAAACATACGCAGATATCTTGACTGTACTCTATTGACCTTTCTGATATGATTCTAATTACCACTATAGCATCTTTAGTAACTCGTCCTTTTCTGAAACCGAACTGATCTTCCCCTAGCATTTCTTCTGCCCTTTTATCCAGTCTTTTATTAAGAATCCTTGTGATGATTTTCGAAGTTGTGACAGAGGCTTATCGTTCTGTAGTCTTTTCACTGCACTGCCTTTGGCTTCTTCTTTAGAGGGATCATTGTTACTTCTAGGAAATCCCGAGGCCACTCTCCCGTGTCGTAAATCTTATTAATTAATTTCCTGATCGCTTTGAGTCCTTCTGATCCCATGACTTTAAGTACTTCAGCCGGTATTCCATCGCTACCTGTGGCTTTCCCTTTATATATATATATATATATATATATATATATATATATATATATATATATATATATATATAAACTTAAGGAAAAGAAAAGGTAGTGATGAGGTGGCAACAAGGTGTTGAGGGAAGCCCAGCGGACACTTACCAAGTTGAGGACCAAGCTGGCTGGCTGCTGGGGGCGCCGAAGAGACACGTAAAACACACGAACACAAAAAAACAAAAAACACGCAAGCTTATCAAGCCTGTGCCCTTTTTCAGCGAAAGAGTGTATATATATATGTATGTGTGTGGAAATCAAAGTTGATTAAACATACTATACTTAAATATCAAATATTATGTGGATTGGCGAAGGCACATAGGGGCTGAAGCATAATTGCTGGATAAATATTTTTGAGATAACTGGGGAGAGTCTTGGATAAAACTCGACCTATTATAATGTCAATGGGCGTTATATTGTTCTTTTTTGAGAAATGTGGCTTATGTAGGATTGTTAATTATATTAAGCTCAATATCTGAGTGGAATTTAATAAAAATCTTTTGGGCTATTTTTGAATTAATCAGTTTAATAATTTAATAATTTTATGCCTAAATATGGAATAGCATTCGATTTCGTTGAACCGTCTAGGTCAGGGGTCGGCAACCTTTACACCTACGAGGGCGCAATTTATATTACTGAGGATGTGAAGGGCGCATATGCAAGATCAGTTGATATCTCTCTGTATCAGTGGTCGGCAACCTCTTTATCTATGAGGGCGCAACTTTAATTATTGGAGGCGTGAAATGAAGTAAAAATATTGGATGTGTACCAATATTTATTCAAATGATATTTTTGTATATATAAGAGAAAAACTATTAAAGAATTTATTATAAAAACTTGAAAAATAAATCAATGTGAAACTTGGGACTGCATATCTTCAGCCAACTTGCTATAATTTGGCACATAACTCGAGATACCTGATCTTTGGCAGTACTTGGTACTTGGATTTCAAGTGTTTCATGCTTGAAAAAATGGACCCGCAAGTGTATGTTGATGCACAGTAAGAATATATTTTAGGGCACATTTTTTTAATAATGGATAGCAATTTTCGTCAACTAAATTCCAAAAGTTTTCCTCATTTTTATGTGTCCTTAAAACAATATCATTCCGCATATTTATTATTTCCATTTCTAAGTCCTCGGTGTTAACGATATTATTATTATTATTTAAAACTTAGTGCTACAAGTTGGCGATCTGCCAGGTGGTAACATAAAGAAACCTCGTAGGTCTCTCGCACATCCAACAACGAGATCTAAAGACAAAAAATAAGACAGCAATAAAAAGATCTATAATAATGACATAACAAAAATATTACCCATAAGAAATATCACTGCAACCAAGAAAATTCAAAAGTTTCAAAAAGGAAGGAGAAATATTTAAAAAAAATTACTAAAGAATCACAAAATCACAGAAAAATCACAAAACAGCTTTACATCTATTCCTAAAAACATTTACACTCTTTGGGAAGGGCTCAAATAGTTCAGCAGGCAACTCATTCCAGTCAACAATAGTTCTGTTTAAATATGAATATTTTTTACATTTGTTTTTTGTTTTCTACACTTAAATTTGTATTTGTGATCATTTTTCCCTTTAAAAGATGGTTCTCCCACCCCCTTGTGTAACTCACTCCATGCTGCCTCCATATTTATTACATTAAAAAAACCACAAAGTCTTCTCCGTTTCCTTCTCCTTTGCAAGCTCTCCCAGCCCAGTATTTCTAGCATCTTCGTCACGCTATCCGTTTTCCTGTGCCTACCCAATACATATCTGGCCGCCTTTCTTTGAACCTTATCCAGCTTCCTGATATGCCCTTCTTCGTGCGGATCCCATACCAAGGAGGCATATTCCAATATCGGCCGAACTAGAGATTTGTATGCTTTCTCCTTTGTAGCTGGACTGCTTCCTTTTAGATTCCTCATAACCCAGTGCAGCATTTTGAAAGCTTTCCTTTTTATGAAATCGACATTTAATTCCCATCCTAGATCTTTTGATAAATAGACACCTAAATATTTACAATGATCACTTTTTGGTATAGAATTTCCCGAAAAATTATACTCCCTATTTGACACTAATTTCCTATTAGTGAATGTCATGTACATACTTTTACTTATATTGATGTCCATTCCGTTGGTATTGGTCCAATCTGAAAGTTTGTCGATATCATTTTGGAGGGTATCGCGGTCGCTTTCACTCTCGATCCGCCTATAAATTATACAATCATCCGCAAAAAGTCTTATCTCGGAGTTCATTTTGACTGGAAGATCATTGACGTAAATTAAGAAGAGCAGCGGCCCTAAGACGCTACCTTGTGGAACCCCCGATATGGCATTCGTCTCATCTGAATACCGGTTACCTATTTTCACTCTTTGAGTTCTTCCAGTAAGAAAATTCGCAACCCACTTCAGTACCCTTACGTCGATTGGTAATTGCTCCATCTTCAACTGCAGTAGATCGTGTGGCACTCTGTCAAATGCTGTCGAGAAATCCACGATTATAGCATCAACTTCTTTCCCTTCGTCTAATGAGTCAGCAATGTCTTGACACAAATCCACTAATTGGGTTTCACAGGAATACCCTTTCCTGAACCCATGCTGAGCTTTAAATAGCCACTTATCCCTTACCCACCAATCCCGTATGTAGTCTGATATTACCTTCTCCATTAGTTTACAAACCACAGAAGTTAAGCTAACCGGCCTATAGTTCTTTACTACCGTCTTTTCACCTTTCTTAAAAATGGGTATAATATGTGCCATTTTCCAGTCTTTAGGTAAGGATTATTCATTGTTACATTAAATAGGTAAGTTATGTAGGGAGACATAGCAGTAGCACCTAGTTTCAGTATGTCAGTTGCAATAAAATCCGGTCCCACTGACTTATTTGCCCTCAATTTCCTAATTTTTTAAAAAATGTCTGTATCCGTGACTCTAATGGGTATTATCTCTGATGCATTTTCGCATATCTTCCAGTTTAAGGAGTCATTTATCAGCTCTCGAGTTTTTAAGTTATCCCGACTATTTTCTCGTTTCATATATACGCATATAAACCATTCATTAAAAGCATTAGCTTTACTGTAATCGTCGATGATTAACAGCCCTTCACTATCTTTAACTGACGCTATATCCATCCTGTTACCTTTTCTTCTCCTAATCAATTTATAAAATTTGTTTCCGTTACCCTTAGATATGACATTAACAAGAAATTTTTCCTTCGCCTTCTTTTTTTCCCTATTTAAATCGCGAACCATTTTCTTATAACTCTGAAACAACGCCCTACTCGAATTTCTTGTTCCGTGAGCTCTCCTTACTTTTTTCTTTAGTTTTCTGATTGTATGATTGTGATATTCAGGATCCGTATTTTCTTTAAGAGTCTTACGTGGGACAAAAGTATTTAGCCCTTCAAACACTATCTCTTTAAACTCCTTCCATATTTCTTCCACGTTCTGTCCCCTACTCGCCCATTCTGGAAACTTTTCTCTTAAAAATCCCTGGAACCCTTCTCCGTCGCCTCACTTGTAATGCCAGACCGTCTTTATTTTTTCCGAATTCACTCGGCGTGGGCTGCCCCATTCTAGTTTTACACACACCGCTGCATGGTCACTTATTCCTGGGCATGCATCGACGCTAATAAAAGAATTGAGTGACCTCACTAGAAATACATCAAGAATATTTTCCCCTCGAGTGGGCTGTTTTACTACCTGCGTAAAGCCCTCCTCGTCCATGAGTCGGTTGACCAGCTCTTGGGCCCTACCTCCCCCTACCGTGTCGCCAGACCACCGAATTCCCGGAAGGTTTAAATCCCCCGTTATGAGAGTATGACCTTGAGGGTTTTCCGAGCAAGCGTCCGCAAGGACTTCCAATGGGTGCAATCCTTCGTTTGGACTCCTATACATAGCAATTATGCTTAAGCTTTCCCTTTAATTTTCACCAAGTAACTTTATGCACATCATTTCACAGTCTACCCTTGACCATTCCAATACACTCGCGATGTTGATATTTACACAAATAAATATTCCCCCTCCTCGACCGTCACGGTCCCTTCTTAAAACGGTAAAGCTAGATGGGAATATTTCGTTGGATGTAATATTCTCATTAAGCCAAGACTCTGTGCCTATTACAATATCAGGTTTGCATGCTTCCAATAAAGTCCCAAATTCCCTACTTTTGTTTAAAATACTTCTGCAGTTGACCTGGAGGACTATTAAACTCTTACCCTCACCTTCTTCTTTATATGTAGATTCATCTCTAGGTTCCACTATTAGTTTCCCTGCCTTCCGAGCTTTTGGGCAACACCATGATACAGATTAGCTAAAATAAATGTCCCTTCCCTGTTCAAATGAATTCCGTCACGTCCCAAGTGCCTATCACCAACCCAGCAATTTGGATCTACAAAAAGTATTCCTTGTTTTAAACATACCCACTCAATTCCTTCGTTTACGTAGTCTACTCTCTTGTGGCTAACATCTCTTCTACGAATAATGCCACTCAGAGCAATTTTAGCGTGTTTAAACTTCTTTTTGGCAGCACTGCACAAATCCCATATATACCCAGTTATGTGGTCACCTGATGTGGCACTTTTGATATCGTTTGTTCCTACGTGAATTATCACCACTCTTTCCTCACCTTCACTACTCATATCAGTGATCTTCCTCTCCAGTTGCTCCGTTCTTATTCCAGGAAAACACTGCACATTCGCACTTTCGATTGGGCAAGCATTACCGGCAAGGGAATCACCGATAATTTTCACTTTCGGCGCTTCCAGCTGGCCACCATTTGTCTCCGGGCAGGACCTCGTCACCTTCTCCGTTCTGTTTCCTCTCCCTTCCGTCTCACTTCCAGTAGAGCCGCCATCCCTCCTACTCTCTTCTTTATTTGCTCACTCTGCCGTTTTCCGTCTTGTATCTTCCCTATCAGCTTCTCATTTTCTTCAGTAAGAGAAATAATTTTTCTCTTTGCCTCCTCCAACTCTGTCTGCAACTTCGCGATAGCTCCTTCCTTCTCCTTCAACAGCCTCTGGCCCTTACGGATTCCGCAGTCGCTGCACTTCCAATGCTCCTCAACATACTCCTCCAATTTACTTTTAGAGCATTTAAAATGGTACCAACAATTGCATATTTTGCACTGAACACCGTTCTTTATTTTTTTGCGGCATGCGACGCACTTCACTTCGACCGCGCCTCCCTTCCGGAGACATCCTTCACGATGGGGAGGATAAAGCTAATCTACTAAACGTTTACTTCGCGAAGGCGTTCACGGCAGGTGGAAATATACTTAAAGACAATCTTATTCCCGATGGATGTACTCGGATGGATAATATTAAAATCTCTGAGGCAGGAATAGCGAAGCAACTGAGTGCGATAAAGCCCAACAAAAATCCTGGACCAGAAGGAATTCCCGCGCGTGTATTAAAAGAACTAGCAGAAGATATAGCTCCCTTCCTTCGGATAGTTTTCGAGAAATCTCTTACCCTCTGTGAGGTTCCTGATGATTGGAAACTAGCACACGTCACACCCATTCATAAGGGAGGTGACAAAGAAAACCCCGAAAATTATAGGCCGATTTCTCTGACATCATTAGCATGTAAGATTTTGGAGCACATTATTGTTAGCAACACAATGCGTTATCTTGAGAGTAGATCGCTCTTAGTCAGCTGTCAACATGGCTTCAGAAAAGGTAGATCCTGTGACACCCAACTCGGTCTGTTTGTGAATGATGTTTTATCATGCGGCGAAAATAATAAGCAGGTCGATGAAGTGTTCCTTGATTTTAGAAAAGCTTTTGACAAGGTTCCCCACCGTAAGTTGTTATTAAAATTGGGAAATCTTGGCGTTAATGTTAAAGTCATTAACTGGGTTCGCGCTTTCCTTAGGAATAGAAAACAAAAAGTAGTCATCGATGGTAAGTCCTCGAGTGTGGCAGATGTAGTCTCTGGAGTGCCGCAGGGTAGTGTGATCGGACCTATGCTTTTCTTGCTTTATATAAACGACATCAGCTCAGTTGTAAAAAGTAATATCAGGCTTTTTGCGGATGACACCGTAGTCTATAGAGAAATTAGTGGTCCTAGCGACCATCGTCAGCTTCAGGATGATCTGGATGCGTTATCTGTTTGGTGCAAGGAATGGCAGCTAGAAATCAATCAGAAAAAGAGTAACGTTCTAAACTTTTGGAAATCTAGAAGCCCATCGTCCGTGTTTACCTACTCGATAGATGGTGAGATCATTCCTGTTTCGGAATCCGTGAAATACCTCGGGGTAACCTTGAATCGTGACCTGTCTTGGGACACCCACATAAGACGAGTGATAGGTGCGGCAAATAAGAAGTTGGCTTTTGTGCGTAGGATAGTCAGGAAAAGCACGTAAAAGGTGAGAGAATCCTGTTATTTATCGTTGGTTAGACCTCAAATGGAATACGCAGCAGCGGTTTGGGATCCATATCAGAGGGGACTCATAAAGGATTTAGAAAAAATACAGCGGCGAGCAGCTAGATTCGTGAAAAAGAATTACGATAAAAAACAGAGCGTTACGTTACTCATTGATGAGTTGAGTTGGCCATCGTTGAAAGATCGTAGATTACAGGCGAGACTTAAACTTCTAGATAAATATAGGTCGGAGATATTCGTAAATGAAATGAAGGATATTATTCGACAACCAACGTATATCGGACGGAGGGATAATGACGACAAGATTCGCGAAATAGATACTAGGACGGAGAGGTATAAGGAGTCCTTTTTCCCTAGGACAATACGTGACCACAATAGATAACTGTGAATAATAATTAGTTAGGAACTTGGTGCGCGGCACCCCCTGCCATCCACCGTCAAGGTGACTTGCAGGGTAATATGTAGATGTAGATCATTGGCTCTCTTACGGTCACTTTCACTACCCCAGAGAGCTATTAGCGGACACGTCCACTCTCTTCGAGCGCCCAACTAGGAATTAAGTTCCAATATTAACAGACGTATCATTGTCCATAAAATTTAACGGATTAGCAAATAATGTTATTATGGGTTCTACTTCAGAAAACTGACAAAACCTAAAATTAAATTCCTTCAGGAGAGTTTCAATGTGTTGTGAAAATGGCTCAGTGGTAACATTTTCATCAATCATACTCTCAATAATATATTTTAAATTCGGGAAATGTGATAATGAATTTCTCCCTAGGTGAGACTTCCACAATGCCAGTTTACATTTGAATGCGTCTACTGCACTTATCATTTTTGCAATGTGTTGATTTTTCCCTTGCATCTCCATATTCAGTTCGTTCAATTTTATAGTTATATCAAAAAGAAATCTGAAATCCATCAACCAAGCTTTGTCATCCAACTGCATAATATTCATTTCTTGACGGGAAATTCCTTTACCTCTATGAGATTTATAAACCTCACAAGTATTTTGCCTCTGCTGAGCCATCTAACTTTGGTATGTAAAAGGAGATCATCGAATTCGGCATCTTCACCTTGTAAAAGCAGTTTAAACAATTAGTGTTGCATTGGTACGCCTCTTATGGAATTTATTACTTTTGTTACTCTTTTCATGACGTATTGAAAATGAAGAACTTTTGCGCATAACATTTCTTGGTGTATAATGCAGTGATATGAAATAAATTTTGGAAAGAGAGGGTCTTCTTTACATAGCGCAATAAATCCATTTTTACAAACTGTCATCGAAGGTGCACCATCTGTAGTAATTGCTGTCAACTTCATTAATGGTATATTACTTTCTTGGACATATTTTTAAAAGTTGAAAAATTGTATTCACCTCTTGTTTGTCCCTTTAATGGAAGAATTTTAAGAAATTCTTCATTTCCTGAAAAATCATAAAACACCATCTTCACAACCATAACCTATTGAGAAGTGTCTGATATGTCTGTTGACTTATCCAGTTGCAACGAGAAGAAAATACATTTTTGTAAATCATTTGCCAACTCTTTCTCCATATTGGTTGCAATAACTTCAATTCTTCTTGTAACTGTTCTTGCTGATAACTGAATCGTGTTAATTGCTGAGGTAATTTCATTTTTATTTTTAAAATCTTTGAAAAGTGAGTCAGCAATTGCTAACATAGCTTCTTTTACAATCTCACCATCTTCAAAATGCTTTTTCTTCTTGGTCAACAAATGCGAAATTTTAAGTGATGCAATCGTTGCTCTTTTTGATTGCTGCACTGGTCTGGTAAAAATGCTCGGCTGTTTAGTTAAAATTGATTTCATATCAGAAATTTTCTTTTTCCTGATCTCAGAGTTTAACGGATAACTAGTATTAAAATTTCCGTGGACCGTATTAAAATGTCTTTCAACATTACTTTTCTTTGAAAGTGCGACACAAGCATTGCACAATAAACAAACACGCTTTCCTTTCAAATCAATAAAAAAGAATTGTTCTTCCCAATCAACATTGAAGTAATATGTCCTTTGCTTCTTATTACTCATAATGGGGATGGAATTTTCTGCAAATGAATTAATAAACACAACACATTGAATATCGGGAAACTATCAGAAATATTGTGAACTATTGATCAATTTAAATTGATTTATTTTTATCCAATAAAGAGGGAAATGAGCTATCACTGGCTGATATTGTCCCAAACCCTGTACTTTGTATACTAAGCGAAGAACGGAACTCCGAAACCAAAGACTCACAACGATAACTCGTCCCAAGTTATGCTACAAGACGGAGGACAGAACTCCGAAACCAACGACTTTTGACAAGAACTTGGGAGTTTCACGCGACATAGGGAAATAGTTTTCCCGTATCGAGCGCCTACCTCCAAATAGCCTGAACCGGCTAACGGAGCTATAGTACACGACGGGTTGAGAACAAGGATCTCAGTTAGCCTTGCACCCATAATAGCGATTGAAGGCGACAGGACACCTTCACCTAGCATAATCTAGGGGCGGAGAATTCCCTATCTTTTCGTACAGTTCGTACGAGAACGTTTGTATGAATTGTCAGCACAGGCACGTCAATCACCCAAACACGATAACGGCTTCTCCTACTCTCGGCGAGTAATCTTCGAATAACGCTGTGAAAGATGTATTTATACTAGGGCAGGGTAGGGAGAAGGGAAATGGACGTGGATAAACAAGAGAGGGGTAACGGAGGAGTCATTATGAAAAGAACTCTGTTAATGACAACAATGTATGTCCCCATTCTGTTCGCTTATAAGTCCTGACCATGATGATGCTATTTTGTAACACATACAATTCGGCTCGGTATGATGTAAGATTAAGATGTTGGTTACCAAGTTCTATTCTTCATCTTGTTCCGCAACTTATTGGTCTTCTGAGAGTTTTCCGTAATTGTTTAACTTGAGTTCTCTTTTTAGCTGGCGGGCGACACACAAATGTCTTGCGGGCGCCATGGCGCCCGCGGTCGCCGCGTTGCCGACCTCTGGTCTAGGTACTAGGGCAGTGTTTTTCAACCAGCGTTCCGCGAAATATTCCACGGAAAATAATTTTTCCATAAACTTAGATTTCTTAATGAATTTAAAAATAAAAAGTATTTCAATTTTGCTCTCACACAGTAAGTCCATCTATTGGGGAAGCAGAAAGTTCACGGTCATGGTAAATATATATGCGTATGTGTATAGGAGCTCCGCCAATACATACTGCCAATTTTTTCTGCAACCAAAGTTTTCCGCTACTAAAAAAACGTTGAAAAACACTGTGCTAGGGTCTCGCACAGACAGACAGACGGCACGCGAAATCCACGTTTTTGGAATCGGTGACACCTAAAACATGTATTTTCGTCAAAATCTCGAAGTCGAATTTTTTCGCGATTGGAATACTTTCTTTGTACATTACGTATATGAGAAAGTAATCAAGCAGTGAATTTTATAAATTCGAATTTCAGTGTTTAGTTCAAATCAATAGGCAAAAGGAGACCTTGGAAAGAACGAATCACCTCTTGAGGAATTAAATTAATTTGGAGCGTGTCTTAGTGAATGCTTGCGTGTGTAATATTAATCGGAATACAAGAATGACGCATTCCGTCTTATGTCACTCTCGTTTCATCTCAAAAGAGCTGCGTTACATAGCACTCAGGAATAAGGAGATGGAAGTTTTCATCTAACGAAATTTTTGCAAGAGAGAATAGTTAACGCACGGACACAATAAAAGTGGCAACATTCCATGGGTTTAGGAGAGCTATAATACATGGGAAATGTAGTGCCATTAGGCTACTCTTCGCGATGTTTTTTAAAGCAATCGTGGCTCCACTTTTGAATCATTTCGTCATCCGGCACTTACTGTAATTTAAATTGTCTGAAATAAAAATGTCCGGAAATATTAAATGTCCAAGGCATATGAAAGCGTGGCGATACGTACTGTTCTTTCCAGTATGACTGTTATTAACCTGATGTAAAACTGTAGCCGATGATAAAGGGCACCATGTCGAAAAATCTTTGTATATATCAAATTAAGCCATCTCAGAAATTTTATTTAAATTAAATATATGAAAAGAATTCCTCCTAAACCGTAAATTATAATCTTTATAGATACACAAAGAATAAGAGGAAGAGAGAGAGAGAGAGATATAGTAAAGGACAGTACAATTAAAGACACCAAAAACAGAAAAATAATATACAGGTCTACGGGATCGTGGTTCCTCGTAAGAAACGTGATTATCAAACTTACACTCTTGTCTAGGTGTTTGTGCGCATTTCGAAAGTGACAAGGACTTCCTAGGCACTCACGCACTCAATATCTCAATAGCAATATTGAATCCTAAAGATGGTAAGAAGGATAATTTTTCCGCTCCAGGGATTTGACGTAGTTGTGCAGAAGGTTTGCTTTTTATGCACCAAGTGAACGCATATAGGGGAGGTCGTTTCCGTCCGTCCGCATGTTAAAACTCGGGAACCACTGGACGCATTATGATAAAATTTGGTATTGTGGAGTTTTGCTCAAATTTATCGACAGATGTCAATTTTGGTCAAACTCGGACAACAATGATGGCCACTTTACATGAAGACCTATAATGTCCCTTTGTTTCAACTCGGGAACCATTGGACATATTTTGATGAAATTTGGCATTAGGGAGTTTTGCTAAAATTGTTCGACCGATTCCAATCTTGGTTAAAAGCGGACAAAATTACGACCACTTTATATGACCTACAAATAGTTCACAGTGTTCCTTTGTTTCAACTCGGGAACCGCTTGATGTATTTTGATGAAATTTGGTATTGGAGAGTTTTGCTAAATTGATGGACTGATTCCAATTTTGGTTAAAATCGGACAACAATTACGACCAATTTACAAGAAAACCTATATGTAGTTTAGAATGTTTCTTTCCTTCAACTAGGCAACCGCTGGACATATTTTGATGAAATTTGGTATTGGGAAGTTTTGCTAAAATTAATTGATCGATTCCAATTTTGGTTAGAATCGGACAATACTTACGACTACTTTACATGAAGACCTACATGTATTTTACAACGTACCCCGCTTGCTTCTTGTTAAATTCTCGTCTGAGCGAAAAATATTGAGAAAATTGTGAAATTTCAAAGAACGCATTTGGAAATCTGTGTACTCCGATGTGGAGTACACCTTTTCAATCTTGTTTAGACCGACTAAGAAAAAACAATCACTCGCTCAATCAAGCAGCGATATCTGAAAAAGGAAAGAAAAATAAGAGTAAAAAGAAAAGATAATCAGGTTTACGGGAAATTATTTAGCGCCAGTTTAGCTTAGGCGAAATATATCTACTGTTGCCTTTTATATTCAGAGATAGTGTGTTCGATAGATCGCGTACTTTGTGAAGGTTAAAAATTTCTCGTACTCAAGTAGTCTTAGCATATTTACATAAAACAGTTTTATAAAAAATAGTTTTTATAATAATAATGAATGAATTTAAACGGTAAATTAAATATTCATCCAAATAATGGAAGAATTGAGGTGTTATGTAGGTCACAGATCGTCGCTACTGCGTATTTTATTTTGTTCTACCTACAGTGCTCAGAAAACGTTTTTCGAATGAACGCAAAAATGCACCTTTATATGTATAAACCTAGCCTTCATGAAAAGGACGGGAAATTTTCTTTCAGCACCCAAATGCAAGCGTGAATGATCCATCTTCGCATGGAGTTCTGAAAAGGTTGAGCATAAGAGCGAAAAAATAGAATTTATATATTTAGCAGCACTTACAATCACTTGGGAATTCTGAAAATAGGAAAAGCACGCCGGGATCGTTTCTGACATCAAACGGCTTTTCCCTCGAGTGGATTATATTTGGAACAAGTTAATATCACGATTTCATCTTTCTTCTGAAGAATGGGACACACACGTGCCCGCATATCTTACTGCGTACTTCCGCAAGAGGGACAAGATGAAACGAACAAAGGGTCTCGCCCCATTTGAAATAACGGGTATGGAATGTCACAAGAACCCGTCAATTACCAATCACGGAAATATTTCATTAACAAACCAATCGCGTTACTATGGTTATATTCGCAATTGTAGCGTTGTATACTATGCATGCAAATATTTGGGAGAGCAAATTCTATTATTAATTTTTGTAAAAAATCCACTTAGTGTTTTGATAAACTTAAATGTAATTTGTTAAAATTTAGCAGTGACAAATTTCAAGGATTTGGAATGAATCTTGGCGCATGACTTTAAGGGCAACGGAAGGCTTCTGGTGCTCTCATTTAAGGAGTTAACATTAGGACAACTATAGCGAAGAACAGGCAAGAACAGGCGTTAAATGTTTCACAATCATACATTTGGAAATCCTTGCATGCACGGAAAATACAATTTTCGTCGTTACAGACGAACGGCTGTTTCCTTTTGCAACTCGCTTCAGGGTTTTACCGTCCAAATACCTGCAGGTGAGAAGAAAATTTGAGCAGTAACCAGTACTTAAACTGTTCAATCTGGCGCTTATTAATTGAGCGTCGAACACCGAAAGTTTCGCTCGGGAATTTTCCCAATAACTTGTCATAATTTCATGTTTATTGATCGTATTTCGCTTTATCGCGGCTTGGTAGCCAATCAAGACCCTCCTTTAATCAAAACAAAAATTCTCACTTTGAGATCGTCTGCACCTGCTAGATAATTACAGTTATAATTATGTTCCCTTTTATTTCCGAGGTCGGACTGCGTACAAATTTCTCGCTATCTCCACCTCCTGTATTCTGAGGTCCACTAGAGATAAAACCCACCTCCCTCTCTCTCTACCTCTCTTCACCCCACCAAAATATTCCACTCTGTATCCTTTTCCGTTTATCACTTTCAATCTCATCCTTTTCCCTTTTTTCATCACTTTCTAACTCTCTACCCTCTGTATTTCATCTCTCTTTTTTCTACTTCGTATTCTGTCGTTTCGTCGTTCATTCTTCTATATCCCTTTTTAGAGCGTTTCATTTTATAAATGTTTTTGCTCTGTCTGTCTGTCCGTCTGTGCAATCAAAATGAAAGAAGCAAGTAAGCGGTAATAGATATAGAATTGAAATTTTTAGGGTGTATGTGATCTATGATGCCGTTTATTTTTCTTTAGATTTAAGCTGTAAAACATATACAGGATCGTATAGGGACCCATTTAAAAATTATTATTTTTAATATCTTCGGAGGTGTTAAAGATGGATGGCTGAAATTTTGTGCGCACATTTTCATATTAATGCCACTAGCAAATAAGGCTGTAGTACCAGAACATGTGGTGGCATAAGCACATAAAACTAAATTTAAAAAAAATTACTCAATTATCCGGTGATAAAATTCCAAATTCTCCCCAGTTCGTCAATTGGGTTAATGGGAGAAGTCTTCATACTCAAATAAATACAAAATATTACCGACTTTAACAAGAGAATAAACAAGTAAGATACCCTTACTCGAGCAGGAGGTGGAGCACGTATTCCTAGAAATTTTCAGGGATCTGGTTTGTTTGCCTCCTCCTTTGGAATGTACATCCTCATTAGAATTTTCTCATTTACGAAAGGGTCACTCTTCTAGCTTCAGTAGTTTGGATACAATACCACTTTACCACCAATTTTGAATTTGAATTTTGAACTATTAGAACTACACGGAAAATTTAGTTAGTGAAAAATTCGTAGATTGATAAAAAACTAATTCAAAAAGAAACTTCTTTATATTCCTAGTAGTTTGGCTACATTACCATTTCAAATCTTTTAATTTTTCGAATTTGAAGCCACCTAACGGAAGTTCGATCAGTGAAAATTTAAGGGATTTATATCCAAGTTCAAAAAGAATTTTCCAAATATCTCTTAAAATAAAAAAGTCGATTGTACACAGACAGGTAGACAAACGGACGGAGGGACGAACAGACAGAGGAAAATACAGACGGAGAGAAAGTGAGCTTATAATCAGGGCTTTTTATTTTAAGAAAACGTGTTAATATGCGCTAATTTTATCTATGTTCATGGTTAACGCTATATTTTTTCTCTTTCTTTCCATCGTACTTGCTTTAGTCATCCTTATCCTATTCTTTAGCTTTCTACATGTCCCTGTCTCTCAACGCATTCCTCTCACTCCCTTTTCCCTGCTTATTTCTCAAGCGCTATCTGTTCCTCCGCTCGCTACACAAACGCTTAATAAATGTCCTCTTAATGGCTGGAACCATGTATTTCGCGCGCGCCGTCATGGCTCGTTTGTTTGTTTCTCGTCCCGGATCCATAGCGTTCGCTCCAGAATGGGAATCTCGGGTTTTATGATTGGGCTTAACTGCTCTCTCTCCCCTTCCCTCTTTCTCTATCCTCTCTGCTTACTGGACGCTCTCAAAACGACCGAAAAAAGAAAGCAATCGGCAATGATTTAAGCTTTCCAGGTCAAGAGGGAATATCTTAGTCGTTGGCCAAATGAAAGACGAGGATGAGGTTTATTTTTTCAAGGATATTCATTTTGGGCCGTTCATTAACTGAGATAGGAAGAAATAAATCTGCGAACGGATTGAGTAGATATCTAAATCAAAACAAAATATTCAAAAACAATTGATTGTGATGGTAATATTTAGCATAATTTTAATACGCTGTATAATGTCAAATAAATGAATAAATTGATCGCAATTTTTGAAATATTTATATCCGATGTCACAGCATAAAATAAAATACTTATTTTTTCTAAGTTAAAAAGCTTCAGATTAAATCCTATGGTTACACGTTTTTTTAAGGTTACATAAATATGTGGCGTTAATATTCTCAGACAGCATGAAAGGCTTTTTATGAAAAAAGCTACAAATTGAAACGAGACTGCCAACTCGCGCCAAACACTGTTTACCCGAATTAAGACTTTCGCATTCATTGGGGTTGGGGAAAAAATGAGGCAATTAATTTGAATTTGCGAGGAGTGGAATTGTAGGAAATTTAACGATCCATTTCAACGAATTTAGACCATCAAAAAGCAATTAGCGAGAGTAAAGGCGGGATCTTGGAATCCCTTCACTCCTGAGAAAGAGAAGAGTGCCATTTAAACCAAAAGAGGCCGTGATATACTGTTAAGGTCGGTCGAGGACGACATAAAATCTTCCGAACGACGCAAGAAATTTAAACTCGCAACGAATAAAAGAAACAAATCTGAGGAGTTGGAATGGTGCATAACGTCTCGGCTTCCGGGCAGCCCTCTCAAGATCGAATCCCTTCAACTTCGGACGGTCGATTGGGATCTATCCGTGTTCATCCTTTCATTCTAGTCGCGTCAGGAGAACGAGAAGCGCTCGCAACCTCGTCCCTCGGTAGGGAAGCAAAGCCGCGGGATCCATTGCATTCGCTCGCATATGGTCCATCTATCAGACATTGGGTATGAATGTCTTCAGTTTTGCGTGTGTGTGTGTGGGGGGGGGGGGGGGGAGGGCGGATTCTTAGTGGCCTTCATGTAAAACTGTCCCGTTTGCTGGAGTGAAAACTCCGACTATACTACAAGGACACAGAATAAATTGAAATGATTTTATCGTGAGGGCCCAGATACCAATCTTAATGGGGAATAAGTTGCTCCGGTGAGATACTACGGAATATTACTCTAAAACTCTCGTTAGTTACACTGACGATACACCACCTATTTTTGTGATGGCCGTTATCAATAGGATGTTGCAATAGGTGAATATAGATGGAATTTAAAGTAACTGGAAAAGCTGTCGGATAGAATTCCGAAACTACAATCAATGGAGTGATTTACATGGCGAGGGTGCGGAAAAGAGTGTATATACAATTAGGTTTTGCAATCCCGGGATCCCGATAAATAACGCAGCCCGGAAATCTCGGGGATTTCACTAGGAAAATCCCGGGATTTTTAAATATTCTCTATAAGTAGGTAATATATTTTTTGGGTTACACCCAATTTTGCAGTTTTTTTATCTCGCGATTCGATTTAAAAAAAAAAACGAAAAAAAACCGAATAAACCCGAAAATGCTACTCTGTTAAAAAAATAATTAAAATTAAACTAGGGGCTTGGAACTTTCGGACACGATTTTAACATGCAAACACTTCACAATTTCAGCTCAAGTCTACATTTTATGTAAATAACCCTCAATGATTTGGCTGCAATTTATTTAAAATCTCGAGTTTATCACTTAATTAAAACCATTTAAAAAACGCAGAGTTATCGACAGAAATGGAGATGCAATTAATTCATGCGGACGTTGCATCTCTCGGAGGAGAAGACGGACGAAAAGTTTCTGCAAGACATAATACTTTATCGTTTGATCATATCACACTAGATATGGAATTTCATTTACACGTCACACGACACAACATCGCATTATTTGCTGTTTTTTAGGCTGATTGAGTAGCGTCAACAATAAGCAACACTTTCAAACATTGTTGTGTTATATTACCAGTTTATATGTGTAATCAATTCAGCCCCAAAAATATATAACGTGTGTAATACCAAAATTTTTTACAATATTAATGAAAACGATTCGCAAGAGTATGTTGAAGCAAAATAAAAATATATTCTCAGGGCACATTTTCTTAATAAGGGATTTTCACCTACTAAATTCCTAACGTTTTCACCATTCTGCTGTGATTTTAAAATATTTGTTAATATTATTATTTATATTTATTATTTCCAATTCTGTCTCCGGTTTTAACGATGTTCAAGTAGATTTAAATAATAACTGATCTATCATTGTCCGTAAAATTGAAAGGATTAACCAAGAATGTCACAATCCCTGTTTAACTAATGTTAATTAGTTAATTAGAACTCTGGGCAAAAATGCAAGCCAAAATAGGATAACCCATCCTATCAGGGAATAATTTTCATGTTACAATTAAATAATTTCATCATGTTACTCTCTCATTCCCGTATAACAGGCATGCCAGGCATCCGCACGTTTCACCTAAAGCACTTCACCCACGGGACATTTAACCCACAGACACTTTTCCAAGGGGCCATTTCACCCACACACTTCATCCACGGGACGTTTCACCCAAAGACCCTTCACCCACGAGAAGTTTCATCCAAAGGCCTTTCACCCATATGTTTTTGGCCCACAATCCAGTTTACCCACGTAACGTTTCACCCAAAGATCTTTCACCCATAATTGTTTCATCAACGATTCAGTTCACCCAAAGGCTTATGAACGCAACTAATGTACATATAATTATTACTTTTATAATATACTTAAGCAATACATTTATCATAAGTTGATTATTTGTCTTTTATGTTATTATTGGCTTAGGCTTTTTAGTGTTTTTCGTCATTGCTGAAAGGCACTATTATCTTCGTGATGTCCGTCCGTCCATACGTCCGTACACATATCTCAGGGAAGAATTGGCCTAACCGATTTATACCAAATTTGGTACATAAAATATTCACATAAACTAATGACCAAATGACATATTTCGACCGGATCGACTAAACAGGGGTGCCACAATTGTAAAATTAAACTATTCGCTAATTATGAATTTGGAGGGAATTGCCTAACTGATTTCAACGAAATTTTGCATAAAGGAGGTATACAACATAAAATACAAAATAATTTTTTTTATAGATATAGTAAGCAGGGCTGCCACAACACAAGGAATAAAAAAATTATTTTACTCGTATTTGTGTTGAACTATCCACATCAATTTTAACAAAATATAATACTTATAATGGACATATATATACAAAATCATATTAGCATATTTAAACCAAATCACCCAAACATGGGCATCACAATTACAAACTATAATCTTCCTGTATTTAAGCATTTGGAAGGGATTGGCTCTACGGATTTCAATTAAATATTTTATGTAAGATTTGTACAACATATCGTAATGAAATCAAGAGGTTTAAAGCGGAGCTAAAGAGCAGGGCCACCATAATAAAAAGTAAAATAATATTTCTTTTACACGTACCTATTTTTAGAGAATTGACCGCATGGATTTTATCCAAATGTGGTATATATATTCATATAAATAAATAACCAAAATAAAATATTTCAACCGGGTCGACTTAACAGGACTACCACAATCTCAAGGTTAGAATTATTCTGTTACTATGAATTTGGAAGGTATTGGCTGAACCGATTTTAAAAAATTTCATTTGTCGACTGAGTAAAGAATGACAAAATGAAATGGACATGTTTAGAGCGGATATAAAAAGCAGGGCTACCGCCATATAAAGAAAAATAATTTTCTGATTTCAAAGCAAATACATTAGTATACGATTATACTACGGAGAATTTGACGAAAAGTACTTCTGCACCACGGGTCCTGGGTCGGAATATCACCGCTCGTCATATTCTGGAATATAAGAGAAATAAAATGTATTTGTCATAACAAACGGCCACACAACATTCGGAATTTGCTTTATATGTCGCTTATGTCCCTCTCTTAAGGGCACATACTGAGCAGCCGCGGGATCCAAAGGTAAAGGACTAAATATTATGATCGGTGTATTCTTTACCCTCGGCCAGATCCGATAATCCATACGCACTTTGGACTCTATTTATCGAAAATTCGGGGTACGTCTATTGCGTCCTCTGAGTGACATTATCTGCCGACCTCCTCCAAGAGGCGAAATGAAAGGTTTTCCCGGACTGAAAAATGAGTACCGGTCGTCAGATGGCCTCACGACATTTCCAAAAGCACCCTGTCATAAAATTTATATAATCCATACGAGAGATTCCCTCGTGCTTAGTTTCTTTTGCATTGCTGTCGAAGGTGCATCGTTTCATATACGCGCTCTTGGCTTTTTCCCACATTCATAGTCGTTTATTACTCAACAAGATGATATATTTTTCATCAAAACATTCATTCGTAAATTATATTGTGCATTATACTCATGTAACATTAATTTCTCACTAATGATTACGATTTCGTGAATATGGGGCGCGAATTAATGAGCAGAATGTACTTTTTGATTTATAGCGAAAAATTAACTGTTAAAGGTTGGTGGCTGAAGTCAGCAACATCACATTCGCCAAAATATAGATAACAAAAAAAACAGCATAAAAGAAGCCTTCTTTTTATTTACACACTTTTAGTTAAAGTTAATTAGATGGAATTCAATTTAACGCTTTTCTAGATGAAAATTAATAAAATGTATTGAAATAAACGTCGATATTAGATATCGCTTTTAAGAAATATAAACGTCGATGTTTTTGTGCATTTCTGGCTAATCAACCTCTCGGATTATTATAGCCAAAATATAAACGTCGAAAACTAAAATCTTATTATTAATAGCGTAATAAAATGAGGTTTTTAGAGCGAAGGTAACAGCCACCTTAACGTGTAATGCATAAAATTAAACGTCTTGACCTGCAGATCTGCAGAAAAAATTAAAAAAAAAAGTGAAATCGGTCATACCGTTGGCGAGATATTGAGATTTTTCTTGACCGGCTAAGCTCTACTCGACATAGTTGTAATGGTTGATGTTAAGGATGTAGGATGTAGGAAATAACGTAGCCATAGCGGACAATAGTAGAAGTCGTTGAGTTTCTTGGTAATGTGTTTATTTCAAGTTTAAACAAGAAGGCTTACTACCAAGGTTTGTGCCAAGATACAACTGACATTGATTTGTTATAAACGTTTTCAAATTGAAATAATGGAGGCATAGTAAGTATGATAATGAATTATAACGGTTTTAAATGCACATGCCACATTAACATTTCCTTTTTATTTTGCTCCAAGTGTAAACAATACAGGTACACCTCGCGATGTGCTTTCTTCAGTTTTAGGCTCATTACACTTTCTGAATCTATCTCTTGATACGCTCGCTTGATTCAGACATACGCTCTTACAAAACCCGGAGAACGAAGATCTTTTCTCTGCCCATTCAAAAGATCTCAACGCGAACAATGAAAAACAACTTTTTTTTTCATTATATACGAACTACTTTTTATATTCATTTCATATGTGCACAATATTGCACCGGAGAAATAATGTAATCAACGAGTTTCTTTTTATGTCTAAGGTAGTGATTCGGTGGACTACAGTCAGCTTTTATTCCTAAATCGTGGTGGTGACACATTGAATTTGTGCTCGAGTTTTTACCCTTATAAGTTTGAAATGTCGCAAGCGAAAAAAATCAAAGCGATCTTATCTTTGACACGGTTTTCAATGGGATTTTTGCATTTGTTTAGCATGATTTCGCGCAACAAGACCCATTTTTAGGAACATATCTGTCGTGCTTACCCGTGATTTTAATCCATCCTATCTGTTTTTTATAGCATTGCTCTTATGTAAAAATGTGTTTCGCAATACGTTGATTTGCGATACGCTCTGATTTTTTGGATCGCAGCCCGAGCGTATTGCGAAATATACCTGTATATTTCCTTTTTATTTTGTTTCCATACTGACATTTTTTCGTTATAAACATTTTCAAATTGAAATGATCCGGAAATGGTAAGTATGATAATGAATTATATCTAAATATTAATAAAGTAAAAAATAAAATTTTTAAAGTGAAAGTAACAGCCACCTTAACGTGTGATGCATCAAATTAAACGTCTTGACCTGCAGATTTGCAGGAAAATTATAAAATTGAAATCGCTCAAACCGTTGGCGAGATATTGGGGTTTTTTTGACCGCCTAAGCTCTGCTCGACGTAATTTTAATGGTTGATGTTAAGGTGGCACAGCTAGCGGACATTAGACGCTGTAGGAAAGAGTGTGGCCCTCTAAGCGTACATTAGTAAAAGGAAATAAACCTTGCAGTCGCTGACCTTCATGGTAATTTGACAGAAGGCGACCTACCAAGACAATATTTAATATTACCAACTAGTTGATTTATCGACGGGCAACTGCTAGTGCCCAATTAAATGCATAAAAATAAAGGTTGATGTACGTAATTTTTTTAGGAAAAATAAACAACAATAGTAATAAGTTAATGTCGAAAAATCTTGATTGAGCCATAAGTAATTGAGCTTTACCCACGTCAACAATTGTAATGGTCGCTTTTTAAGAAATATTGACGTCTAAAACTACCAAGTCTAGTAAAATGTACATAGTATTTCTCGATTTAGCGCGGGATTCCTTATACGTCTAAACTTGAACTGCCTTTTACTCGTCGGATGCTGTAGACCAGTGTTTCTCAAACGGTGGGTCGTGACCCTCCCCTAAGAGGGGTAGCAAAGACTCTTCGCTAAGGCAAGTGATTTTCTTCTGGTTTTAAGAGTCTTGCATGTTTTAATTTATCGACTATTTTTTAAGTAAAACAATCTGTAGCTTATCAACGTAAAAAACGTTTTTAAAAAATGAGTTATTTTTATGCAATAAAAACAAACGAGAAATTATATCTCAGTAGTGATTAGTACGTCAAATATTAAACTAACAACCACATACTGTATGAATATTTTAAATGCACATACGTAATTATAAATAAAACAATTTATAGTGCTAAACTTGTATTTATTAAGAAAACAAAATAAAAACTCTTTTATTATTAATTTCCTTATCATCGCCCCCCCCACCCTGTACGGAGAAAACTGAAGTGTTTTTTTTGCTCCTCGAATATTCACGAATCTGCCAGAGATCCACTGCTGTAGACGGCATATTTCTTATTTTCGCATAGCTTATTCTCTGACGACTAAGCGCGCTCCTAATGTGCTTATTGTACCAACGTGGCTCTTTATTGTCGACCTTCAGTTTAATTGGAATGTAATTATCGATGTCCTCTAGCATTATATTCTTGAATAATGTCCATGACGACTCAGGACCTGATCGTTTGTTAATATCACGGAAGCTAGGTAGTATTTCTCGTAGGCGCGTCATTAAACTTGGAAAGTCAGCCTTGGCAAATATATAAAACTTTCTTTGAGGATTAAGGTGCCTCTCGATTTTTAACTTACACTATGCATATACGGCCAGATGATCACTCATTCTATTTTCAATGGTGACTTTGTTTATTCTCTCTGGGACGTTGGTTGTTAATAAATCTAATATGTTTCCCGATCGCGTTGGCTTTCTGGCTAATTGAAGGAGAGAGTGCTTGCAGAATGTTTCGATTAATGCCTCACAGGATTCGCGTTCTTTACTTCTAGATTCGAAACATAGGTTTTCCCAATCAATTGAGGGTAAGTTAATGTCACAACCGACTATAATGATTCCATCTTAATTAATCACTATAAGCTTTGATATGCTTCTCGAGATTTAAAATACGATCTATGCCAGCGTTAGGTGCTCTGCAAAACAAGCATAAAAACCCCTTTTTGGAACCTTCTTTACATATGCGGCACCAAACACTCTCGATATCCTCGTCACTTACTGGAATCTCACTGCTATCGTACGTATTGCTAACCGCTATAAAAACCCCGCCGCACGATATTTTCTATAGACACGATAGTCTCTAGGAAATATCTCCTGACTCTGAATCTCATCCTTAACCAACTTTGTGTGTCTATCACGACATCATCGTGCAGAATAATATGCCCGATTTCGGCAATTTTTCTGCGGATGCTGCGGCAGTTCAGTACGACGACGTTTAATGTCTCACTATCACTTCGCATATTAATCTCACCCTTCACTTTCGTTTCCGTTTTTAAATTTACATGCGTTTTCATCACAAGTACTCCCACGACCGTTTGGCATCGTATCAAAATAGGAATCGCGTACCATTATAATTTTTACGGAACTTTATCAATGAACTATCTTGACAGTGATACTGCATGTTACTTTGAATTTCCTCCTTATCTTTCGTATTGGGTACGTGTATTTACCTTACTCTCGGAGTATATTCTACCATTAAATAATATCGCGTGATTTTTATTTTCTACAGATATATATATATATATGGATGTCAACAAGGTGTTGGGATGAGGAAACCCAGTGAGCACTCACCAATCAGACGAATTCAGGTTGGCGAGGCCCCGGGGATGTCGAAGCGACACACGTAAAATAACACAAAAACACAGAAACATCACAAACGTAAAGCTTTCGGAACTACTCCTTCTTCAGCTACAGAAAGACTTCTCTCTCTCTCTCTCTCTCTCTCTATATATATATATATATATATATATATATATATATATATATATATATATATATATATATATATATACTTAAGGAAATGAAAAGGTAGTGATGAGGGTGGCAACAAGGTGTTGAAGGAAGCCCAGCGGACACTTACCAAGTCGGAGACCAAGTTGGCAGGCTGCTGGGGGCGTCGAAGAGACACGTTGAACACACGAACACAAAAACAAAAAACACGCAAGCTTATCGGGCCTATGCCCTTCTTCAGCAGTAGAGTAAATGAGAGTGACACACTGAGCGGGGAATAACAGGGTGATGTGGGGAGGTTGATGATCGGAGGAGGCGGGGAGTAGGAAGGGTGGATAGCCAATAAGGAGGGAGTGTGATGAGGTAGAGTGCGAATAGTTACAAAGTAACAAGGAGACAATGTAAGGGGGCTAATAGGGTTAGCGGAGGTTGAGGCCAGGCGGAGAGAAAGAGTCAAGAAGATGTATGTGTGCAAGTTCCCAGTGTCGGAGAAGGGGGGCAGGAGTGTCATTGGGTAAGGCGCGAATAACCCTTACAATGTAGCAACTATTGAAGGAGACATTGTGGGCATTGGCATGTAATGCAACTGGGAGAGGGCGTCTGAGAGAGACGCTATTCCGGTGACCATCCATGCGGATATTTAACGGATTGCTGGTGAGGCCTACATAAAACGCGGGACAAAGAGTGCAGGTAAGGAGGTAAATGACGTTTCGGGTGGTGCAGTTGCTTCTAGAGGTGATGGGGTAGGTGATATTGGTGGAGGGACTCGAGAATGAAGATGAGGATAGGTGGATAGGGCAAGTGAGGCAGCGAGGTTTGCCGCAGGGGTGAGACCCTATTGCAAGAGGCGTGGTAGAAGAGGGAAGTTCCTTCATCCACAAGATATTTCCCAAATTGGGGGGCCGGCGGAAGGAGAGGAGCGGGGGATTGGCAAAAAGGTTGGTTAAGAGGGACTGGTGGGAGGAAGAGGTGAGAATTGGGTGGGCAGCATGGAGGATTGTTTTGAGGGCTTCGTGGATACCAGGAAGGAAAAGTGTAGTAAGAGTAAGTGGAGGGGTTGACACAGGGATAGTAGGTGTGTGTGGAAGGGATCCATGGTGGGTAGGCGTCATCGCCCTATGGATCTGTTCGCGGACCAAGACTGGAGGGTAGCCACGTTTGAGGAGAGCGTCCTCGAGGACAGAGTAGTATTGTAGAAGGAAAGCTCTATCAGAACAAAGCCTCCATCCTCGACGAGCAAGGGCATAGGGGATAGAGGTTTTGGTATGAAGGGGATGGCAGCTATCAAAGTGGAGGTATTGGAGGCTGTTGGTGGGTTTCATATGAACACAGGGGCGAATTTTGCTGTCTTGAAGGTAAAGATCGACATCTAGGAATGTGATGTGGGAGGTAGAGGATTGGTGGGTGAAAGAGAGTGAAGGATGGGAGGAGAGGCGCGAGAGAAAGGAATAGAGAGAGTCAGGTCCATGCGTGCAAATGAGGAAGACATCGTCGATGTATCTCAGCCACAAAAGTGGTCTGAGTGGTACGTTGAGGAAGAGTCGTTCCCATTCTCCCAAGTAACAATTGGCGTATGAAGGCGCCATACAGGTGCCCATCGCAGTGCCTCTAATTTGAAGGTAGTGACGCCCATCGAAGGTGAAGTTGTTCATTTTTAGCACCATAGCTGCCAAGTCTAATAAGAAATGGGAGGAAGGTCTAGCGTCGGGTGGTCTTGAGTCCAGGAGTTTACTAAGGGCAGAGAGTCCATCATCGTGGGGGATGTGGGTGTAGAGGGAACAGACATCGATAGTGGCCAAAATGGTATTGGGTGGGAGAGGAAAGGGGAGGTTTTTGAGGCGTTTGAGAATATATATATATATATTCTCTACGGGGAATGATAAGGACTCTTCAAACACGGTCGTCACCAGTAAATGAGCGCGTGAGCGGCTTGTGGGACAACATGTTAACGGTCACACTTAGCTTCAAAAAGCCCCTCTCTATTTTGTCGAACGATTTTTTTCTTTTTCAAAATCCATCTCGTGACGAGACATTTAAATTTTTTTTTTTAAGGATAAACTTGTTCATTAGGTGACATGTAATTCTAACACCGCAGGTATCACAAGAGCTGTGACGGCAAATTCCCTAAAAAATCAGTTGTTAGAACGATACTTGGTGCGATTCCGCTGAGCTCCTTCTTGCTGAAAGGAACATATTAATTTTTTTTCTCTCTCGCTTAAATCTAGAAGACGAGGCTTCTCAGTGGAGAGAGTTGAAAGCTGCGTGCAAAAAGGGATAAAAGTGTTGAGTCGAGTAAAAGGTGTGGGAGAAGAGACACGTGTTGGCTGAAAGGGAGAGTTGAAAGAGATGGTGCGGTTCGCGGTGAGGAAAGTGTATTGAAAGAGGCAGATAGAAACAGAAATAGCGACGGAAGGTAATAGGAGAGAGAACTGAGAGAGATGAGAGTGAAAGAGGGGAGACAGAAAGAAGAAAGAGGATAGAGAGATAGGGAGAAAGGAGAAAGAGGAGATAAGGAGAAAGAGATAGGGAGAAATGAGAAAGAGAAAGGAGAGAGAAGAGAGCAGAGAGATGGTAGAAAGTGTAGAGAGAGAAGATATAGGGAAAGGAGATAGGGAGAAAGCAGAAATAGAAAGTAGAGAGAGAAGAGGGTAGAGAGAGAAGAGAGAGTAGAGAGAGAGAAGAGAGTAGAGAGCAGAGAGAAAGGAGAGGAGATAGAGAGCCAGTAAAGAGAGAGATAATAGAGAGAGTAGATAGGGTGGGAGAGAGAGGAGATAGAGAGAGAGAGGAAGGAGAGAGACACTGGTTGGGTTGAATAACTACCTCAGATTTATTCTCTGTGAGGTAGGGTTTAATCAGTGGCTCTCAACGTTTTCTTATTACCGTCACACAGTTTTTAGTTCTGCATCAACTAGTTTACAGTTACTTTACTTTCAAGTCACATTTAAAGGTAAATTGGGCTTTCCACGCCACATAAAGATAAAAATTTGCGTATTTAAAGATGAAAGCGCGAGTTATATTTATTTTTATAAGTCAGTATAAGATAGACTGTGAACTTCTCAAATATTCACGTCACCCTTTAATAACTCTTGCTATGAATGTAAAGAACGGGGCAAGGTAATCAGATAAAAAGCAGATCGGAGTAGTTTGTGAGGAATAAGAATAAAAGTTTTGACGTTAATTAAACAGTCAAAGAAATTTGGTTATGTTTATAAACTTGAAGACATCACTGAAAAGTCCAAAACTGCAAAGTTAACGGAAGAGAAAAAAGAAGGAATAGCAACGATAAAGAAAATAAATTACCACGACTTGAAAAATATATTCTTTTCTAAATCTAACACTTGTATTTCACGCACCTAATGACGCAGGATAGATGAATGGGCGAATTAATTATCAAAGATTTTTGGCATAATTTCCGGTTCCGAGATAAGTTTTTTTATTTTTGTTTGCGTGAAAGAAGAAAGAAAACTTTAATTACAAGAAAATAAGCAATTTAAATTTATACGGCGTGTATGAACGTATAAACTGCAAAACCTAAAAAAAATCTCACTGGCAAATCGTACCGCTGGACTAGGTCATTAAAGAGAAATTTTTTTCTTTGTCTCTTAATTCCACACCAAAAGTGCACTTTCATTCGGCTAAGAGCAGTGTTGAATTATCCGATGACTATATGGTTCGAAGAAAACCAACAAAAACCCGTCTTTCGATAGAGGCGTTTGGTTTAGAATGACGAAGAGAATTCCATAAAAAAGTTAAATGGGCCACAAAAAAAACCATAGCAGAGAAAAATAATTATGAATGCTTTCAGAAAATGCCCGTTGAATTGTATGAATATGAATAATTTTCCCTAGTATATTTTATTTCTGAGTTTATAATAATTATGAACGTATATGACAAAAATGTAGAGGATTTAAAGATTCAACGACTAAGATTCAGTACGGTAACCTTCAGTAAAATAGTATCATTTTAACGCATTTGGAAAATAGAAATAAAAATCTGAATTAAAAAAAGTACCATTGAATGCAACATTTTAAAATATTTTTTCAATAATAGATCCCATTTTCACTGATGGTATACGTGTATACGAAAAGTTGCGATATTAAGAATTTATAAAAAATAAAACGCCACTCCGAACATAAAAATAAAATTAGAATAATTAGCAATGATTGTGTTGCCTCGATATCAGTAAAGAACATTTCCTGGAGTATTTAGAAGCAGAAAGTAAACCCACAGACGGTCAGAATAAAAAACACCGGAGCATAGCTGTGCTATGCTGCAAGCTTTTAAACGTAGAACTACATCTGGAGCTGCACAGTAAATGAAAGCCATAAGTAATGTAGATTATACATTTATTTTGTTTTGTTATTCTTAGTTACAGTTTCTACAGGTATAGGTGGAATGCATTCTTGGACCGCGAGTAATGGGCGATGATAGGAGAAGTATGAGATGTGGCGAGTGCACCTGAGTCCTTCCAAATCTCTCACAAAGATCATATATATACAGGATCCGCCAAGAGTGGTTGGTTCTTTGGATTATTCGAGTTGTAGCCCAAACATATCTCTCATGAAGTTTAGAAATTGAGAGTTCTCATTAACCGTCAAGTCCAAGTTGAAATCGCCCACGAGTATGATAGGCATGCCTCATCGGCTAGGTATGGATTAAACTGACAGATGTTCGGACTATATACATCTACAAGTTACCCTGCAATTCACCAAGTTGGTGGGTGGCAGTGGGTGCAATGCACCAAATCCTACCTAAAGATTATCTAACGCAACTCGAAATTTCCTATTGTGATCTCGTATTGTCCTCGGAAAGAACGAGCCTAGATATCGCTCCGTCCTACAATCGATCTCACGTATTTTATCGTCTCGATCATTTCTACCTATATACGTTGGTGCCACAATTATTCCCACTACCTCCTCTTTTAGACATTCCGACCTATATTTCTCCAGAAGTTTCAACCTTGAGTCCAATCTACGGTCCTCCAGTGATACCCAGTTCAAATCGCCCAATAAAGAGGTGACGCTTTCCTTATGTTCGTACTTTTGTTTTACAAATCTGGCTGCTCTGCGCTGTACTCTTTCTAGTTGAATTATGTGTCCCTTCTCGTACGGATCCCATATGCTCGCTGCGTATTCTACTTGCGGTCTTACCAGTGATAAGAAGTATGTTTCATGTACTTTCTCTGTAGTGTTCCGTACTATTCTACCTATGAATGCCAGTTTCTTGTTGGCCGCGCCTATAACTCGACGAATGTGCATGTCCCACGAAAGATCTCGACAAATGGTTACTCCTAAATATTTTACATACTCAGCTTGTCGAATGCTCATTTCATCTATTTTATACTCGAAACCTAAATCTTTGTTCTTACTTTTCCAGAACGTGACTGCGGCACATTTAGTATAATTAATTTCGATTTGCCATTCTTTGCACCACGCTGAAATGGCTCTTAAGTCTTCAAGCAGTGACTGATGATCCTCCTGGTTTTTTATTTCTTTATATAGAACGGTGTCATCGGCGAAAAGCCTAATTTTACTACGAACAACCGAGCAGATATCATTTACATAGATTAAGAAGAGCAGAGGGCCCAATACACTTCCCTGAGGAACACCCGAAGCAAATTTAACGGGGGACGAGTATTTCCCATCCATGACAACTATCTGTTCCCTATTCGAGAGGAAGTCTCTCACCCAACCGACAACTTTCGGATTGATACCACATTGTCCTAACTTCGCAATTAATTTCCTATGAGATACTTTATCGAACGCCCTCCTGAAATCAATGAATATGGCATCGACCAGAGTATTTTTCTCTCCGCATCGCAACAAATCGTTCACGAACAGGCCGAGCTGCGTTTCGCATGATCTACCTCTCCGGAATCCGTGTTGGCATCCGCTAAGCAATGAATGATTATCTAAATAGCGCATTACAGAGCTAAGGACTATGTGCCTAAGTATATTGCACGATACTGAAATTAAGGATATCGGCCTATAATTTTCGGGGTTCTCTCTGTCGCCACCCTTATGGATGGGAGTAACGTGTGCTACCTTCCAATCTTTAGGAACTACACCTTCCCTAATGGATTTCTCGAATATAATTTTCAAATACGGCGCGATTTCAGCAGATAATTCTTTCATTACACGCGCGGGAATTTTCTCCAGTCCAGGAGATTTATTTGGCTTAGTTGAATGAAGTTGGAGCGCGATGCCATTTTCCGAAAATACCAAATCTTCCATCTAATCGCCCTGACGCATAGGAATAGGGGTTTCACATTCATCGTCATCACGAGTAAAAGCTTTCTGAAAATGATGATTTAATAGGTTTGCTTTATCCATACTATCGTGAACTACGTTTCCCGTTTCCGACCGCAGTGACGCAATAGTGGGGCCCCTACCTTGAACTTCCCTGACGTAAGACCAAAATGTTTTTGGGTTCTCTTTCAAGTTATCCTGTAAAACCTTCTTTTTATAATTGTTAAACGCATTACGCATTGCTACTCTGGTTATGGAGCGCGCCTCCTTGTATTGCTGCCTTATGATTGCAATCTGTTCGACCGTAGCTGTTGAGGATGTGTTATTTACGCGAGAGTGGAGTTTTCTTTGCCGTCGGAGAGCGCTTCTTACTTCCTGTTTATACCATCTAGGTTCTACACTATCACGCTTCAGTTTGCTCGGAATACAGTTTTCTGTGCACTCTCGCATCGCATATCTCGCTTATTCCCTCAGCATTAGATACTCTATTCATACCCTCAGAAAGATTAGTAACAAATAAATCTAATATATTATTAAATCTAGTGGGAAATCTCACTAACTGATGCAATGAGTGCTTACCAAAAGTTTCTAGTAAAACCTCGCACGATTCACGCTCTCTACCTCCGGGATAAAAGCAATTATGACTCCAATCAATTGACGGAAGGTTGAAATCGCCCCCGATTATAATGGCTTTATCTTTATTAGACGAATTTAGCGTCGCCACTTGTTCCTCCAGAGAATGAATAGTTTCCACGGTCGCATTTGGGGGGTCTATAAAAAGCGCATATATTTATAGTTTTTGAGTCGCTTCTTTCACACGACACCAAACACTTTCGACTTCGTCGTCGTTGGTAACTTTCGTATTTATTGCTAACTGCTATAAAGACTCCACCTCCCGACCGGATACATTGATCTTTTCTGAAGACGAGGAAAGATCTCCTGACTGGCTATGTCTGCCGTACGCCAACTTTCTGTGCCTATAACTACATCAGCACGCAGACTGCGAATAACATATTCAAATTCGGCCTCCTTCCTGCGAATGCTGCGACAATATACCGTAATGATTTTTAGTTTTTCGCTATGACTACGTAACGATTCCTCGCGCTCTACTTGGCTATTATTATTGATATTATTATTAATATTATAATTATTATGATTATTTACTGCTTCCTTATCCTTCCTACTATGTCGACTATTTCTACGCTTGGAATGTATTCTACTGTTACTTAACGTTGGGTTTATAGCGCTATTAAGGTCGCACGCATTATCTACGGAACTGCTGCATGGAAAATCGTTTATCCTCATACCTTCGATAATTCTGTTACCGCACGGATTTCTTACATTTTCCTCTATTGTGCTCTCGATTAATCCCGTACCTGTTAGCTGCCTACATCCTAACCTACCATCTGATCTACTATTGACGTGCATATCAACGCTTGCTGAAAAATTACAATTGCTTAAATCTAACCTAAAAAAGCCCTAGAACGCTCAAAATTTCGATGTCAGAACTTGTTTGTTCAGTCGCAGGTGTGTCTATATCCATGACCTCGCACTGTAGTGTGATGTCAGTTGCTCCGCTAGTCGACGGCTGCGATGGCGAGGTCGGGCGCGGCGAATTTCCACTCTCGCGCGCGGCCTGCGACCGGGCCATGTACTCTCGTTTTCGTTCGGCTTCCGACATATGTGGCCTTTTCTGAATCCTTGCACCTTCAGCTACCCCTCTTAGTGCATTTCGCCGGTCGCGATGGTATTTTGCTTCGAATTTCCTGGGCATGTTTGAAAATTTCACTGCTACTCTCACAAACTGGGTCTCGTAACTTTCGTAATTTAACTTGCAGATAAATGATATTATTACCCACTGATAGCGTTGTCATTAAGCTACAGAACGAGGTACTGCTTGCTTCCATATCTTAAGTCACACTGACGCAATCGGCCCTGACTCATACCGCGGCGCCGCGCCAAGGTCGCTAAAGATAGCCATTTCCGCCGCGCCTTCCCTCCCTTCTCACGCATTTAACCCAACCGATTTACATATTTTTAGAAAGCGAAATTTATTTTCTATTCAACGGTACATAAATCATTAACATAGCTCTTATAGTTTTTGTGCAGTAAGCGTTTCAAATTTTGCACTTTTTGGGACATCCGAAACTCCGTTCGTACCCCCTCACCCAGACTCGGGGAAGGACGTAGTTCTACGTCAAAAAACAGGAAAATGTACAGTGTATTTCTGATAGGATTATTTTGTGCGATGAAATATATGGAGCTGAACGATTTAGTTTTAACGAACGTACTCCATAAAACAGCAAAACACCACGACCCGAATAACTCTCTCTGTCTGCTAAAAATTTCTCCCACTACCAAGTTGGTGGTTCATTAAACGTATTTATGTAATTTTAGTGTAATGACTAAAGGCAGCAAAATGATATGTCAGAAATGATGCGGAAGAAATATGAAAATTTTTATTTACCGATTTATTTTCTTGTCATTTGTAATTAATGAAACGATTGTAATTTATTTAAAGCATACCTAAGTTGAGTTAGTAGTTGTAATATTTACGTTCGCGTCCTTTTCTTCTTAGTAGATAATCCATTTCTTTTTACTTACTAACAATGCGTGTATACGTAAAGTAAACGTATTTACGTTCATTTCTTCGACGTAGATAATACATTTCCTTCCTCTAAATACACATTGAATGCACACGAGAGGAAATTAAAGCTATATTAGTAAATATAGAAGATCTTGTTTGGTTCAGTTGCTACGATGATTGTTTATTGATAACAATTACCGAACCATGCAAGACATTTTCTAAGCTCAAAGTGAATTACGACTTTCTCGTTCGATTATCTTGAAATAAGCCATATCTTGGACAAAAATGTATAAAGCAAGAAATATTAAATTAAAATTGCTTCACAAATTTTGTTTGAAGACATTTTTGGCATGATTATTATTTTACGCGAGATTTCGGAATGTTGATTCTTGTCACTAGTAAAGCGGCATGGGTCATGTGAAAAAATAATTTTTTATCGTCTTTGCTCAGAAGCCCTTAATACCTCATTTCATGAAGACCCGTTCGGTAGAAGCTGAGAACAAACATGACAACGGACGGGCAAACAGAATAAATCTGGAAGCAAAACGCGCCCAGAAAGCATCGGCGCGCGGTTTTGAAAGGTTTACCTTGATTGTTAGGCGTTCTTTACCAGCGAAGCGATAATAGCGAAACGCCTAATAGGCAAGTCTGGTCCGTCCGTCCGTCGTAACTTTCATCTACTAAACCGCTGGACGGATTTCAATTTAATTAAGGATGAGTGATCGATATTAAAATGTATCGCCCAATTATGATTTTCAACTGAATCTGTCAATTAAAACTTCCACTTTACTTAATTTCTTTAATACACTTATGTATCTCGTTAAATGGCATCAGTCAAGCGACAATGAAATACCAAACATTTCTTTCCCTAGCTCTTATGTGATCTGTAAAGTATAGATTAAAAAATTTATTCGGATAGAGAACAACATTTACTACAAGAATGTCCGAGAGGCCGCATAATTACGAGTTATGGTTTCGGAGATAAAAATTCGAGAAAATTCCGTGCAAAACATTGCATATTTTGTTTACATCGATCTCTAAGGCGGTTCTCTCGGCAATCAACAATTATAATACATGTTTTTCTATCCAACTCCTTTATATGATCTGTGAGGTACAGTTTAGAAAATTTATTCGGATAGAGGACAACATTTACTATAAGATAGTCTGCGAGACATAATAATTACGACTTATAATTTCGGAGATAAACATTTTAGAAAATCCCGAGCAAAACATCGCATATTTTGTTTACATCGATCGCGAAGACGGTTCTATCAGCCAACAACAGTTAAAAATCCATATATTTCTCTCCCATGCTCTTATATGATTTTTGAGGTGTAGATTAAAAAATTTATTTGGATAGAAAACAACATTTACTACAAGATAGTTTCCAAAACCATATTATTACGACTTATAGTTTTGGAGGTAATAATTCGAGAATCGCCCAATCTTTCGATACCGTTTCATACGTATTTTCCAATAAGAACGTCTTTGAAATCTCTGCGTATTCCATTTATGGAGTATATTTTTCATCTTGTTTTACTTGATCTCATGTAGACTATGACAGAAAATGATGTCCTGACTGAAAATAAAAAAGAAAAGGACGTGGTATTCGTACTGTTGAAGGATTGAAGTCACGCCAAGTGAGCGAGGCAAGACCGCAGGAGATTAGCTAGCTTAAAACCACAGCACGCTCGCTCTTCGATATGAAAAACAAATCGCTCAGCAAAAAAAGCGTCGAACGCAGGATGGATACTCAGCGTTATTTCTCAGGGGAAAAGGAGCTTGCTTAGACCAAAAAAAACGGAGAAATTTGCGGACGAGGACAGCGAGTGAGGCGAGACGGTAAAAACAGCGTCACCGAACACGACCGCGGTGAGTCAGCGAACTAAAATTAAATCCTCGAGGACACAACAAAACGGATATCTGACCCATGGAGTCGAAAATTCTAAACAGAGAAAAGTCCGTGGCCACGTCGATTAAATTTATCTTTGTATAATTAGAGAAATGGATGTTTTTCTGTTATCAGCTCCAGTGATGAGACTTATTTTGGAAAACAAGGAATCAGATATTTAGTAAAATTATACCTCACTCATTAAGGATAGGGTTCTTGCAAAATCTACAGATCTTTTGTTCAAATTATGGCTATTTAAGAGTTGAAATTCATGAGATCTTGCGATAAAATGATAGCTACCTCAAACAGTGACGTTGAGAGAGCAGGGTGAGCGGTGCTATTATTCCAGATGGAGTCCAGAGAGAGGCACGCAGCCTTCGAAAAATCTTCCTTTTTAGCGCGTTTTATTTCACAAACGCGCTAATGTTTTCTTTCTGTCTGTCTGCGCAATCAATTAAATTATAATAGCAAGTAAACGGTAAGAGATAGAAGAGGCAAATTTTCAGGGCGTATCTGTGATCTATGATGCCATTTATTACGTCGCCAAAGAATGTTTTGGAGTAATCGTTGGGCGGCAGGGGATGCCTAAAAAATTTTCAAATCCAGATTCTGTGCAAATGGTTATCAATAGAAATTTGCAAATTTTCATCATTTGTGTGGCCTTCAATGCCATCTATAGCACTGTAGAAGATTTTTTTGAAAAACTGGGGAGCGTCAAAAGGGTCCTTTATGGAGAAATTGGAGAGCGAGAGGAGGGCCCTTATAGCAATTAATCATTTTCATATAATATGCCAATAGTCATTAGTTCACAAACCTAAAGAGTATTAATATTGCGTCAGCAAATGAAGCTCCCATTTTTTACCTTTTCGTCTCATAAGATTCATAGACTTTCTTTTAGCTTCTAAATTTTAGCGTCGTTGTTCATTCGATTCTCAATCATTTTGCCGATTGTGTCATATATGATTCAAGTCCTAATTGTCCCTCACTTTACCTTTCATGTCTTTCGCGTTGGTAGCATACCATCGAGGCCCACCGAGCAGTTAAAGATTTGACATCCCTGTCTCCTGTAAGTCATGTGCGGACAAAAACTAAGATTTCTGTGATTCGCTTTTGATGTGTCACACACATCCTTAGAAAAACGTCCACGTTTTTAAAAGCGAGATACGCCTAAATTTTCTTGTCGGATGATGCATTGTCACTATAATCGTTCATCGGTAGTTCCAAAACTCAAACAAAATTGCATGCGCAGGAATAATGGTTAAACTTCAAAGGCTTTAGCGCGCACAAACACGTTTTTAAGTGAACTAATTCACTTTTTCTTGATGAGATGATGCGCGCATAAACTTTCAATCCTGACGGAAAAACAATTGTCACTAGAAAATGTTATCGGTTAAAATTTCGAAGTTTTTGCCGATTTTATCATTTATATCTGGAGAAACAGAACTCTTCAAAAATAAAATACCATCTTGATGTCATTAATCCACTTGTTTTCTTCCTCCGTCTAACTTTCGCCCTCAACAAACCCCCATTTTGCGATCCTAAAGCCCTCATTCTTCAGCTTCACTCGTATCCTGTCCCTCAAAACTTTCACTTCCCTCCACACTCAACCTTCCTTCACTCCTCTCTCCGCCAATAACAACGCCTCCTTTGCCCCCATCCCCCTCAACCCATACCCTCTCCTTTTATCCCCTTCCCTCCCATCTCTCTCTCTCTCCATTCCTAGCAAAATGCTCCGCTCTCCGAACGTTAACATGTCGCCTTACGCGTTCCCTCGTCTTCACGTATCAAAGGCAGAGAGGTCTCATTTAAGTTAAATGAGCCTTTCAGTGCTCTCTTCCTTTCTGTTTTGAAACTTGATATATCCCAAAGCGCACGGAGTCGACTCGGCTGTTAATTGCCGAGGGATTTCGCAGTCTTCTCGCGGTGTCGTGACAAGCATAGGTTTCTGCAATACGGTAGCTGGTCTCGAGCGGAAATGCTTCAAAAGAAGCAGCTAAGAGAGAGAAGTGTTCTTCTTTAACGAACAGGCTTATATTAGTGGCGCCCTGAGAGCAACCATCCAGGATGATTTTTTCGTGCGTTTGATAATCTAATTTGGTTCTATTGTTATAAAATTCATTCGGCATCGCTAAGGATTGAATCAAAGGAAAATTAAGTAAGCGTTAAGGAATTCGAATTTTAAGGGTGGTTGACTGTCGTATTGGATCAAATGCTGTAATTGTGTTCATGTGAGACGCCGAAGAATCACGTTTAACATGCGAGTACATTTTATCCCTCTTTGAACTAGTGTAAAACGCTTAATTTATTTTCACACGTTAATACGTTTAAAGGATGAAGGTATGCATATGATGCTCGCGGGACATCGAAAGACTCCATGAAAATTCAACATATCGACAACTACTATTAATTAAACGACTCTGCCTAATAATGGCGCATGCAGTCCAGAAACGGAAATTTCCAAGTACCAAAAATAAAAAATGCTGGACTGTTTATTAAATTTAAAAAAATCAATTATATCAAAAAGCCCAATTGCATAAAACTGAAAATACATGACATTAAAAAAAGGTAAGTAGCGCAAAAAATACCATATGGAGCAACTAATCTCTTACATCTTAACCTCCAATGAGAAGCAAAATACCATCAAACAGCCATACTCTCGATACTTAACTATGTGTTAGGCGAAAAGTATTGTTTTGGTGAGAAAATAAAACGACATTACTCTATGTTTTCATATTTGTACTGTCACACCATGCGAACTTCATTTGATGACTCATGGTTAGTCTATATCAGTGGTCGGCAACCTATGACCCGCGGGTCAATGAGTGACCCGCCATCACGATTTGGATGACCCACAAAGGTAAACATGTTCAGAAGGGTTTACGTTTAGAAAATAAAAGAGTAATTCAATTACTAAATATAGCTTATATAAACATCCAGGTTAGATTTTTCCTTTCAATCAAATTTTTTAATTGGCCAATAGGATTTTCCAAAAACCATTAATTGACCCGCCATCAAAAAAGATTGCCGACCACTGGTCTATATATTCGCGGGATGCTCGGAAATGACAAGGTTGAGGGGAAAACTATTAAAACAACTTTCTATTATAAAATATAGTCACCACCTTTAAAATACTCTCCTTCCGATTATCTCATCCTATTTATGTTTGTCAAAGAATATATATATATATATATATATATATATATATAAATATATATATATATATATTCAAGTTGCATAACTGAATTAAGACGCCAAGATTTACGCTTGGGTCCATGTCATTCAATCGCAATAATTATTTGAGCACCATTTTTATCGATTCGCATCTATTGGATCAATTGAAAAGGTATATGTAAAAAATATATCTCAAGGTATGGAATTTCACGCGCACGTTCAGTATTATCTACGTAAACTGTATGATAATGAAATGAACAGGTCATAAACCAAGCACACAGTAAGTAGTCACACCACAGTTTACTTTACGAGCGCTATTTCCCGCTGTGATTGTTAGATTAAAATTGTGCCCGCACAATGAAATGTACGGTAAACAAGCGCCCGCATTATTCCTGACCTTCAGTTACTATTATGTCACGGATACCAGTGCTGCCCTGACGATCAGCTATATACATTTTAACGCACCCGACTGAAACGCCAGTTTACCTCATGACACAACGAGAGGGCATCTCCTTTAATATAGTATTATGTGTTTAGAAAAGGGATATTATCTGAATGTTAGTATTCAATGCTTAAAATAGATTTATTTAACATCGCTTTAACGGCTGCTTTTTAGGCGAAATGCGCATATGGATTTTAAATCTTGTTGGGGAATTTAGAGATACCTAAGGGAAGGGCGTTTTTAAATTGCTTGTTCTAGAATGAAGAAGTTGTTTTCATTTGAATTTTGTAAGGTATTTGGATTTAAGGTCAACCTTTGGCTTCCTAGAGATATGTTAAAAATTTATTGATATTTGCGTAACGTGGGAACATTTTTGCTTTCTCCATACGCAGTATAGAGAAAGTGCCTATTGTTTTCGTGAAAAAATAAATCGAATTTGAGTTATCAATGGGAATGCACGTTTTAAGTCGCCTGAAAACATTTTCACTGTTTTTTCGACGATTTGTGCGTGTGTGATAAAATTGTTGTGCGCGTTACAAGGCAAAAACTATTTTTTAATTCAGCACAAAATTTAATGTTTAAGTTTTTTATTTTAAAATCAGGATCAGATTGAGTTTTTGTTATTCCTGTCATTTTTTCCAATTATTTACTTTAGAGCTTCATTAGTGTAAGCAATCATCAAAGTTGTAGAAAATATAATTTTTTACAAGTCTTGTTTGAAACACTTTTTTCACAGAATGGATTGTCTCAGAACTATTTCAATTATCCGTCTGACTGTATGTTAAGCACGTCACAATGACAGATTTATTTCTGTTGCTATGAAAATATTTTCTAAAAAATGATAGCGACGCTTACGCTGTCAAGGGTAATTTTAATGACGATGAAAATTGTCCATACCATCTTGCGCAGAGGTCCACAACCTTTTCATTGTGGCGAGCACCAATTTACATCCTATAGCACCCAGCGAGCGCCACTACACTTTTGTAAAAATAAGAATGTCCATAAATAAATTCAAAATAACACAAAAGAGATTAAAAATGTCCTTTTGAACATCTAGTTCTAGAAAGAAAACAGGCAAACAAATTAAATTACTGGTTCTACAAAAGACGATATTTAGCATCGTAGAAATGCACGAAAAGACTGCAAACGAGCCCAGCGGTGCTCGCGAGCACCAGGTTGCGGATCCCTAGACTCTAGTCTCATATTTTGCAAACAAATTTTCTCGTAAATATTGACAGGAGTGCTAACACCGACAACGATAATTTCAATCACGCATAATTTTTTATCCCCGGCAGCAAATGGCGATTGTGTTTGCGTATAGTTTTTTCAATGTGAAAAGTGGTTCAAAATATGTCTCATTTTGAAAATTACTCAAAGTAATAAATTACTATCGAGTATGATTATTATTAGTTATTCTTGAAGACCCACAGGTATATTTCTGGATCCTTGACATCACATGAGAGTTCAGTGTTACGTTTTAATTTTTCTGGAAATCTGGAGAACGTTCGAGGCGACGGCGTTTACTTAAAGAATTAACGCGTTTTAATTTGGCTCATTAAGAATTTTCTTCGAGCTTCTGAAGATTCTATTGTTGTCCTCCCTTGCCCGGTGACGTTCGTCCTTCTCTCCCACCCGCTCACGCCAAAGGCAAAGTTACGACCTTTCGCGAAGAAAATAAACTTCACCGTGAGAGTGTTTCAGGGGCAAGAGAAAGGGTGAGTCTCTGCGCACCTTTGGAATACTCGGACAATTCAGTGTAATATTTTTCTTTCTTAACGAGGAAGAGAGAAAGAAAGAGTGTCCTTGGGCTGAAGAGGTTTGAACGAAACGCTTGCATTATTAATAAAACGTTTTTGCGAATTCGCTCTCAATTATGCAGCAGCGCGCCACTCGAAGCGCTTGGGCACTTCTAAAGCTAAGTCTGGTGGAAGCGTTCGTGGACGGAAGTTTTCGAGAAAGCGTTACAAGATGGATTTTTTTAAAGCGTTCGCTGAATATTAAGGGACATATGTGTGCTCACGCGCGTCCGTTTTTATTAACTAGGAAGGAATTGTCTCCTTTTTATGGATGCCCCTTCATTTTTAACAGACGATGGAAACCATGCGATCGGTGTCTTCATGTTTAACAGGCAGCTGTCGTTTAGGCTCGGAAGTGACATTACGGAGTTTGCACTTATGTTTTTTGATGTAATGGGATGTTGCGAATGCTGAATAAATAACACGCAATAAGAAAAAAATAAAAAATCACAGATTACTGTGTTAAAGCTTGCTTGATGAAATGGGAGACCTGGATTGTTTTCAACGCGATCCACCAACTTCTATTAATATTTACCTACTTTTCAGAATGGAAATAGGCTTATAGTTTCATTGTTGTGTATGTCTGTCTCTCTGTCCGTTTTCCATATTACTTTTTAATCAATAGGCACATTTTTATGACATTTGGTGGAAATATCTTGCTACTAGGGCCGAACTCCCGAGGAAAGTGTATGTTGCGAAGATTAAAAGTCCCGGGTTCGATTCCAGGAACTATCCTCCCCATTTGATTTACATGAAATATCTGAAATCCATCGTGCAGGATAATTTTCTCTTGTACATTTACATATTTACGATGAGGTAAGTTTTAAATAATTTTTGATTGATTAATTAAAAATAATGAGAAAATAAACCGCTAAAGAAAAAAATTAATATCTCCTTGGCATAATTTCTGACATCGTTTTGCAGCTTTTTGTCATTGTACCAAAATTACGTAAATACGGTTATTAGAGCACAAACTTAGAAGAGGTAGGAAATTTTTAGTTGATAAAGGGACATCATCGGGCCTTCTAGTTTCGTTGTTTTATGCTTTGCGTTCGTTCAAACTATGTCGTTTAGCTTCTAATCGCACGAAAAGCTCCTATTTATGATAGTTACACTGCGCACTTTCCTAACTTTTTTCAAATTCTATAAATAAAGACGTAGACGCGCTTCGTTCCGAAAAAAACCTGACGTTATACTATATAAAACGAATCGGATGAACAATTTTAAGCAATGACAACATTATAGGACACTTACCTCGTTTAAATTCTGTGGTCACCTAAATGCATGCAGCGCACGTTGGTTTAGGCGGTGCTTCCTCTCAGGTCGTCGCCGCATCCGCATTATTTAATCGCATAATTCTACCTTTTGCGGAAAGTGCTTCGGAATCGCTAAGGTTATTGCCTGGAAGAGGTTGAGGCTAGTGCCGAAACCGCGCTATCGATCTTAGGCTCTATGGGCGGTTTTGCGGGTTGTGGCTGGAGGATATCATAAGCCAATGAAAACCCTGTTACTGCAGCTTATTAATGTTATTATCTGAATCAGGAATATAATGCTATGAAACGATGGGAGATATGCAAAGGGGGTGCCGGTGGTGTAGTGGTTAGGACGCTGGCTGCTACTCGCCCGATGCTTGAAAAAGTCATCGGGTACAAATCCTGCGCGAGTAGGATTTTTCTCAAGGTCACCCGGCCCCCTGTTTGCGTAGTTTGTGTAGACCGCGCAAATTCAGCTGTTCCGTCCTTCGGAAGGGACGTTAAGCTGTTGGACCCCCTGGTGTTCTTCGTAAGAGCAGGCAAATGCCGGCACCGGGTTTCCCTCCTCCCTCCCGGTTATTCATTGCACTAACTCTGAGATACCCATTTGTGCTGTAAGAGAGGCGAATTGACTGGGCATTCAAACAAACAAACAAACAATATGCAAAAATGCGCTTATGCGGTATGTTCAGTTTACCACTTCTCAGAGGCTCTCGAAATCCTCATACCTGGAACGTTCGCCTTCCTATTATAATGCGCGATTATCTCATAAAAAGATTAGTATCGTCAAATTAGAAGATTGAAAGTAATATTACAAAATCCAATTTGTATGCGTTCCCCCACGACCGCGTAATTGGCCGTGTTTTCAACATTTTTTAACGTGTGAAAACAAATAACAGTGCATCCATGCGGAAATGATAGTTTCTTAAATTGAGCTATAAATGTTACCTGCCATATAATCGTTAGAAAAAATGAAGAAAGTGCTTGACTTAAGTAATCTTCGAGTTGATTAATGTTCGAAAGCGTACTGAGAGTGCGCTCAATCGAAGAAAGAAACTATCTTTTGTAATAAACACGTGGGATATTATCTATTAACTTGAATAATATTAGGGCGTTTTTTATTCTAATACTGAATTCGGTAATATTTTATTTCGCTATAAAGATTTCTCCCATTAACCTAACCGACGAACTTAGGAAAATTCGGAATTTGATCATTTGTTAATTTAACTTATTTTTTATCAAGTTATACCTAGGCTTGGTAGGATTCGATTAAAATCGAAATACGTCGATTTTTTTAAATTGCAAAATCGACAAAAATGAATAGTCGTCGATTTTCCAAAAAGATGGAAAAATATACGCCCAAAAACCTATTCTGAATTATAATATTAAATTCGTTTCTGTTTACTTTTTCACAATATTATTTGCTACCTACGATTTCGTTCCTTTTCTGGGCTTACATTAACTGTAGGACTGAAAGAAGGGTATTTCCTTACACTCAAATATGCGTGTTTTTGAAATGCTCACGCTTCTACTCTGAACAATCAGTTAACCGCAATGTTCTAGGGTTGTTTTGAGAACACGTGTTTCTTAGAACTTTTGAAGTTTTGTGATTATATATATATATATTTATTTATTTATATATATATTCCTTTCTGAGAATGCCTAGATCTCAGTTAAATAAGGTTCGGAAGAAAGGAATTTCGGTGGTCGTATTCTACCTCTTACATTCATTAACTCCGTGGAGCGTATTCCGAAAACAAATGTTTCTTGATCCTTTGTAGGGTTTTTCCTATAGATGGCCTTGTTCTATGCAATTTCACCCATTCTCCCTATGCACAACTTAATCTTTTGGCAGAATTTTTCTTAGAGTTATCCAGGAAGGTTCGTTCCGTTCTCTTGCTTTTGGCTTCTTCATCTTTTGCTATAGGTTAGTAAATTTCAATTTATATATAATGGTTTAAAAAAGGTGCACATAAATTAACAATCGTTACTTAAAATTGAAGAGGGATTAGATATTAATATTGATTTGCGATTTGTTGTAAAATGTTTTGCCGATTAGAAAAACACATTTTAACCAGAATTTGAGGTAAGACTGTTGATCGAACGCTCAATAATAGTATAAATTTTCTCACTATATATTTTATGATGAAACATATCAAATGATACAAAGTATTTGATAGTTCTTTTTTGACGTCTAGAATATTATTGTGATAATTATATCGTTAATGTTTTTTTCCTTAATTGGCATCAACGAATGTCTAAAAGCCTTTATGCTGAACTTACAAATTATCTTCTAAAGAATGTTTCTCGGAAAAAGCAACACCATATTGTTTGGATTTCATAAATTAATCGTGTTCTAGTTTTCATTATACAATTCGTTATTGGGTGTTTTCTTTAATATTAACATTTAAAATTTAAGAAGAGTGTAAATGCCCATAAATAAAATAAAATTTATGAAGAACATGATATATCAGATCGATTAATTTGGACATTAAGATTTAACTTCATATAAAAATTTAAATAAATAATCAGAGTATTGTAAAATAAATATTTAAGTAATAGTTTTAATAGTCGATATTCGTTGAAAATCTCTCGGGAAAATAAAAGTCGATTTTCAAAAAATAAAGGTAGAATTATACTAAGTACCAATTTGAAGCGCCAATATCCGTCAAAAATCTCTCGGTAAAATAAACGTCAATTTTAATCGCCGATTAAAAAAATAAACGTCGAATCCTACAAAGCCTAGTTATACCGAATATGATTCGGTCACTAGAGCGTCGTTTTTACGTGAAATCAATGTAAAAATGTAGACTCAAAATCTCAATTTCCAATCTTTTATACCTTCGGGGATAGAAAAAATTTAATGGGCCACTTTCATAACTTGTACATTTTCCAAAACTCAAATCTAAAGAAAAACAATGACAGCAGTACAGAAATGTGCATTCCAATTTTCAGCTCTCTATCCTTTACATTTTCGTCACAATTTCTATTTAAGCAAATGCAGAGACAGATACCACGCGCAAATAATCATTCTAAGAATCTTTGCATAATAGAGAGAAAAGACGAGCATGTGATAACTAATAGATGGTTTTCTTCATCATTCATTTGGTTTTTCTGTCCGTTGATCTGCTGCTTCTGGACCTTTTTTGCTCCATGGCAGGCTTTCGCGAATGCTTTGTTATCGTAGTACACCAAATACATTTCCCTTTATTTCACTGAATTGATATATTTCTCATAGAAAATATAAGCGTGGAAGAAATAAAAGTAAATATGTTACCATTTTTATGATTGGTTAAATAACTTTTTGGTGATTGAATAGCTAAATTGTAAATAAAAAAATACGAAAACATGAATAATTTTTAATACTTGAAAAAGGACTGTATTAATTAAACTCTAATTTCATTGAATTTATATAAATAATTTCGTCATTAATTTATTTATTTAACGCCTTAGCATTGTTGAATGAGTTTCAAAAGATTATCTTTACTTTTTCACTTATCCAAATTGCCAGATTGGTATAATAGGTAAGTTCACTGGTTTAGGAAAGAATTTAAAATACATAAATGGCTGCATAAATAGCATAGAAACAATCGTGTGTCTTTTTTAAAAAACTGGAATGAGATTTGAGAATTAAAGGAACTGTTCATCTATAGAATATAGTTGGCAAGAAACGTAGGTAATTTACTCCTAATTTTTTCATACGAATGTTTCAGTAGACTGAATGTACTATATACTTTGCAGCAAATGAATATTAGAATTTATATAGTGAATTTCAAATTTGAAATAGGGTTACATAAATACACATATACGCTAGATGATATCGCTGATAAAATAAATTGGAAAAATCCTTATAGTATCAGAAATGACATAGAATTCAGAAAACCGGTGTATCTAATATACATATATTAAAGAGAATTCTGTCCTTCTTTCTTTGTGTTTGCACTTTTGCACAGTTGCAGCACATTTTTCATTTTCATTTTAAAATCGCTGAGAATTGCGATATGAATACAGTACTTAAACCAAACGACGCATAAAAGAGCAGATATTCATTTTTCAGCCATTGATTTTCGATTACGCGTCGAATCGTTCCAAAAATTTGTTATTTACACGAAAATTTGGCTAAATTTTAGACGAAAACATTTCGTCGTCAAGGGCGCCGGTATTGTTGTTGATCTAGCAAAATTACGTCTAAAAGCAATGACATAAACTTTGATATTGTATTTGAAATCAATTATAAGAACTCTTCTTATATATTCTGAATGCATTTTAATCGAAAGGGAAGTAATGATGGCTTAATTTGAACGATAGGTTTGTTTACTGCCGTGCCATTTCTAAGGCGTAGAAAAAATGTGAACGAACATACGACAGCTAATATTTTAATTAATTTTTTGTTTTGTTTACATTGGCGACGAAAGAACTTAGTAAGTAGCTTTTTTAATTCACACATTTTTTGTAATCACTATAAATGCACCGGCCATGCGTCCAATATCTTACCAAATTATCGAAAGAAATTAATAATAATCATTTTAAATATAGTAATTTGCTTTAAACTGCCCAATAAAATTTGCAGACGAAAAGGTATTTTCAATGTACGCGTGAAGTATCTTCATATTTGAAATGTTGAGTTGTCCATCATTGCAATGCATTGGAGTCGTTTCTGACTTAAAGTTTTTACGTTACCTGTTTATTTGTTTTTAATTTACATGAAACTTTTCGTTTAATTTTCAATTAATTTTCGGCTTTTGTCCTTCATGCTTTTGTTTAATTGCAACATCTTTATGAAATGTCGAAAAATCGGAAAAAATCTAATATAAACTTAAAATACGAGGGAGGAGAATGGAAGAGAGAAAAGGAGGAAGAATGGGCAGTGCCTTAAATTTAATATTTAATCCACGCATATCCGTCATATTGACGGGCTTTTATACTAGTATAAATAAAAAATAGCAATCAAGTGCAGGTAATTTAGAAATTCAATCATTCTCTAATGAATATTTTGTATAAAATTCGTATATCTACTCCAGCCAAGTGTATTATATTTCTGCCTACTTTCTAAGAAGGGGAATTATTGTTTATATATTTGTATTATTTTAGTCATAGCTATAACTCCTTCCACAGCTAACACACAAAGGAGGAGGGAACCTAGTGCCAACACTAGCCTAGTTTTTACGAAGAGCACCAACTGCTTCACGTTCCTTCCAAAGGACGGAACGCTGACTTGAGCGGTCTCCTCAAACCGCACATACATTATTTTAAACTGCTGCTTTTCGAAATTTTATAGCATACGATTTCTATCTAACGTGTAGACTGGAATGAAACCGGAGCTTTAATGTTTATTTTAAATATAAGCATAAGTAATTAATGCATCAGTTGTATGATTATTTATAGAATAATGTAACGTATTTTTAGCATACTTTCCAAAAAAATGGAGAGTAGTATCATGAGATCGCCTCGGTGTCCGTGTGTGTGTGTGTCCCCCACTAACATCTTATTCATAAAAGAACCGATTTCCATAAAACCTGGTGTAATGCTAGTGCTCCCGGAGACTACCCCCGGGCCATAATTTATATTCCGAATTTACAGGTCCCGAGTTCGATTCCAGATGAGTACTTTCCCCATTTGATTTACATGGTCAATCTAAAATCCGTCGTGCGGATAGTTTTTCTTTTGCATTCAAAATATTTTATAATTATGATATCGGAGTGGGATTTGTATTGTTCTAAGGGAAAAAAGTTAAGATTCGTATTTTTATCGCACAATTTTGATTTTTCATCGTATTTGTTCGAATTTATCTCAAAAGCTTTTGTTTCGGCGTTTTGAAAGCCATTTTAACTTTCTCCATACGCAGTATAGGGGAAAGTATTGTTTTCATGAAAAAAAATTATTTCGAGATTTCAACAGAAATACACGTTTTGAGGTCCCCTGAAACAGTTTTGACCATTTTCTCGATGTCTGTTTGTGTGTGTGTGTATGTGACAGTTGTTTTGTGGGTGCTCCATTTCAAAAACTATTAATAAGGTCAACGCGGAATTTTATATTTAACATTTTTATGAGTCACAAGAACTGATTAGTTTTTGGTAAGGATCAGTGAACCGGAAGTGGGTATTTACTCTTGTCACATCCGTTTTTTTAGATATTTGTTCTAATATTTGATTAACCCTAGAACTACCAAGCGATTTTCACTACCATGGACGACCTCAGAGGACAACCATCTAAAATACAATAAAACGTCATAGTAACGCTTCAAATCTATTTTTATATATTTAAAAACATCATAGGAATACAGCTATATAATTTTAGAAATTTATTTGAAATTATATGTACCTAAGGACAAATATTTACATTAGTACAATTCTTTTACATTCTTTCTCATTATGTTTTCAAGATCATATTAACATTGCAGTAAGACGGTATTTACAGAAATAATAACAAATTGATTAGAAAAATGATTTAATCTGATTCATCTGACACAACAGTTTAAACAAATAGCGTGCTTCACACTGTGCTTTCCACGCATATGGTGCCCTATAAGTTAGGCTACCGGCGTGTCAAGGCATGCAGCCAATGACCAAATAATTTGCAGAAAATTGAAATATGCATACATTGATGAGAAACTTCGGGTAATTATTTTACATAAATCTCTGCATAATGTATTGAAATATCCAGACTTTTCCTTTGTTTATATAAGAGAAAAATACGAAAAAACAAGTTGTAGGCCTTGAAGCCCCTCCCCCCCTTGGTAGTTTTAGGATCTAGGGCAGGGGTGGGCAAACTGCGGCCCGCGGGCCACATGCGGCCCGCGAGGGCATTTTATGTGGTCCGCGATGCCATTATGAAAGCGAATCGTAATATAAAATGGAGATAATTTCATATTTGTAGTTTAAATTAATGCCGGAAAACCTTCTCCAGTGATGTTATGGGGATAACATATTATTTATTATTGATTTTCACTAACAGGATCCCTCGCATTACCTCACATTACTTACGATGTGAACTGTAACGTGGCCCGCCGAAGTATTTTCATCTGTTTATGCGGCCCGCCTAAGAAGCTGCAACTGTTAATACGGCCCGCCACGTAAAAAGTTTGCCCACCCCTGATCTAGGGTGAATGTAAAAAAATATTGTAATAAATATTGTAGGAAATTTAATTTTCTACAACCTTTGTTTGAAGCATTTTTCCATATAATGCATTAAGAAACATTTTTTAAACTAATTTTTTAGCTGCCACCACATACCCGCGACTATTGTTAACAATTGACGCTTAGTTACGTCTTAGTGACGCTCCTTTTTATTTTCTTATTTATTGGAGATTCCTGGCTATATCCAATATCTGAAGGCTATTTCTGTTCTTTGCAAATTCTTTAAAATTTCCCGCAGTTCCATAAAATATTCATTATCATTTAACCTATTTTGAATTTTTAGAAATATTACAGGTATGGAGAAAGTCATGTGGTGGCCACATCAGATTTTTTCGATTTGTTGTTATGGTGGTGATTATTGTCGAACTCGGCTGGAGCATAGCCGACTGCACATTCGAGCCGTGTTTTGATTCATAGCGAATGAGGTAACAATCGACCTTAGATTGATTTATACCTATCGGTATCGCGGCAAGAAAATGAATCCTAGAATACTGCATATTGTTGTTAGCAACCATACCGACACTGTTAACAAAACGGCGCTTCTTCTTGTGTAATTCTTACGGAATTTTTGGTGAAAGAATTTGGTTTTTGTTTTTTTTTTCTGAATAGAATATTCAACGGTGCAAAATTACCTTAGCCGTCGATGGACCTAAAAATTATTGCTACTACTGACACGAAAATTTGTTAATTTTAAAGGTTATTAAAATTGTATTGAAATGAAAGTAGGCGGATTAATTCTTTCTAGAACTACTTGTTGTATTTTAAGGCGGGATGTTACGTTTATATTACAACAGTGTGTTACTGTATGAAAGTCACTTCATTGGAAGTTTTTAAATTTACATTGTACTTCCTTCTATATTTAAGAAAATATGAATGGGACGAACGGTAATATTCCAACACAGGATGTGGCTACCGATATTTTCCAGGGACCTCTCTCAAAACTTCACATTGACGAAAATTTAAGCAGAAATTGTAAGGTAAAAGGTAATATGTATTGGATGAATTCTCCCACGGAATTTTTACTGTTGCACATCGAATGAATTATTTAATTATTTGAAAGGTGGTTCTTTAAGTAGCTGCAATATTAAATGAATTTGAATCTGATGATTCAAAATTACTACATCTCATATCAAAGCAACGTACATGCAATCAAACGAAAAACAACCTCTTTTAATCTACGTATAAAAACATTGTGTAAGAAATTGGGTAGGATTCTCCTGCTTTTTAGATTATATTACTTATTTAAAAACATTTATACTAGTGCGAGAGTTAAATCGTCGCAGGACCTGCTCAAATTACTATCAAATTTAAATCTTTCATTTATCTGAGAATGTCTTATCATCGTGTTTAAATACAACTTAACCATGAAATAGAAATAAAACTGACTTTTATGACAACAGATGGAAATGGGACAGAAGAACGGAAGCTGCTGATCGATTCTCGAAAGGAGTGGAGAGCACGGAAACCAACCAAAGAAATCGCCGTCTGGGTCGAACCGGTGGATAAGATATTTGTCAATTATACGGATACCATTTGCTTTAATAGAGGGATATGCAAGCTTGCGATGCTGAAGGAGCAAGACGATCACATTCCATCTCATGGTGATATTCCTTATAATTTTTATTCTGGTGAAGACGGACTTGTGTACGAAGGACTTGGCTGGGAAAGGCGTATAGGTGGTAATTTCACTTTAATATATTTCCTTGATGAAGAAAACCCTCCTTCCCATCAGAAATTGCAGTCATTTTGTTTACTCATCTCCCTAGGAATCAAGTTGGGAAAGATTTCTCCAAGATTTTGTGTTGTTGGTGATTTGAGAGTGTCGGTCGAGAGTAGGAAATGGTTCGACGCCATTCAAGATCAGGAGTTGCAAATTATTTCTCGACAAGAGTGGAAAGCACGGCAGCCAACAAAAGAAATCGACGTCTGGGTCAAACCGTCGGATAGTGTATGGGTTGGATATATATTGTATATATATATATATATATATATATATATATATATATATTGTATATCGTTGATCGAAAGAATCCTCCTTCCGCTCAACAACTGCAATCGTTTGGATTGCTCATCGCCCAAGGAATCAAGATTGGAAAGATTTCTCCAAATTTTAAAGTCATTGGTTCACCAAGAGTATTGGAAATCAGTAGAAAATGGTTCAGCGTGATGAAATATGCATTAATATATTATCTAATTTTATTTTATTTTACTATTGAATTATTTTTGGAATAAATTACTTTCTACACTTATTGCGTTCAATTAGATAAGTTTTATTAACCGGTTTTTTGGGCAGGTTTATTTATCTTTCACACAAAAGTGCTTTTAAATGTTATTACTTATACTTTTCCTGGTATATTTGTGACTTTTAGTTGAAGAATTTTATTATTATAATTTGCAATGATATTTTACTCTTTTGAAAACTTGCAATTCCTCAGAAATATAGTTTTCGCGCCTGTTTCAGTCTTTTGATGTATAATTATAAATTCTTAAAACAGTAGGGGAATTTAAATTTGATATATTTTTTGCAAATGTTAAGCAAAATTTAAAAAATCTGTTTAACCCAGATAAGCCTGAAACTTTTTTTTGAGTAAATTTATTTTAACGCTTTAAAACGTACTCAAAGGGGTCCTATGTGAACGGTTTTAACAATTTTTTTTAATTCTTAAATTAGTTTTGAAAAAATGGTGTCCTATATATAGGACAGTAGGATTCATACAGGAACATAAGGATAAATAGTGGCGCCTACATGTAGGACAGTAGGTTAAGGTACAGAAGTACAACACATTTGCAAATCTACTGTTTATTTTTCTTTATTTTAAACTTAGACATTGTTTAATATGATTGAGGCTATTTATAGTGACATATACTCTATTAAAAATATAATTAGAAGTATAATACACAAAAGAAAAAAAGAACAGTAACTGATAAAAATACCTATTTCTTTGGGTGGTATGTTACAAAACATTTGACATGCAAACCAACCTGCAGCGCGTTGTGGTCTTTTGATGACACTGTCGGCACCTTGTTTTACTGTCTTGTGGGATAACCAGATGGTATAGCCTGTCATATGTGGAACCAATGTGTTCCAGTCGAGATGGTTTGCTGGGTCCTCTTTTTGTTTTACGCTTATTTGTCTCTAACAGTGCAGTAACAATTCGTCGCCTGAATGCCAAGTGATACAATTTTCCACCATTTAGTCTATGGAGGAGCCATGCATTCTGCTCTGCCATGTCAATACTCTGCATTATTACTGGGAAATACCATTTTCCCCCGTACGGCCTTGCGATACAAAGAAATATTTTTATAGGCACCACCAACTACCCCCATGTGCTTATTGTATATGACACCATTTGCGGCTGAGAAATTTGAATTTTCTTTTTGTCTTTTCTGGAATATCTAGTAACATTTTGCACCGGATGCACAGATACAGCATTCGACGCCACACTGACAACGCTGTTGTCATTCCACTTACAAATGATGACTTGCCTATCAGCTGTTTGGTAATCAAAAGAACCTCTTTGTTTTTTCTTTATGGCAGCTGTATCCTCTATGGGGCAGTTTGATGTCCTGTTGTCCCGAATGGTGGCAGTAGCTCTGATTTTTCGCTTACCTAGCTCAAGTAACAGTGGAACACTGGTAAAGATATTATCAAAGAAGAAGTGGTAAGCAGCATCTGAGAACTCAGTAGACCTCAAACCATCAGAGTACTGTAGTATGACACTTCCTCCCAGGCCATATTGTAGATATTCATCTTTTACTGGTGTTGAAGCCCCCTGGTATGTTTCAAACCAAATGACAAACCCATTGTCTGTTGCACCAACCTAAACTTTGTATCTATATCTTATAGGTTTATTCCTTATAAATTGTTTGTCCGTAATAGGGCACCATGGCTTCATCAATGCAATGCTTTTCAACATGAGGAGCATACAATTTGAACTTTTTATTCAGTAAACTTATCAAAGGTCGAACTTTTGTGAATTTATCTTGTTTGTCCAGATTTTCAACATCATTTAGGTGCAAATATCGAAATATGAAATCAAAACAATCTCGTTACTTTGCAGAAATCACTTGAGTTTTCCCAATACATTCGCCGCCGAGCTGGACTGAGGTAACCACTTAAAAGTAGTATGCCAATGAAGCACTTCATTTCTTTTATAGTCACATCACCTAGCTTATTTTTACGTGCGATATACTTGTTGGTCTCAGAAACAAGCAGACAAATCACATCATCATCAAATATTGATCAAAACCAATCAACAAGCGGTATACCATTTGAAGCTGCTTTAATATGTACCCGTTCAGGCCAATTTGGTTGCAGGCCCTCGGATTTCCAAGTCATACATGCCTTTTGCTTTTTCTTAGGCGGCTTCTTGTTAGCTTTTTTTGTTTGACGATGGCTAGAACCTGATGATCCCAGATCCATTGGCATGTGATTTTCCATTCCTCTAATCTCCGCTGGTGCTCGAAGAATATTACCAGGAAGATTGTTTATGTTTATTTCTGCATCTTCTTCATCAGAGTCTTCATCACTGCGATCCCAAGTAGCATTATCCGGAGAAGAGATGAATATGTCTATATTTGGAAAGGTATATCTGTTTCTTCATCCTCTAGAACGCTCAAGATTTCATCCAGTGTAAGTTCTTTTTCATCTCGAATGTGGCGCTTCCTACAAAAACCATATCAACAATTAAAGCTGTTCTCATTTACACATCCTTATTGCATTAATATGACAAATATATACAATATATATAATTACATATGTGAATTTTACTGAATGTTGATATGTATGTTGTTATGTAGTAGATGTGTATAGGTACTTCCTGGAATTATCCTACCGTCCTATATATAGGACGGTTGTGTTTATGCAACCATAAAACGTAATTAATGAGTTATAATCTCAATTTTCCATAACATTATATTGTATTCGGGTATAAAGAGTATATAAATGCAATTAATTAGCTGTATGTTATCTAGAAAGTAAAGAATACTTACAAAGAGTTTGCCATGGTTGGTAAGAAGTTACAACCTCGAATCAGAAAGGCTATTCAGTTCACCATATCAAAGCCTAGAACAAAGAAACTGCCAGGTAACATAAAACTCACTCCTACAAGAATAGTTATTTCTATGAAATCTAATGGATAGTAACTGAACTGGCTCCACTCAGCAAAATGACTGCCGTCCTACATGTAGGACAGTAAGCTTATCTGGGTTAATTACAATGGTATATCAATAACATTATATTTTTAAATTTAGTTTCCATTACAATTTATTTTCAAGATATATTGTCCTACAATCAAATATTCTTTTGGATCTATGTAATGTCAGCCGCTTTCTTGAATGATTTAATATTTAGATTTAATAATTTCGCAGGCGTAACAATTACGTAAAATACTGTTGTTAATTGAGTCAATGGTATTTTTCTTTTTTCATATTAAAAAGTACAGTTAAGAATCTTAGCTTCATTTTTGGTTTACCCTTACGTAAAATTACCTACCTTCATTAGTAATTTTAGGCGCGTTTCGTTTCCAACGTAAAATGGTATTTAGGCCATAGACAATAAAAAAATTGCTTAAATAATTCACATATCTCAAGCCAGGGTTCCACTTTAGTGGAAAGAAAAAATGAACCTTCCTGCTATCTCGCGCAATATTAGTCGTATCGAAAATATTTTCAAATAAAACTTGTACAACTCTAAATAGAATATTTATTGCTCAGTACATTTTTATCATAGGAGTAGCCGTTATCAGGAAAATCAAGCAAGATTGTCGTAATTCGCTTTGAACTTAAGAAATTCACGAATAGCTCCCAAATTGCTGTAAACGAAAATAATCTTATCAGTAATTAAAGTAAATCAATCTGGTATAATTACAAATATAAGTTTAATTTTATTGCGCAAGCATGCAGCATTTTGTAAGCAAAAAGAGATGATCATCTACAACGACAATAACTCCAACGTAAATATTAGAACTATCAAACTAAAATGACGTATTTTAAATAATATTCGATTATTTGATTAGTTAGAACTGCTTAGAAAATATATGGCTAAATAAAAATTTTATAATTCCATTTGCATCGTGTTCCCTCGTTTAGGCATACTAAAATTATGACAACACGTTTAATAACTCACCAATATAGGGGGATGAAATTCTCCGTTAACGGAGAGACATCATCAGGTCGTGGCGTTTAGTCGTTATATGGTTTGTGTTCGTTCAAACTATATCGCTTATTGTTAGTTTTAAATACTTCGTTGCATGAAAAGCGTATATTTGTGACACATTGCATACTTTCCTAACTTAATTAATTTTTGCTTCTCTTCTAAATTTGTAACGTCCACAGGAAAGTCACTGTAATTTTGAAATGTCGTAATTGCTCATAAACATATCAATACCTGTTCCACGGTTCTTTGTTTATTCTCATCCATTATTTATATATAACCTACTTTCCAAATGGAAATAGGCTTCCGTTGTGTCTGTCTGTCCCCCCAATTAACGTTAGAACCAATAGACCGACTATCATGAAACTTGGTGAAAATCTCTTGTTATTAAGGGAAATCTCCCGAGGATAGTTTTTATTACGAATTTCAAAAGTACAGGAAGTTTTCTTCCCATTTAAATTATATGGGCAATCTGAAATCCATCGTTTAAAGTAATTTTTCCTTGCACATTAAAATATTTTACAATTGTAATATCGGTGTCGGATTTGCACTATTTTCTGAGGAAAGGAAGGGAGGGAGATTTTAATTTTGATCGTAGAATGTTGCTTATTGATCGTGTCTTTGAATTTTGTGAAAATATTGGCATTTATGCAGTTTTTATTACTCATTATGAGATTGTTGCCACTGTAACGACTTTGTTGAACTCGGATTTGGCATAGTCTAGTATGAATATACACACGGTAATATTGCCAAAAAATACGTGCGATAAATTTAATTTTACGTTTGAATGTATTTGTAATATTTTATAACGCTAAATTATGAAATTTTGGATCATAAAGAGCAACTCATGCGCGATGATATTTAAGCTATTAAAGCCAAAATAAGTATTAAATAAATAATTAAGTGTAAAGTAGGCATCGTAAGTTCCGTTTGGATCATCTTGTTTAATCTTAAATATGTTTGCAAATTCACATGTAATGCATTCAGAAGCACTTCCTGCTCCCATCTCGAGAAAAGTGCGAAATTATGTCTGGTACTTGATATACCACTCATGGGATTTTTAAGGTCGTCTTTAAAGGCGTCGGAGCGTAAACTGTGACAAGACTGGCGAAACAAAAGCTATGTGAATTTTCTTTGTTTCAAACGAATTAATGAAAATTATGAATTATGGAAATCTATGAGACACTTGCGCTCTCTTCGCGGCACATTGGTCACGAAGCTCCGGTATAACCGGTCCTCTGCCCTCTGAATTAAAGAAAATTTCTGGCAAAGTGCTGTGCAGCCAACCATACTCCAATGAATTGAACAACTGAAAATTTCTACTTCTCTCGATTGGATGTAATAAATTGATAATTTCATTAATCCAACGTTAACTATTACCCCTTCCGCCCCCCCAATCGACCCACGTCCTCATTCCAACACGGCGAAATTCCGTATTCTACCCCGGCGGCTGCGAGGAACGCGGCTGTTAATTAATTTGATAACCTATCGTTTAAATGAATACCTCGAAGCACATTATTTATTCTAATCCGTCGAATTGTTTCGCACGGACGAACAGATCCGCGCTCAACCCATCCCAAGCCGCAAAGTGACCCAATTTGAACCAACTGCAGGAAACTCTCGGAGTGTATTTGACGGGAATAGCGTCGAATTGATTGCGTCCGCGCAGATCATTATTACGATTAATCAATTTGCCACTGGAATCGGCCGTATCGTTCGCGAGAAACCATTTTTACGGCGAGGAATGCGCGTGCCCTCTTCTCCACTTGATAATCAGCACGACTCACTAATTTTAGCGATCAATCAGGAAATTGTTATCCCAGTTCGAGCAATTAACCAATCGTTCTTGCGTGTTAATATTTGATTTCCCATGGAAACCGTTTGCATTGAGGAATTTTGAGAGTTGCTCGAAAAACAAGGCAATGAATCCCGAAACGGTTGCCGTGGCACGTTGGGGTGCCGTAGTCAGATCTTAGAAAAGATGCGAAAAACCTCGCTAATTAAAAAATCAAAGATTTGGAAATACTGATAATCAATAAGGCGATAATAATTTACCTAATAAGCTGGTTATGTTGTATTACCAACAAGTGGATACGTACAAACGTTGTGATATTCGAATGTATGAATATAAAATTTTGTTAAGCAGATGAGATAGAGACTTGAAATTTGGTACGATGCAGTAAGGGTAAAAATCTCAAAGTAAAATTACAAAGTTGAAACTTTTAACTTAGTTACACTTCTATCGTGAAGAGAAATACCTAGCTCATTTAATGGAGCAAAAGCAATTCGAAAAATTTTAAACAATTTTTTTATATTTGGATAATAAAACTTCAAATGTTGAAATTTTAGCCACGAAAACCTTATTTTGACTTGATTTTCACTTATATGGCACCTCAGAATATATAGAAAACTTCCAATTTAAACTCTAAACCGGCCCGCCGAAGAATTAGCAACTTCCAATGCGGCCCGCCAAGGGATTCGCAGTAATTGCTGTGGCCTGCCATTACAAAAATTTGGGCACCACTGGTGTATACACTATCTGTATCCCTTAACTGGCTATAAATTAGTTTTAATTTTACAGATTTCTCATGTAATGTTTTATTAAATTGTTTGCCAAAACACTATCATCTCCGAAGTGGAGGGAAAACAAGTGAAACTATAAAAATGAAATTCATAACAAACTTTTTTATAGTTAATACCTTTATATGTATTTATATATATATAGCTTTTACTAAATTATTTAATTGAAGCTTTTAGATATGTAAAAATATGAAATATAAAAAGTTGTAGAAGGCATTAAATACGGTAAAATTTCTTTAATCCGTAAGCAAATATAAGAAACGTATAATTTATTTTAAATGTTCAGTCGAGACCGAAAAGTATTGATCTGCGAGAAACTTCGTTCTTATTTAATGAAGAGGATTGCATCAGTTATTAAAATTCAACAGGGAACTTACGAGCTCGTTTTATATCTGAAAAATTCAAGGATAAGCAATTTTAAAATAAATTACTTGTCTCGAGTATCCCCAATAGCCACAACAAGGTTAAAAAACGATTTACGCATTTAGGCTGCAAAGCAGCCGCCTTCAGTGGTAATTCACGGAAAATAGATTTTAAAAGAATATGTGCTATATTCTACTTGATTTATATAGGTTTTGGAGTTCCTGGGTTAAAAGCAAATGTTCATTCTGAGGATAATTGAGTTTTTATTACTTTTTGAAATTTCTGGCAAAATCGGGTTATAAAAACTTATTTTAAAAAGGGCACAGATTTTTCGGGTTTAAAAATGAAATTCATTCTGAGGGAAATTATCGGGATTACATTATTTTTTAAATCCGGTTATAGATATAAAATAGAAGTTAAACATTTTTCCGACTTGAGTTTTTATTATTAAGGTTATCATACAATATCACCTGCATGGCCAACGTGTCATCGGAAAACATGTCACCTTACAGTCTCTATTGACCTGCATAGCGACATCAATGCTAACTTGCTTAACACTTTCGGGACCACAGACGCATACTCTGTGCCCTAGCGAGTGCGCGCTTTTACCCGCCGACGAAGCGTGTGCGACCAAGGTCCCACAATTTCTAACGATATCCCGACCCTTGCGGGGAGCTGAGAATGAGTTGACAAGGGCAGTGGGCCTCAGTTTCGGCTCAATCTTTACTGCAGTAGCATTGGTCTCGAGTTTTTTTTCGAATGATATTTTTCTCTTCAGCACTTCACTTTAAGCTCCTTGATATCGTCGCGTCTCGTGAAATCGCGTTATATGAAGCTTTGTGTTAATAGGAAATGGGGAGTTTAGATTCTTGAATTTCATATTCTAAACTTTTTTTTCAGAATACTGTTTTGACCGGTATTTAAATACGTCAAATAATACCGTATTTATTCGCATAATCCCGTAATTTCTCGAATAGTATTTACAATATTAAATAAAAAATATTACTCAATTGTATTTTTTGTAATTTATTTATCCAAATCAGACCCAGAATAAGTATAAGAAGTGGCATAAGGAAATAAATGCCTTTAGTTTAGCGGATTAAAAGGAACTTGATGACGTCATGGATCGCGGCCCGCCGATGCAGCTTAAGCGTCTAATTTAATTTTTTGAAATTCCGTACTCATTTAACTTGTAATACATAATAATGACATTTTGCACATTATTCCTGCATAGTATATCTGCCATATAACAAAAAATTTCAAAGTGGGCCGACGGGATTGTTTTGTGTTTTAGAGGTGGTCCCGAAAGTGTTAATTTCGGGTATTGGACGCCTTCGTCATTCCAAAACTTTGCAATCCTCAATTCATCCTTTAAAGGTGGTTTCTTTAATAAATAGACTGCAGCGTGGAGTTCACGTGTTTAAATAGCAGTAAATACCAATAGAAGCAAAACTTAATTTGAAATGGTTCTCGTGAGCACATTTTCTTGCGTAGAGTAACAGTAAACAATGAAAAATCGAACAACAGGCTACATTAGATTTTCGAATTGAGATACTAGTAGGGGATCCGCGGGATATTGACCTCGCTCAGTCCAATTAGGTTTGGCGGGGAGGAATCACATGTTCAATATTATTATCGTCTTCATAGTTCTCCTACACTTCATACAGTGAGGATGTAAAATTTGAATAGAATTGAAAGAGCTGCCCTCAGTAATAAAATATGTATGAAAAAAATGTAAATCTAAGAAATGCATCAAATACGAACTCATGGAAAAATAAACCTGAGCCTTGTCTCTTCGTTGAGACAGCAGTTATAGTAGAACATACAAACAGACAAACAAAAAAACAGACAAAGTGTACAAGGACTCAACAGAAGAGACCGCGCGAACGCAAAATGCGCGCCACTGGGAGGCTCCCTGTACATTTTAGAGAAATTTTTATTTATTTCTTCCTCGGTTGACGTCTTCCGTAAGTATGTTAAATTTCGTTTTGATTGGATAAGATTTAGAAATTAGCGCAATGCGCGAACGCAAATTGCGAAAGAACTATAATGTTAGTGCACTAAAAATAATATAGGCAGTTAACTCTGTGTTATTTGTACGTACACAAGAAGTTTGATGAAAATCAGATAATCGAACAGCAGTTATATTAGAACAAGCAAAGTGCACAGGACTCAATAGGAGAGTCCTCGCTTCGCTCGGCCAACAATGACTCGTAAAGAAATATTGATGTATTCTTGCTGACGTGGGGTAAAACGAGAAAGGAGTGATTTTGTAATCTGCTGAGGCATTGTAGAGGATAAAAGCCATCAACAGATGAAGATTTCAGGAGTTCGTACGTGGGTTTGAAAATTTCTCTGAGTTTTCGTGAGACAGCTTAGGAAGATGACTGGCGTAGCATCCAGTGTTATGCATTTCGCCATCGCATCTTTCCAATTCTCTACGGGTCCACTCACTCCACTATTGCCTTCTGGCGAAGGGGAGAAGAAAGAGAAAGAAGGATAGAGAAGAAGCTAGAGTGAGAGAGAGAGTGAGAAAGTGAGAGATGGAGAACGAGAGATCAATCTCGGACTGAGAGCGCTGGTGGCGCCACGCTTTTGCTATTCCAAACGACAATTCCTGTGGGGCTTTCGCACGCTGATGAAAAATGAACCGCGAGGCAAGGTTGCAGAGGGAAAGAAAGGGTTGGCAGGAAAAAATAACATTAGCACAAGGACCCGTTTTTTTATTCAGGGAGGGAACTCCATGGTTTCGATTCAACACGAAGGAGACGTGATCGGGACAATTCGCTTTTGGATCACAGCATTTTCTCACTCTTGTTAAAACAATGGTTTCGGGATAGAAACTGTATTTAAAGAAAGCACATAATAATATTCACCTGTGAACTGGAAAAGGAAACGCGTAAGAATTATCTTGTACGGAAGAATTTAGTAGCTATTCACTTCTCGTACGAATTATTAAATCTGCAAATTATTCCAATGCAAACAGATTAATATTTTATGGAATCCATCCGAGAGTTTTTATGCTTTTGTTAAAAACTTATAAAACACTACTCACAGGCAGATGGAGGAATATATCATTATTAATAAGATAACGTAATCTATGAAACGTTCTGCTCATGACACTAGGGAGTTGTGAAGCATTGTTAATTGGACTGATTCAAAGAAACGGAAAAGTTAACTTGAGAGTTTATTGCATCTAAAATCTGTAATGTATCGAAAACTTCATATTTTTCATTGAAGGTGTGATTATTGGGTTTTCAAACAATAAACAGTCTTCTTCATATTTTAAATTATGTTCATGTAAAATGATAAGATAAAGCAAGATTGCCATTATGATATACACCCACATCACTTTTTGACCATTTAATAGATTAGTAAACTGTATGATAATATCACTTAAATGCCATGCAATAAAAAATGTCAACCTCTTTAAAGATGACATTACACGTTTTTTAAAAATGTCTTGGAACGCATTATATGTTATTATTCGGGAGCGAAATAATATGCTTCTCTCACATTCGCCGGGATTTCTCAGATCGATGCCTTTCCAGAATTTCAGGAGGAGAATGCGACGACACATTTCTGGGTAACTCTTAAGCCGCTCCTCTCTCGCCCTCTCCGCTCTTTCATCGATCGCCACATCCCTCCGGAGAGAAACCCCTCCATCTTGGTTGTCGAAGTATTACGGTTCGAAGAAAAAGAACTTCAGCGATATTGTTCTTTTTTCGAGGAGGTCGTTTGGGCTGGAAGTTGAGAGACCTGTTTTGTCGCAGGGAGTCAACGGGGGACTCGATGAGTTATATTCCTCGGAGGCGGGGAGAGTAGTGACTTTCTTTCGGACCTCAATTAAATAGCTCCTATGAAGTTTGCCATCCGCCGCCGAGAGAATCTTACGATTTGCTCTCCGTGGCCGGGTTTCTCGAGATGAAAGATTTCCTGCTGGATCCTTCCCGAAAATTGGATTCGATTTAATTGCTCGTTATAATTTATCGATATTTTGAATCCCCATATATCGCATGTCTAATATTCCTTCTTTGCGACGTTAAAATTTCCTCAAATGTTCGAGTCAAAGTGGCGCGTTGCAATCATCCTGTTATGTATTCTCCCTCGAGATATTCCATGTGATAATTCTTTAAAGTTACGCCTACGAAATTGTTGTTTTGTTTAAATCTTTATGCTATGATCGATTTCAAACTAAATTATACGAGTAGAATGTTTACCACGAACATGGATAAAAATAGCGCGTTTTTCTAAATTCAGTAATATTTTGTTCTCTATGAAGATTTCTACGATTAACCCAATTGAAAAACTGAGGAGAATTTGAAATTAGATCGCCTGTTATATTATGCGTGAATTTGGCTTTTCTTAATACATTTTTTATGCAATTATACCGCCACGTATTTGGTCATTAGACTCATTTATAAGTGGCATCAATGTGGAAATGTACGCTCAAAATGTTAACATTCTTCCTTTTATATCTTCGTAGATATTTAAAAAATTATTTGGACCCTTATATACGCTGTATATTTTTAAAACTCAAATTTAAAGAAAATACAAATTATAGCAGTACAGAAACGTACACTCAAAGCTTTAACTCTCTATCGTATACAGTTTCGTCACAATTTCTATTTAAGCGAGTGCACATACGACCGACGCCATAGCGAAACTATAAGCGCACAAAATGCGCTAAAATCGTTCTCAGAGTCTTTGGATAATAGAGAGATTAGACAAGTATGTGATGTCTTCATTAAAATGGCAAGAGGAAACCTAGATTTTATATGCACGGAAGAACATACGAAATTACAAACTGCAAAATAAATTGCCTCAAAAATGACTACACATTTCAGCCTTATATCTCATTCAGTTTACATGCTATTTTAATTTGACTGAAAATATTTTTAAAAGCATGCTTCCACCATATATTTTAGCAAGGATGTTTTACTTGTTTTTTCTTTCTTTTGCCGAGGTTTTGAAAGATACTTGAAAACTGAAAGCTCTTGGGAAAACTAAAACGGCAATTCACCCATTTGTTCAATAAACGGAGGAGATTCCCAAGTTGTGGAACAGTATCATACAGGCGACCCAAACCTCCTCCGTGGATAAAAAATAAAGAGTTAGCTTTGAGAAATTCTATGAGCACAGAAGTTTTTCGTGTACAAATGTCTCGACCTATTGGCCAAAGGGTTCGTGTAAAAAATTCCGAAGCGGAAAACGGAGGAAATTCTTTTGCCAATTTCAACCAAATATTTTTCAGAAAGAGTATTTGGTTTTTCACCTTTTTTAACCGTTTTATATGACTCTTCGATTTTACCTTTAATAGTGGTGATCGAATAAGTGCAACCTGGCTTGGGTTTTCCCAAAAAACCTCTTGACTCACGATTCAGCGTATCAGGAATAGTATTCCCAATTCACAAATTTTTCCAGCGAGCGTTCACGTTTTTCTTCTATATATCTTTTTACGACGTCCTTTATGCATCATGCATGATGTAATGACGAAGTGTTCACGGAGTCGGGTCTGTTGGAATAGTCGATACACGTATCTTACATTACTTCGCCTATCGAGTTATTTTGTCATTTTACATCCTGTCTGATACACGATATGAATCTCATTTTTGCTGGTTACTCTTCCAGAGTTGTATGTTAACAATTACTGGATTCGATTTCGTAGGGGCAAGAAAGGTTTAAATGGTTGTTTACCAACAATTGGAAACACACATACAGCACGACCTCGATATAGCGAAGATTTTATAAAATTCGGAAAATGATTCGTTCTAACGATTTCCCGAGTTATCTTAAAACGGTTAATACAATCCTGAAGTGGGTCTCTTCAACTTAATGTGCATATACCATTATGCTGCAATAAGTTTTAAAAGGAAATTAAAGCGCTTAGGTCTATGCATTTTAAACCAATCGTAGTTTTTTAATTTAATTTTGTAACCAAATCAAATCAACACATTTAAGCTGCAACACTCGTAATTAAAAATAAACCTTACCATAATATACATAAGCCTCATCATAACACCGCATGCTCCATGTTTCATTAAAAAAATACGATGGAAAATAGATGGTGGTACGTATTGTAAATTTTAATAGGTAAAAGCTCATTAACATTAAAGTTCAATGCAACACAAAGTATATGAAATTATTAAAAATATAATTCCTTTCTTGCCCAGTTTAAGAGAATATGATTCGATCAAATAATAAAGGCTCTCAAGGTTTTTAGATTGCTTAGAATCTTCCTGGAATAAACATTTTAAATAATTTATTATAGTACAAAGTTCAGAAACTGGTTGGCAAAATATAACAAATTTTAAAATCTGAACTGTTTATTGAATTAAAAAAATATCATTTCAGAAAACTTAGAACATGAGACACAAATTACATGACGACAATCAAAATAAAATAAAAAATACGAAGTTGCGCAAAAATCCAAAATATTTTATCGCTAATAGATCAACCTTCGATAATGAGAAATACATAATCATAACACCGCCTTAGCCTTCATATTTGACTTTGAACGTGGATAAGAATTAAAAGTTTCGGAAAGGAAATGAAGCGGCGGTATTATATATTTTCATGCATTAGAATTTCGTTTCCCATACATATTCTATAAGAATTTAATTTTATAATTCATGATTAGGCTATATAAAGAGTGGTTATCACAAAGTTACAAAACTGAGTGAAAAACTCAATTAAAGCAACTTTATAATACAGGCTTCCCTCTCTTTATGCGGGTTCGCTTTATGCGAATTCGCTATTATACGAATTCGCTATTATGCGACAAACCTATTGTTACCGGAATTTCTTTTTATGCATCTTTGATTCGCTCTTATGCGGTTACGCGGCCAGTGCAACACAAATACATGAAAGTTCTCCACTACACCACAAGGCGACCATTCAGTCTCTCGTTGTCTCTCATGCTGTGCGTATTAGTGCTAGAGTAAAAGAGATGAGAGTGGAGAGGCTATTGTAGAGTGCAGACGAGACTGAGATTTCTTGTGATACTGTTTGAGCACACTTGAGAAGTTTTGTCTCCTTGCCCGCGGAACTTGCGTAGGGCCAAGACAACCCTCCAGCACCTTAAACCTCCACTATTATGTCACCACTTGTGCTCGTCTGCTTCCTTTTATCGGCGAGTATGGAGTTATGGAGCAAAAGAAGAGCGTCTTGGAGTGGAGGATTGCTTGTGGAACATATTCCTATCTTTTGCATGTAAATATGGGTTCTGTTTACGCGAATTCGCTTTATGCGTCACTTTTATGGAATGCAAACCCCGCATAAAGAGAAGGAAACCAGTATAATATATAGTTACTAGCTCATTATCTGTCTCAAAATGACGACCTGTAAATTATTTCTTAACTTCCGGGAAAGGAAAAAATAGCCGAGTATTACTTCAGGTAAGTATGGTGGACGAGCAATGATCTCAAACCCTAATACTTCGATAGTTTGTTGGGAGGTGCGTTATCCTGGTGCAAGATCGAACCGTGTTCCACAAGAGGGAAACTATCATTCTTGATTCATGATAATAGCGGCTCTCTCCAAACATAGGAATAGTATTCGCCGTTCACTCTTTGACCTCTTGGCACGGTGTCCGTTAATGAAAGAAAGCAAGATGCATGTCTTTTGCGGCACTTTGAAAAAACACGCCTTTTGAGGTAATATATTCTAAGGGCGTTTCTTCAGACAATATTGGGACATCAGTACAGGATCGTCGGGGTGAAAACAAGTAATACATTTGTTCAAAAACCATAAAATCTCAAAGATGTCCTACCTATGAGTATTACTTGGGATCAGGGCATCGAACCGAAACCGAACCGAAAACCGAAACCGAAAAAAAACGTAATTTTAGCTGGAGTGAAACCGAACCCGAACCGAAAAAAATATTTTTCTGAACCCGAACCGAAACCGAAAACCGTTATTTATTTCGTTCCATTTTTTCGGTTCGCATAAACAGTGGGAGCGAAAGAAGGGGTCTTCCTTTTGCTTTAATATGAGTCCTTTTTGAAAGCCTCACTTTTCAACACCTAATAAGGCAAAGGCTAATGGTTTTCTTGAGAAGACATGCTCCTAAAGCCTTTGGATAGATGCATCTTTGTGATAATATCTGTCGGCTCAATGGTGGGATTTTCCATGGGCATCTCAATACATAGAGAGAGGGTCAAAGATACGTCCTGCTTAGGTTTCCCAGAACCCTGTTTACCCTGCGGTACTTGCGTGGGGTGCTGTGGATACCCCAGGCATAGGTTTTATGACAGGGTTCTATTTTTTTGGCCTTTTATGACCCAGACCCTTCAGTAGCAGAAATGACATATGTTTGGAACCTTTTCTGCTAAAAATTTTCAGTTCTCTGTAGTATTCCTTTGAGTTTGTATGTTTTTCCTAAGAGAGTGCTGCTTTGCACATTACGGAAATCGGCGCTTTTTTCTTTGTGCGGACGCTGTTCGTATTTTATTCTGAAATTATTGTCACTAACTACAGAACTTTTATTATTTCACATAATTTGAGATTGTCTCTCAATAGCTTCCTCGCTGACCGTCGTCATATAATGTGTTACTTCCCCTAATTGGAGATCGTATCTCAACAGTTTATTCACTGACTCTGATCCTACAAGGTATGTAGATTTTTATTATTTCATTGTTAAGTTTCTGTTTTTAAATTCCCTGTAGACTGTTTCCAACTGATATATGACAGAACTATTATAAAATTATAGTGAATTACACGAATATTCAAACTGAAAAAGTAAAGCAAATACAGTTTTCAAGGTCATGATGTGGAAAACGGCTTTTCCTCTCATGTACATTATTATTTGTGTTCTATTTTGAGATTTCTGATTTATTCAATTGAACCGAATATATGATAAGTATATTCCTAAAAACTGTCAACTGACATCCGAAAATATTCACGAAAGTGTACTTTAAGACTTTTTCTTTTCGTAATAGATAAATAGTAAAAAATCATGTAGAATTTCTCAAAATTCACGTATAAATAGAATAAAATAAAGAGTTAATTGAATAATAGTGGTAATTTTCTTATAACAAAAAAATCTGTGGGGTGTCAGGAGCACCCCACGCGAGTACCTACTGTCGGCTGAAAAGTTAACGCGAGTACCGCAGGGATAAACGAGGCTAGTGGGAAGGAACTTATTGTTAGTGGTACTTTGAAGACAGCCGCTAATCGTCTTGGTACCCTCCCCTAAGCCTACGTTGTAGAGTGCTCCGAGTAAAAATGTTTCACGATTCTTAATTTGGATTTGGCTTCAAGTTGGAGGATATTGTCCCCATAAACTTTCATCCTTTCTCCATATGCATTGAATGCTTACATTCTGGTAGTCTTTTGCTAAAACTTATCTAGGAAGGAGAAACGACTCCAATGCATTGTAATGATGGACAACTCAACATTTCAAATAGGACGATACTTCACGCGTAGATAGAAAATATCTTTTCGTTTGCAAATTTTAATGGGCAGTTTAAAGCAAATTACTATATTGACAATGATTATGATTAATTTCTTAAGCAAGATATTTGACGCATGGTTGGTGCATTTATAGTGATTAAGTAAATAAGTGAATTAAAAAAGTTACTTACTAACTTCCTTCTTCGTCAAGGCAAACAAAACAAAAACCTAATTAAAATATTATTAAATAATTATTATTAATATGTTCGTTCGCATTTCTTCCAGGCCTTAGAAATGGCACTGCAGTAAACAAACCTATCGTTCAAATTAAGCTATCATTACTTCCCTTTCGATTATAATGCATTCAAAATATATAAGAAGAGTTTTCACAATTGATTTCAAATACAATATCAAAGTTCATGTCATTGCTTTTAGATATAGACGTAATCTTGTTATATCAGCAACAATGCCTTCGACCTTGACGACGAAATTTTTTGGTCTAAAAATTAGCCAAATGTTCGTGTTAATAAGGAATTTGTGGAACGATTCGACGCGTTTTCGAAAATCGATGGCTGGAAAATTAATATCCGTTCTTTTAGCCGTCGTTTGGTGTAAGTCCCATATTCATATCGCAATTCTAAATGATTTTAAAATGCAAATGAATAATGTGCTGCCACTGTGCAAACGTGCAAATACACAGAATGAAAGACAGAATTCTCTTTAATATATGTAATGTAATATTAAATTAGAGTATCTGCTTATATTAGAATTGTAAAATCAAATAAATGTTGACATTTAAATAAATAACAACGGTATTACATCAAATTAATGACTAAAAATAAATAACATTTTTAATCGCTTTTATACGCGCTAAAAAGAAAAGAAAAATAAATATTAAATTCCTATAGAACAGTATTAGACGTATTCATATAAAATTGAATAATGAAAAATGTAAGAAGGGAATTCATACAATTTTTTACTGTTCGTTACATGGTGGGAGGAAACGCTTTCGCGATGTTACGTGCGGATATCCATTTCTGTCTTCTTGACTTTCGATAATTAAGACGTATTTGGTTTAAATAAAAAATAACATTAAATAATAAAGATTATTTAAGAATTCTCTTGAAATAATCTTTAAAAAATTCAAAGTCGGAGCGAAAAAACCGGTTCAAAGGTGTTTGCTGAAGCGAAACCGGAACCGAACCGAAATGTTTTGTTTTGTGTGAATCGGAACGAAAACCGGAGCGAAAAAAATTTCGGTTCGATGCCCTGCTTGGGATGCAGATATATTCAAGGGCATTCGTGTATGTTGGGTGGTATAACTTATAGGGTTGGTAGGTGTATGCATGGCGGTAGGATTCATGGCCAACCTAGTGCAATGTGGGTGACATGACTTAGAGAGGTATTAGTGTAAGTTTGGTGAATTGATATTTTGGGAGAAACTTGTGGCATGAGATGGGGAAACGTTTATTGTTAAGTTTCGCGGTAACAGTCATATGGACAGACATGTGTAAGTTTGATGGCTAAAAACCAGAAAGAAAATAGATGTACGCTTGGTGGTATACGTCAGTGGTCCTCAAACTGTGTGCCGCAGTAGATTTTTAGGGGTGCCACGAAAAACTTTGTTTAGTAAATAAAACAACGATTTACATGTGTTGGCGGGTAATTAGGGCAATAATTTTTCTTCTAATAAATTGATTATGTAATAGCATTATCAAATGGATGCGTCCAAAGGTTGTAATACCCGTAAGTATATAAAAATATGTAAAGCTTGTCACAAGGCTCGGGGGCCACGAAACCCTCTTTGAAAATGTTCCGCGGCTCAAAAAAGTTTGAGGACCACTGATATACGTGTTAAAGCAAGCGTCGCCAATCCCGCGCCCGCGGGCGCATATGCGCCTGTCAGCCCTATTCAATGCGCACGCGACGCTATGCTAGGAATGTATGTATGTGGGCGTACCACACTAAAAATATCTGTGCGACCTTGGTTGCAACAATGTGTTTGTCTGTACACTGAAATAATTTGTAATGAAACAAAGTATCACTTATACGAGTTATTTATTTACTTACTAAGTGATACTTTGTTTCATTACAATCTCTTTCCACGAAGTTCGGCCAGAACGTATTGGATTTCTTTTTGTTTGCGTCGTTCGGATAGTCATACAAGGTTCAAGTTTTGTAAAACTTTCAGTTAACTTCAGCATAGCAGCGCTATTAAAATTTGTAAATTATCAATAACAGTGTTGTACATTCTACTGAGATGATAGTGGTGAAAGCCTGTGGTCCAAACCGGACTTGCAGTAAATACACGTAAATTGCAGACTAAACATCGACCCCATTGAGCGTTAACTTCAGTGAACTTGTGGAGCCTAACTGCCATAAGCATCCCACCGGTGTGTTTCTCAACCATCACTAGGTGTTGCTATCCCAACAGAATCCTGAAATCCCTGGATTGAAAAATTTGGTAGGGATTGCAATCTCTAGGCACAATGGACATATTTAGAATTTTTATATTTTGCTTTAAATTTAGCCTGCACCCCGCCATATATTCCGCTCATAACAGCTGCTCTGTCACAAATTTGACCACGCATTTTATTTAGATCCATGCCACAGTCTTTTAAATTATCTTCCAGAAGTTTTGAAAGTCCTTCTGCCGAATGATCGCTTACTACGGTGATCCGAGAAAAGATTCAGTCACATTAAGTTTATTCTAAATGCCGTTCTCACCTCTTTTAATGGAAACATACCGAACTGTTAAACTTAGTTGATCTTTTTTAGTTATATCTTGAGTGGTGTCAGAAAAAATGGGACATTTCTTATATCATTGCAAATTTCCAGCTTTAAATTATTTGATAATATTTGAATAATATCATTTTGTATTTGTTCATAAAATTACTTATGAATAATTTTTGTAGTAATATATAAATTTTAAAATATTCCTTGAATTACAAATACATATATTAAAAAAGAATCAATAATTAATTTTCTCTTTTCTCTTATGGGCCCCCAGAACCCACATTTAAAATGAGTGGACCAGGACCGAGTAAAAAGCAACGCTTTTATAACTTCCAAGAGGAACAGACCAGGATAAGTTATCGTATTATTTGTGCAGATCACGTATTCGGTCCTTTTTGGACGTCAGCCCATTAGGGCTTGGGCTTGGGAAAAGGAGACATGTTCACTGGAATTGATATTTGGAGAAGTGAAACGAGTCAAGGTTTACGTGGGACAAGGATAAGCTTACATTTGCAGTTCCGACGGATGCATGTCAAAGGATGTGCCACTTTGGCTTTTGGCAATCACCCAAATGAATTCAGGGTTGCATGATTTCATTTTGTTTTAAGATGGAGATTGAATGCTTGAGAGGGACACCTCTACAACCAGAAAGAGAGATTCAACCTCGTTTTCTTCTGCGACACGCTTTATGCACCGAAAATAGATCCAACTTTAAACGCTTTTCTTGACGATAATAAAGGCAAGATTTGCCTTAGATTTTATATATGCGAACATTTTCATTATCAATTATACTCCATCAGTTCCGTTTTCAATCTAAACTTCGAAGCGTTTCGCTTGATTATCTGTCAGAGACACAGTTTGCATGGTACTATACATTACAATCAGATAAAATTCCATAAAAGAAGTTGCTATTTTTTTAACTTGACGCATAGATTTTTTGAATATTTTGTAGCTACTAGTCACAGTTTTAAATTCATGAAGGTTATGCTTCGAGAAAATGAATATGTGTATCATCAAGAGGCTGGTAATTAATTTCTCTGTCATGGCTGTTTTTCTCACATTTTACGCCTAAGATTTCAATACATGGAGAGTATGGAATAACTGAGAGTCCTTACTGACAAAAACAAAATGTTTACTAAGACTAATTGATTGGGGGTGTAGTGAAGAATCGTACAGTTTGCGGTTTTATTGTACGGTGTGCCATTAAGCGCAGCTGAAAAAAAACTCGGATTTTTCTCAGACCTAACTTAACTACTATAAGCACGTAAAAACCCTCGTCTGGTGCATGTAATTTGTTATTAAGATTGACCTGATCGTAGAATTGAAACAAAAATGTCGCGTCACATGTGAGAATTTATACAATGGAATGTTATTCGAGATTCAACAGAAAAGTCACTAGAGATTCTAACATTGAGGGAAAAAAGGAATCCAAATAAGAACGCAAGGGACAGTCCCATTCCAAAGGTAAGAATAGAATCGATAGAAGGACGATATCTAAAGCGGTAACTGCGACGGTGTGAGAGTTTTCGGAAGGACAAGGATCCATAATCGGATTTAAAGGCCCTGGTTTATTTTTCATACGACCTCTCTGGCTTGGAGGTGCTTCCATCTCTGATCCGCTTAAAGGGAATTGGAAATGAATTTTTATTTTTTTATTCGCGAAGGGCTGCCATTGAAGATTCACTCTTTCCTTGGAAAAGGAAAATGAAAAGTCTCGGGATTTAAGAGAATGTTTGAGTCGGAGAAATTGGTTGCGTCACGCGTTCGCAGGGGATGCGGGATTCTCGTTTCTTTTTTTTTGGAGTAATAGACGAAGTGTAGGAGGTTGGTGGGCAATGTAAGGATCCTTATAAAACCACTAGATTAAAAATGAGGAAGACAATTTTGGTCGCGTTGAGAACAGAATCGTGTGACAAATGTTATTACGACGGAACAAAGACACGCTAATTGTATTGACTACATCATTTCCAAATTATGTATTTTCATGCGTGTAGTATTGACGTTTGCATCCATCAAGGCATGAGGTGTAGTTAAGAGCTCGGTCATTCGTATTTGATGAATGCTTCTGATATCATTATCGCGGGAATACAGTAACGATCAAGACATTCAAAATCATTCACATATTTTTAAAAATATTATAAATTACTTGACACTTGGAGGAGAGTAGCAGTTTTTGTCACCTTATATCGAAATTGCAATTTGATCTAAATATAAAGCTGAAACTCGATGTTAAGATAAAATTAACAAATTAATGGGATAAAACGTGTTCAAAATTCTACGTTTGCCTATTTATGGCAGATGTTGTCAACCTTTTCTGCGTCGCGAGCCATATTCGCAGTCGTGAACACTTCGGAGTGTCGCATTGTAAGTCACGAGAGCTTTGGTGGGCCGGATGAGAGTTTACATCGGAAGCTATCAAGAATATCTGCTGTTCCATAGAAATGAAAAACAAGTCTAGGTAATTTACTAGCGTTAAAACTTCACAACAAAATATTTTGAAACAATATTACTATAAAATATTTAACAATGTTGAATTTTACCGATCACTTTTTCATAGCTTTCGAGGAGCCGGCCGGCCGGCGGGATATAGGTCATCCACCCATGATTTATGATATTAAAATCATGAATCCTACTCAGAGGCTGTTATTGTAACTAGGTTACCTAGGCAATCGCCTAGGGCAGTGGTACTCTGCCTTTTTACATGCCGGACCGCTTCGTTGGCTGCGAATCCTTCGGCGGGCCGGGTTTGAGTTTGTTAGTTTTTATATATTTCTGCCTAATCAACCTCTTGAGTTTATTATAGCCATAACTCCTACCACAACAGACACACTCACAAGGGAGGAGGCAAACCCGGCGCCGGCATTAGCATACATCGAAGAGCACCGAGGTGGTCAACTGGGAGGAGGGTTCGAGTTCAAATTGGAAGTTACTTATGCGTATATTCTGATTTAACATATAATAGAAAAAAGTTATAATTTATTCAAAATGGGGTTTTTATGGCTAACTTTTCAACGTTAAAAGTTTTATTACCAAATGTTTCATAAAAATGTATGAATTCGTCAGTTAAAATTTTCGAATTGCTTTTTCGTCGCAGCTTCGTGCGCCGCATAAAATACCGTTGCGGGCCATATCCGGCCCGTGGGCCGTAGGTTGGGCACCACATGCCTAGGGCATCGCGTCTTAAGACGAGCAAGAGTGTTAGCAACTTATTAGTAACAGGCCTCAGAAACTCACCTGCTATATTTAAGTATACATGGAGGCAAATTATTAAGAATTTTATTGCCCGTTTTTTTTCTGTAATTTTTTTTTCAGAAACCGCGAGTCGTGCTCCTCGCAAAGGATCACCTTGGGGCCTCGCAACAACTTAATCCACACCTGATCCTACTATATATCCATCATTTTCTATTATCAGCAATCGAATCTCCCTTGAATAATAAACCATTTAAATGTCTTTTATTTGGTTATCTTTTCGTTCACTTTTCCTTGCATTTTATTATTCGGTTCTGAATTTATTTGCAGGTCCGTGGCATCGGATAAAATTTTTGTAACGTTCACTAACTCCAAGGAGAATTTTATTGTGAGACGTTTTAGCGTTTTCGGCATGGATCTACGGATGTTTAGCCGGAAGGAATCGGAAAAAATAAATGAAACGATTCTTGTTTTAAAGTTTCGGAGAAGAAATGGAAAAAAGCAGGAGTTCTTCAGTTTCTTATTTCTGTACAATTTAGAGCGAGGGTCTCGTCAAATATTGACGCTGCAAAGCAAACTGGCGATGGAGAGATACATCCGAATCGGGTTTTGTTTATGCAGCAGGGCATCTGAGTAATGTTTCGGAAAGGATAAACAGACACTCCAAACTATTACTTTGGAATATTTCCGTGGAATTTACCAATATTGTGAAAGAGGTATTTAAAGTTAAACAATTTTTATAACTGTCCGGAAATGAACCAGAGGTGAAAGAATAAGAACAGCCGGAAAAAAACTTGAATATTCATCGCGGGATTTTCGATATTTTATCGTACATGTAAATTAAAGACTTGAACATGTTTATAATAAATGGTTAATTTATAAAAACTGGTAGGACGTTTTTAAGAAATGCCTTTCGAACCGTAAATATTTTTCAAAATACGGAACCTGATCTAAAAATATAGGGAGGATCATTATGGTAAAATGTCTTGGTGGAAATTTTGTATGCTAAAGAATCACCTAAACTCGCCTCATGTGAGTAATCATTACTCATATTTACGTTAAGTGAAGGCCTCGTTATTTTTTCAATATCCGTAACCGCGTGCAATTTCCGCTGAATGGCCCTGGTGCACAATTGAGTGGAATCGCGCCAGAGTTTTTACGCCTTCATAATGGCTATCAAAAGATGGCGGGAGACGAGTGTGTTTGACGCATATTTCTTGGAATACAATCTTTTGTTAAAATCACGAGCTGAGCGCAAGGCACGTTTTTGGAGCAAGATAAATGTTGGCACATTAGAAATTTTAAATTAGTTCCTCAACCGCTGATACATACAGCCAAAATGTTTTTTCCTCGATAAATGGATTGTGTTGTATACCTTGAAACTAAAAGCCTCGTTATACGTAACAAGAGAGCAAAGGTGCACACTTCTTGCGTGCATAAATGCAATTCACAGGCGTTCTTTACGATTTACGTAACCATTTTAAAAAAGATAAATATTAGTGGCTTAGTATTTTATCTAAGCAGTTCAAAACGATGCTTCAGAAAGGATGTCAAGGAGGTGTTGAATTGTATTTAGCGATTCATTTAATAAACAGTTATAATTAATAAAAAATAGAAAATTATTAAAACATTTGTCGCTTGAACTTAAAAGTGGTAATGTGATATTTGCGGTCACGTTCATTCCTTCGTCATAAATTATCCATTTATTTTCACTTACTAACACAGTGTGTAATACTTAAGGAAAATAAACGTGTTTAAGTTCGTTTCTTCGTCTTAGGTAATATTTTTTTTTCCTTTATTATATGCTGTATACGCACAAAAGAAAATTAAACGTATTTACATGGATATAGCATATCTTGTTTACATCAGTTGCTAAGGAGATAATGTACATTAAGGTAAATTAAAGGTATTTACCAGAATTCAGCAGTTACAGTATACATTAGTGGGTATACATTTTCTTCCTTTTTGAAGGAATTTAGGATATCTTTAGCCTATTCGTTCTAGAAACAAAATTAAATAAAACCAAGAAAGCTCTTTGTATAGATCAGGGGTCGGCAACCTACGGCCCGCGGGCCACGTGCGGCCCTCGAGAACGCTTTATGCAGCCCGCAAAGCTGTCATGAAAAAGTGATCAGGAAAATTTATCATGGGCAATTTTTTATTTTTTGAGTAAAATTATAGTCTCAAAGCCTTTTCTGGTGAAGGTTTAACGCTAGTAAATTACGTAGACTTGTTTTCGTTCATATGAAACCACAGAATCTCTAGATAACTTCTGATTTATTTGCTCATCCGGCCCGCCGAGCCTTTCTTGACTCCCCATGCGGCCCTCCGAAACATTCACAACTGCAAATGTGGCCCGCCATGCAGAAAAGGTTGCCGACCCCTGGTATAGATGATTGATATATTTAAATTCTAAAAATAAATGAGTGATTACAGCATTTAACATCAAATCAAATAATTAGATCGGGTTCATAAATTGGATAATAGCACAATTTCCGTTCCCGTCACAATGACGGGTAAAAATTTTAGTGTTTAATATTTTGCGAGATATGACGGAAAGTTTATTTTTTATCATCAGTCAAGTGGCACTCTTGTTTAGGCTGTTTGAACAATTTATATAAGCTTCTTATTTTTTGCCTCTAAGTTCTAAATATCAAAATTCTGTGAAAATCCGCAGAGAGACGAAAAATGCGGACGTATGGAGTGACAGACGGACTGACGGACAGATGGACGGACGAACATGACCTGATCATATGGCATTCATTTTTAACTTTTTGTAAAGAATGCCTAAAAATCCCCTGAATTAAAATAATGCTGTATTTTTCAAAAACTGCAACTTGTTTTTTACTTGCCCGTTTCACTCTGGTTTCTCAGGAACTTATGTGCAGACATTCTGCTTTTTATCGCGCATTCCGTGCGCTAAATTGCCTCTCTTTCTTAGCTGGCGCTTTTGTCCAAATAATTAGAACATCGACGGCAGTCCGGAAATGCACGCGGTGAATAGAGTTCTGTTGCATCTCGGACGCAGCGTCAATGAACTGTATTTTGCACCTTAGAATCTCATTCTATTGCAACGAAAAATTTAGGAGACATTCTTCAATTACTCGACTCCGTAGTTATGTGACGATATTAATGATTCTGGTTTATGTATATTCAATATTAACAATTAGAGAGTGCAACAACAGATACTCCACTCCGTTCTAAATTCTTTGTACCAAAGTTTAATTTGAGAATTCTTTTACGATTTTTACAAAGTGTGAGTTGTCAAACTAAGGGACACGCCAAAAAAGTTATATGGGACTACTGAACGAGCTAACATATAATTCTGACAACTCGGTTGAGCTAATGCACGAAGTTTTGCACTCCTTCAGTGGATTATTTAATTAATATGAACACCTCGAGTGAAAATTCTTAATTTTTCTTATCGAAAAAGTAAGAGCGGCGCAAGTCTTAGCTGCGTTGTTTGCTTGACGAAAAGCATATACAGTCAAACCCCAATTTGTCCCCCCCCCTCCCCATATACTGCTACCCCGTACACCGCCAATGAATCGTAATGAACAAAACTTCCGTCTCATGGTTACATAGATGAAACATATTCGTCGATTTACCGTCACACCCGCTTTAGCACCAATGTCAATAACGAACAAGCTGTGGCGTTAAATAGAATTCTTACAGTATTAATACTGATGAGTTCGCGCTGGAGAGCTTCCATCGTTCCCGTTTATAATCCAGCCCGAATGATTTTTTGCATTAGTTTTATATGAATTAGTTTCCAATCCACTCAGCACGAGAAAGACGCTGTATTTTCGGGAGCGATAATTATTCCTCGTCAGTATTCTGCAACATGCACAAAGCCACGTTTGGGGTGCATAATATTCTACAGGTAGGAAACCGCCGGAGTTGGCGCGGTCGCACACAAATATCCCAACGAAGAGGATATCAGCACGTTTTGCATTTGCGAAGTAATCCCCTCGTTCGCCTCTCTTTGTCTCGCGAAATAGGGCGAGGAGGTCTAATGGAATAACGGGCAAACACTCGTATCGCCCTCACGTGGGGCTTTTTTTATCAGAGGAACGCCTTGCGCTTCAAAACCACCGACTCCGAAGCAGCGGGAGGAGAGGAGGGAGAAGGAGAGGGGAACAGGTGGTGAGGGGGAAGAGGAAGGGAGGGGTAAGAGGAGGGGAGGGAGAATATGTGAGAATAGGAGGGGGAATAGGTGGGGATAGGAGGGGGGAAGTGGAAGGGGGATGGGGAGGGAAGGATTTCTTCTCTTTTTGGGGTCTCCCTCGTTTCCAACGCCTTCATTATTCACGGGTCATCGTACGGACGCTTAAAATACCTCGCATACGAAAGTAAGTCAACGTGTGTACTCTACTAAGGGCACTCCCCGAGGCAGATGCATCACTTAAAAAATTTCGTCCGGAAACCTTTCCTCTCGTGGGTTCGTCCAGCATGAAAACCGACAGGTTTCAAAAGTCCCTCCCTCCTCCCCGTCATTCAAACTTAATGACGGTTCGATAGGAGAAAAAACAAACTGAAAAATACAACGGAAGCATCAAAAGTTACCTTTAAATTATCAACAAGAGAATATATCGAAGTGAAGTTTGCAGCGAGATGGTAAAGGTGTGTATAAAATTTAAATTTCTTGACGTATGCATTAGCTTGCAGGAAGAGAAAAATGACAGATGTGAGCTTATAGGATTTCCCACAGCTATTTACTCATATACGTAGTATATGTATAGAGAAAGTACTGCAATCAGAAAAAGAATCGGCTTCTAGATTTTTACGAAAATACACGTCTTAGGTTTCCAAGTCCAAAAAATGGCTTTCGCCATGATGTCTGTCTTTTTGCGACGCTATAGCCTAATAGTTATGATAAAATCAAATGAAATTTAGTATTTGGAGATACCATTATTCAGAATAAAAGGCAAGAAGATGTAAACGATGTAGTTTCCGTTAATAGGATCCCATATCACTCACCCTGCTCCAAGTTGGCTCTATAATATCCCACAATTCTCTATTCACTCTATTTTTCTAGTTTTCATAATCGTTAATAGCAGTCTGCAAACAACGAATATATGTTAAACCACATATTCAAGCACTCCGTAGCATCCCTAATTTTTAAGACGCGTTTACACGGGTCGAGAAAGCGGTCGTGATTTCACGCACATTAACGGTTTATAAGCGGATCGTGAAATCTCGAACGCAATGACGTTCGAGAAAAGTTTATAAAATAAACCATTCCGTCGTGCTCAAGATGTTTAATAAGGTATACTATATACAGGACGGTGTTAATATTCAGTTGCTGTGTAATGAACTTTGTAAAGTTTTGAGAAATCTCTGATGCGCTGCTGGTCCGAAGTTTGAGAAGTTCTTGGCAGTAGTGTGAACGTAGATTTTTTTTATATTTTTAACTTACATTCTGCTTTTCCAAAATCTTTCAATTCCATGCCCGCTATGATTCTTTAAAGTGCAGCATTTCTGGCAAATTTATTATATAAATACCATTTGTTACGTCCCACAAAACACATTCACTTTCATAGAACAAAACGAATTTCATTACAGTGTCATAATTTCACCGAGGTGCCATTTTCGCGCCGATTAAAAAAATCTCACAATTGGGAACGCTTACAAGTGTTTCTCGTTTGCTTTCTCAAATGAAAAACAGTGTTTGATGTTATAAACTGAGTCGTAAAGGTAGTTGAGATGCCTAAGGTCACGCACAGAGAGTGTTTACATGTGGCGAGAAACAGTTCATGATTAGTCGTTCGAGAAATCACGACCGTTTTCTTGACTCGCGTAAACGCACCTTTATAGATGACTCTCTTTCATCTTCATATTGCCTGAGTTCTCAGATTTAGATATTTCTTTATCGGGGATTTTCAATAATTATGTTTGCATAATTTTTGAACTTGCCCACTCGGAACGATACGGGTGTTCCCATAATATCAGCAAATCTCAATTAATGCGTAACTCCACATCAAAGTTTAATGTGCATCATATACCTAATACGTTCATTGACAGAGTTGTTAGAATAATTTAAACCGGCTTTAAGATGTTCTCCTTTCCTCCACCAACCTTTTGATTTCATGGTAATTCTTTTTCCCCTTCAAGTCATCAATTGGCCGGGACATTTTACCTTCTCATTGAAATTCGATGTTTTCTTTAATCACATCTTTAATCATGGACTCTCCTCCTCGGCAAATTCCCGATCCATTTCGCCTTCTTCTATCTTATAAGTTGAACTATCACTCTCGTTCTAAAAAACCTTCTTAATTCCTCTCACTTTTTAAAGCTTATATCCGTTCATTTTATCCATCTTCTTAATTAAATTGTAATTAACTTTTATTCTTGACATTTTCTGGAAAATTCCAAAAGATTAACCGGATAATAAAATTAAAATTTTCAGGAGAAAATCTCCACCGAGGAGATTTTTTTTGTTAAAATGACGATTTATTAGAGACGTTTATCAACTAACTTTTTTAAAATCTATAAACGGAATTTAATGAAATTTTGTAAGAGGATGTAAGAGTTTTAGGGAGTTCAATGGCCCAAGCATGTATCAGTTTCTCCCTTATATTAATTTAAGTGAAAATTGAATGAGTGAGATGACATAAATAAGGTATTTCATTCTTGAATTTACTCGATGTAATTACGGATAGAAACCTAAAATACACGCTATCTTTCAGTACAGATTTAAAATATAAAACATTTCACGAATGTTTTCAGGAAAACTGCAAAAATGTACATGCCCTGCTATAATGAAAACATATTTTGTCAGGTAAAATTTTGCGAGTTAAATCGGTGTGTATACATTTTGTTGAGGGTAAATTTGCAGTCTCGATTAATTGTGCCTCGTTGTGACAATTATGTCCGCTTCTAATTTCACGTAAAAATAAAAAAATAAAATTAAATAAATAAAAAAATAAAGACCGCGAATCTGATTGAGACGCTGAGGTAAATCGCCTGACAGGTGCGCACAGATACGGCTGAATGGACCGAACAAAATGAGAGTTTTTTTAGAGGCCTTCTTTAAAAAAAAGGCGAACTTTCCTATTTGAGAGGTGCTCGCTGCATCCTCTAAATAGACCCTAGTAGTGGCGTAGATAAAAATGGTAGGGGGGTTTAAAATTCTTCATACAAATACAAAAGGTAAATCATCAAGGACGCCCATAGGGACTGAAAAAATTAAACGTGAAACTTAGGTATATAGGAGGTTCGCATTACTACAGTCAACTGTTATTTCTTCCTTTTTAAATTTCATGGAAACGACCAAGGTTTAAGAAGCCCGCCCGCACCGCGTAACATGGAAACGTACCTCTATCGTGTTCGGAAAACAACGATGCACGAATGATTCAAGTGGTAAAAACATAATTGCATTTTTAAAATGACTAATTCCGTATCGCTGTTTTAAATAAATGAATAAACCTAACCGTGTAGCGAAAAATTAACCAGAGCAAAGAAAAAAAACCTTGGCTTAACCTCCAAAAGACCCCCTCTGGATACGCCACTGGACCCTGCGGTGCGGTTTCCCACGGCCCGAGATGCGTGAGGTTCAGCCTGTTAGACTAGGGAAAGATGAGGAGATATAGGAAACCACGGTTGAACTGAATCTCTGTTCCTCTCTCTCTCTCACTCACTTTCTTCTCTTTCTCTCTCCTCTCTCTCTCCATTTCCCCATAAAGGAAATCGATTCGTATAGCGCTGAGAGGTTGGACGTCGAGGAGACAGTCTCTGTCACGCGGGCCATGAGACGTACGCTCTCAGCCGTTTTCCAGGACGCGGGAAAAGGAGGGAGAGGGAAATTGCTTGGGGAAGAGGATTTCTACCGTTTGTGGCAGTTCGCTCTTCTAGAAGCATCCCTTTGATGTCTAGTAACACCACGTTGGAAGGGAGGGATTTGTTCCGAGGAAAGCGCTTTCCGTCTTCGGGTTGGGAAGGAAGGCCCTTTCAAGTCTTTATGATGCATACATGCATATATATACATAAATAAATTAATATATATACACACACATCTATATAAATCGCATCTCCAAGATATTTTTACGTTTGCAAATACATGAAATCAAACAGACGATGAATTATAAATAAATAAATAAATATACAGTCAAACTCGGCTATAACGAGCGCCATGGGACCGTTTAGTTTCGCTCGTTATAGCCGTTAAACTTAATATCCGTGAAGGCAAAAGCATGCATGCGTATGGTGAAATAAGACATAAGAAGTAAAAGTGAATATATAAACAGAAAGGTTATTTAGTAAATTTATGAAAAAACCTTAAAATCAGAATAAACTAGAAAATTTAAAGTAAACATACGTACATATAAAATTTACTCACAGCTGCATCCTTAATCACTCCCCTTTTTACAAAAATAACTTTGAATAGTAGCCTGTTTCATAGATTTCACTTTGAAGTCTCTTAAGTTTCCTCTTATTACACTTAGTGCACTAAAAACACCATCGGAAATGTCAATGTTTTCAAAAAATCATTTAATGTTTCCACGGCATCCTGAGTAAGGATTGTGTCTTCGACACATTCAACATTGTCTTCATCACTGTCTGCTGTGCTTTATAATGTCTCTATATTTCACTCTTCGTAGGAATTCCACTGGAAACAAAATCATCATCAACATGAACAAAATTGTCAATGTCATATACATGGTCAAAATTCGCAATTCCATTTTCTTTAAGCCATTCTGATCTTCATCAACGTTATGGTTATCAATCGAAAATTCTCCCAATATTAAACCAGACATTCGAAAACTGTTTATGGTCGTTGTAGGTGAAACATGCATCTGTTATCAAATGAATTGCATTCAATACAGAGTCGTTGCCATCTAAAAAAGAGTAACGTTCTAAACTTTTGGAAATCTAGAAGCCCATCGTCCGTGTTTACCTACTCGATAGATGGTGAGATAATTCCTGTTTCGGAATCCGTGAAATACCTCGGGGTAACCTTGAATCGTGACCTGTCTTGGGACACCCACATAAGACGAGTGATAGGTGCGGAAAATAAGAAGTTGGCTTTTGTGCGTAGGATAGTCAGGAAAAGCACGGAAAAGGTGAGAGAATCCTGTTATTTATCGTTGGTTAGACCTCAAATGGAATACGCAGCAGCGGTTTGGGATCCATATCAGAGGGGACTCATAAAGGATTTAGAAAAAATACAGCGGCGAGCAGCTAGATTCGTGAAAAAGAATTACGATAAAAAACAGAGCGTTACGTTACTCATTGATGAGTTGAGTTGGCCATCGTTGAAAGATCGTAGATTACAGGCGAGACTTAAACTTCTAGATAAATATAGGTCGGAGATATTCGTAAATGAAATGAAGGATATTATTCGACAACCAACGTATATCGGACGGAGGGATAATGACGACAAGATTCGCGAAATAGATAGTAGGACGGAGAGGTATAAGGAGTCCTTTTTCCCTAGGACAATACGTGACCACAATAGATAACAGTGAATAATAATTAGTTAGGAACTTGGTGCGCGGCACCCCCTGCCATCCACCGTCAAGGTGACTTGCAGGGTAATATGTAGATGTAGATGTAAACCTCTTTCCCTCTTTTCAATCAACTGTAGAACAAAAAATAGCTTGAAATGGCATTTAAAACTTTTAATTATCTCCATGTCCATTGGTTGCAAAATAGAAGTCGCATTTGGAGGCAAAACACCAGTTTCACATTGCATATGTGGGTGCGCAGGACAGTTATCGACAAGGAGTAGAATGTTTCTATTATTCCTCCGTAACTCATTGTTCCACTGACTTACATATTTCTGGAAAATATTGGACGCCATCCATGCCTTTTTATTAGCTGCATATTCAACGGGAAGCTTCCTTACATTTTTGAAACAACGTGGTTTTTGTGACTTACCAATAACAAAGAGTTTTTTTTGTCAGTCCCATTTATGTTTGCGCACATTAAAACTGTTAAACGATTCTTAGGTCTTTTGCCACCAACACATTTGTCACCTTTGAATTTAAACGTTGCATCAGGCATCATGTTGTAAAACAGTCCAGTTTCGTCGGCATTGTAGATGTCTTCTTCTCTGTACCCTTTTCGACACTCCTCCCAAACACTTTTCACCCATTCACTTGCCGTTTTTGAATCTGCTGACAGGGCCTTTCGAATAAACAATGTTATGCCGATTTTTAAAACGATGAAGCCACCCGTTATTGCACGTGAAGTTCTCGTGTCCTAACTGTTTTGCAAATTTATCTGCCTGTACCTTGATGGGGAAACCAGCATTTCTCTGCCTCTTAAACCACTCCAGAAGTGCTTGATCAACAGTACCCAAGTCGCACTTCCTCATTTCCTTGTTCGTTGTTAGGTTGTTCTCTAGTGCAGATAAAATCGCTTCTTTGTTTTTCCATAAGGTTGAAACCGTAGACGACGATAAATTAAATTTTTTACACACTTCAACATTTTTTTACCACGTTCTAACGCTCGAATAATATCAACCTTTTCGCGAATAGACAAACACTTCCTTTTATGTACGGACATGTTACTCGTTCAAGGGCAAAATCTCAACTGATTTTGTGATCAACGCTACGAACTTTCTTTGCAAACTGTGAGCATACCAATTCCAGGAAGAGTTAATGAGGAGACGGATTAAACGTGGGACTTCCCATCTTTACGTGGGAAAGGGTGTTGGGTGCATTCGGCTGAGCGACGGGGGTGGGCGCCATTGTACATGCCCTTACCCCTTACCCCCTTCCAATCACAACCTTCTGGCTGTAAAAGAGCTGGAGGTTGGGAGGAGAGGACAAAGGACCTCCGCGAGTGCCACTGTACCTGCAAGTTGGGAATTCTTGGTTTGGACAAAGGGATTATTTTTTAACAACAACGCCGCGGTCTTTAACCTCCCCGAGGGATAGGATGTAGAGGCTGGACTCGAGAACACAAGGTTACATATTTTGGGTCACTATGAGGATTGAAGGGGCTGACCGCCGCCGCGGTTGAGACAGTGAGAAGTGGTCAAAGTTTGCTCGATATATCCGTGAATTGTGCTCGTTATATACGCGAAATATTTGTATGTAAATGCTCATAAACTTATCTTGGAGGTAGCATTTGCTCACTATAGCCGTGAACTCGTTACAACCGTGCTCGTTATAAACGAGTTTGACTGTATATATATATATATATATATATATATATATATATATATATATATATATATATATGGATGTCAACAAGGTGCTGGGATGAGGAAACTGAGATCAGTTCTCTCTCTGTAGCTGATGAAGGAATAATTCCGTAAGCTCCTACGTTTGTGATGTCGTCTGATTGGTGAGTGTTTACTGGGTTTCCTCATCCCAACACCTTGTTGACATCCATATATCCATTTTACCTTTCCTTTTCCGTAAGCTGTTATATATATATATATATATATATATATATATATAGAGAACTCTCTCTCTGTAGCTGAAGAAGGAGTACTTCCGAAAGATTTACGTTTGTGATGTTTCTGTGTTTTTGTGTTATTTTACGTGTGTCGCTTCGACATCCCCGGGGCCTCGCCAACCTGAAGTCGTCTGATTGGTGAGTGCTCACTGGGTTTCCTCATCCCAACACCTTGTTGACATCCATATATATATATATATATATATATATATATATATATATATATATATATATATATATATATGTATGTATGTATGTATATATATGTATATATATATATATATATATATATATATATATATATATATATAAACTTACCATTTGAGATGAAGCGAACAATGTTGGTCACTTTCAGTCTAATTTTGACATTTATAAACTAAATAAGTAAATTCTACAACTTCAATTCGATGAGCTCATCTGTATATGCCTCACTTCATTATTTATTTACACGCATCAAATTAACCTGGGACTAATATTCGATTACCTTAAACATATTTCCACGTAGTAATATGTTAGTCTATATTTTTAGTTAAGCTCCACGTAATCATCCTGGTCAAAAGGCTAATACGAATGGAATGAAATGGCCATGTTTAAAGATTGCAAATTTTTCCTTCCATAATAGCGAAAACCGGGAAAGAAAAAAATTGCAGCACGTTAAGTATTACATTAAAAATTGATATTCGCTCGCCATGTTTAAAGATTGCAAAATATTCCTTTCATAATAGCGAAAACTGGGAAAGAAAAAAATTGCAGCACGTTAAGTATTACATTAAAAATTTATATTTGCTCGCAACCTTTTCTGAACAGATGCCTGGGTTGAATAAACAAGCAACCATAGCTCTATAAGGCACACCTTTCCAAAATAAAACATTATATAGTCCCCGGTAACATGCACTTCCCTATTTTTCTATACAATTTTGCTTTCTATGCAAGAAATTAAAAAGCTTTGATGTCGCAAAGAGTTTCATAAAAGTTATACGTCAAATCTCATGATATATGCCAGTGATCAATGCGGCAGTAGTGCGGCAGCGGCCAAAGATACGGTAAATAAACTCGAAGGCTATGTCAAGTTCCTATGATGTCCGTTGTTTTGCTGGAATGCATCTGAACACACAGAGGCGTCATTAATTCGGTACGAGACGCTAACTTTTACTTCCACCGTGGCTTGGAAGCGAGATACAAGGGGAAGATGTTTTAATTAGCAATATGCCTTAAAAACGGCTGCGTCCAGCGTATTTTGTTGTGAAAATAATTTTTATCAGCTTAAATATGAAAAAAATTAAAAGATGCAAAAGATCCTGTTCCTAAAGAGTGCTTAACAAATTGGTGTTAGAATAAAATAAAGCAAAAGTTGAGGCCGGTGGTTATATTTAAATGTCTATTTTTTGCTAGAGAACATTTTCTCTTAGATATTACGTTTTCTAGGCTATATAATGTTTTCTATATCTCAATAAGAATGTTCGTTTCATATATTATATTTCACTATTGTACGTATGTTTGCGTCAAAGTCCTGTTCGCCGAAGAAAATAATTAAGCTTACCAAGTAAGTGATTTAGCAAGGACAGTGAATGGTATAATAATAGCGCAGTTGCATTAATCATAAATTTTTCAGAATGCTTATTTTGGTATTTATTTCCGTTTTCTACGAATCTGGATGAAGATGACAAAGGTAGCTTTTTTATCATTTGCATGAAGTACGTCATTCACTTGCCATTATGATTTTATGCGGGAGGATTGTGAATAGAGGAAAGAAACAAACAATCATGTACTATGTTTTACCTAGAAAACGGCTCTGCAGCCATAGAAACGACAGTCGAGGAGATGAAGCTGCGTTTTAACGCGGATATTGTGCTCTACTAAAATTTTTTTCCCGGCGTTGAATAGGATAATGAAAAATCCAGAGGGAGAAAGATGCGAGAGGCTAGGAAAGATTGAACAAAGAAATCACAGCGAAACATACCGTAAATGCGATCGAATTTTAGTTTATATTGTTTCAGACGAAACTAGAAGGTACTTTCTAAAAACGACATTGCTGTTAGGGTTTCTTAATTAAAAAAATAACATTCAATTCGACGCGAATGAACTGGATTTGTTTGTTTTCGTTTTATTCCAGGTAGGATAGACGCATTGTCCATTAGTAAAAATTGACCTTAGAGACATTGTCCGAGGGAGTGTGCAGAGGAGATCTCGGCATTCTACGACAGGATAGTCATTATTAATTTCAAGTGCGGTCAAGGGCAAGGATTTTTTGTTTTACCGACGCTCTAATGCGTAAATGTTTATATAAAAATAATCCTTTGATTGATTGATTGATTTGGTCTTTATTTGGGGCGAGATTGAGACTAAGAAGTCCCATCTTCCTTCCTTGAGGGGGGAGGGAAGCGTGGAGGAGGGGAGGGAGAGGACGAAGCAGCGGTAGGGGGGGAGGGGAGAGGAGATGGAAGTTGAAACTTCAACGAGTGACGTAAGTGCGAAACCCTTTGTCATAAACGTGTTGTTATCCCCATACAGAAATATACGCTCGTCCTCTCCTTTCTTCGAGAATACAGTCATTATCTACATTCCTCGTTATCTCTCTCATCATATTTCCCCCTTCCTCCTCCCTATGTCCTCCCTTCTCTGCCCATCTTCCATATCGAAACATTACTCCAGCTTCCTTCTTTACCTTATTCTCTCTCAATCTCTTTGTAAACAAGTAAGGAAACAGCTGCTGAAGCAGAAAGTAAATGGCGGTTTACAAAAATGCAAACACAGAATGTTAAAATTTGTGCTCGCTAGTATGATTAATCTGAAATTTAATTTCGGCATATTAAACTAAAAATAATTTAATATAATTAAGAGGATGAATTTTTAAAACAAAACGTTTATAAAAAAGAAATTTTAATTAAATTTTGCACATCCATTCTGCTGGAAAAGAGAACCTCCACAAGAAAACGCGCGCAGCGAGACAAAACACTGAATTCATTGGCGAAAAAACGAAGTCTATCTGCTTTTGTCTAGTGGGAGTGAGCGCGTCGGACAGGCAGATGGACAAGCTGAACGCATAAGCGAATTATTTTAGAAAGCCGCTAAATTTTTCCTTTCACTCTCTCTATCTCTCTCCTTCTCTATAACACTCATCTTCCTATCTCTTTGGGATTGGACCAACCGCGTGAGGGTATAAAAGCTTTTTCACGGTGCCACAGATGCCCTCATGGCCGTATTTATTCGATGATAAACCTTTAAAAAAGAAATGTAGGTCCAAGGAATGTGTTAGCTTAGTACTATGCGGAACGTGACGCCTTTCTTGTGATGGTAACACGGAGTCTTGAAGTAAAATGATGTGGAATAGTGAAAGAGATCCGAAATTTGGGCATGGGGAAGCCCACTAAAAATAAATAGGGAGAATTTAGAAATTCGGCAGTGAAAAAAGGTAACAGTAGAAATTGTCGATAGCACATATTATTAGGAAGAGGAAGGCAAAATGAATGTAAAAGATTTTATGATTGAAGATGTGACTGAAGAATAACTCATAGGACAAAGAGGAGGAAGTTTTAACTGATAGACGATCTTATAAGGAAGGAGTAAGAAAAGAAATTTAAGGTTCCGTATGACGAATGTGTGTCGTAAAGCCGGTTTAACCTACTGTCACAGACTTTTCTACTGGCACATCGCAAACAACAATGATGAATCCTTTAAAAGCATAGTATACGCCGGTTATTAATGAAGGGATTCTGCAATTAGGAGATCCTCAATTCCTTGTAATTCAGAGTGGACTCACATTAATTAAAGATGCATAATTTGCTAAAATACACAGGAAAGACACAAAATGTGCCTAAAAATGCATACTCTACTGGCAGTGTCTATAACTAGGTAACGATTATATGGGTTAGGATTCGCGGTTAAAGACCGACGCGGCCCATCGAACCATCTAACAATAAGACGTTATTTGTGGCCCATCGAAACAACCGCTTTAAATGCGGCCCACCTAGCTGCTCGTAAACACTAATATAGCCCACAACCGGAAAAAGGTTGCAAACCTCTGCCCCAAGGTTAAGGGAGATATCCCCACCTCTCAATCATCCCATTGTCAACCATACTGTCCACGATTAACTCTCGACACTTTTTTTGTGAAGCATCTTCCACTGCAGCGTTTCAAAAATATTTTTAAACATGACAGACATTAATATAATTTTGACAAATTTTAAAGTTGCAGGTGCACATATTTGGAGATAGCTCTAGTTTTAACCCGCTGCGGTTGAAAATTGTACCTGGTGTTGCCAATCACGGTAACCGGTCTTGAGTATCCGCGGGGCTGCATCTAGTTGGCTAACTTTACTCATATGAGCATTTTTTATTGAAGATGCTACCTAACAATAATTCATCTTTATCAGAAGGAGAGACATGGGAAAGAGAATTTTTAGCTTTCTATAGGACCACGAATTAGATAGGAGGTGGAGGTTCGAGAAATTTTATTTGAAGAATATGGAGAGAAAGTTCACTAGGACAGCGTAAGCAGGAGCTGCTCTTTCATTTTATTATTAATTTAAATACTTATTTGTACCTATTTTCTATTGTATTTTTATACAACAAATATGTTTTTAAGTATAGCACACTATTTTTTAACATTGAAGTGTAGTAGATAGTAGCTCAATAACTTTGGCCAAAACTAACAAAGGTGAAATACTCCTTTAGCCAAAACAACTAGAGGGCTACAAAACCCAATGCATTTCGCCCACAAGGTGAGCATCGTCAGGGGTAAAACCTGTTTCAACAGTGACTGGGAGCCAACTGACTGACTGACGATGCTCACCTTGTGGGCGAAATGCATTGGGTTTTGTAGCCCTCTAGTTGTTTTGGCTAAAGGAGTATTTCACCTTTATTGAAGTGTAGATTAAAGGACTTTAGGTATCTATCTGTATGTATCACTTCTCGTATTCCCCGATTTCCCTAAGTCATGGACCTCGCCCACACACCACAGATTAAGTCAAAAACGTATCCCCTGCGGTTGGCGAGGGACTACTGTATATCTTTATTATAACCAAGCCATTTCAGATAAGAAATACTTCGTAAAAAAATAAAGTAAAAGATAAAGTTTGCATTGCTTTCTTGAGAGTGTGTTTGGAATATATTATTATTTTTCATAGCATTTTAAATACCACAACGCCTCTTTTTGTGTACATTGCCTCCCTCAGTAACTCCACCGTCATCCTACGCTGTTAGCGCAAATAACGCCACACAGCCAATTGACCAAGTTGGTTAGTTATGTTTAAATATCTTATTGATGAGAAAAATATAATTGCGTTTCTGTCCCCATTATTATTAACGGTATATGCAAGTGAAAAGTTGGTCACGACTTCCAAGCTGTTTTTCAGAAATGAATGACATCCGCAAATAGAGAGATTGATGAATTGAAAAAAACCGCTTCGATATACGATTGGTCTCACTACACTCTTTCTTGCCTGGAAGAAACGCCTAGGAATCACTGTTGCTACAAAAACAATAAAACCGTAAAATTTTTACCACACGTAGGTATACAGCATTAGTAATATACTATTAACCCCATATTATGCAAAAATCGAACTCGATAAATAGTTATACGAAGCAAATATTGTCGATTCGTGAAGTCATATAGGCGCTAATACTGGAGGAACATTGTCGCATGACGTTGGAGGACTGGGGAGAGCTGGACGGAAGATGTGCGTAATACTCGATATACCATAGAGTCTCTGGACGCTATGACGCTATATATAATTTTTTTGAGAAATATACCTCACGTCGTATTTTTATGACACCAACTGAATGAATTTTAATCTAAATCGTTAAGCCCATTTGTGAATAAGTCGACATTTTGTGAAAACAGACAAGAATAAACTACGTTTTATCGTTTATCTCTTCAGAGGATCAATTCTGGATAGTAATATGCATAAATATGAGATATAATGTTATTTAGTTTAGCCGTATAGGCATATAGAACCACGCACACGCAAACACACAGACGGCATGGCGAAATCCACTTTTATTTTAACTTGGGGACACGTAAAACGTGCGTTCTGTACGTGATATCAAAGTCGATTTCTAACGCGATCGCAATACTTTCTCAACATCCTACGTATGCGAGAAAGTAGAAGATTATGACATTTAACATATCCGATCCGCCCCTCTGCTGTAAGCTATACAGGTTCGCTCATTTCTCCCTTCCTCGATCGATTGATCATTCGCCCCGGAGGCGGCACACAAAGAAACGGAGGGCTCCCCACTCACTTTCGCATCCTCTCATCGCCAATCACGACCCACTCGAACTTCCTCTTCCGTTCCATAAAAATAAAACAATCCGCGAGCAAAAATATGCGATTTTCTGTCATCATCGACGAACCCTCATTTCGCTGGGCCCGGCTTGCCAACATCCCTCCTGGCGGGAAGACTTGAAGCGAAATTCTTTTAAGCGCGGCAGATTGGATTAAACAAAACCGACGTTAGCATTCCGAGAATCGAATGTTTGAAAAGTACTCGGCGCGAAATTTTCTCGGAGGCAAGCGATTGGCGCCTTACGGATTCTCTTCCTCATCCTTCGCCAAAAAATATCCACTCACCGCGAATCCATCACTGCGTAGGAATAGAAAAAGAAAATTAACATTCACAATCCAATAACCTGATTCGAGAGAGAGACAGAGGGAGAGAAAAAACACAAATGCAGTTTCTGTTCGTTTCTGTTTGCTTGGAATTTCTCGAAAAGGAAATGCGTTTTCTTAACCACTTGCGTCGTCATTTTTTTATCGGTAACGCCCGTTCCAAAAAGATGAAACTGGGCGGAATGGTATCTGTGGCCCGTCAGAGCGCGTGGCCTCCGTGGGCGTTGGGTTACTCCCGATTCCGAGATTCGAAAAGAAGACCGCGTTTATTTTTATCTTCAGATTCGCTCGAAAAGAGGACGAGATTTTTATCGGCGGTATCGCAACCAAATAACCCAGCCGGATGAACGCTCGATCTTGCGTCGCGGAAAGGTTTCAGTCGGACGTTTCCGAAACAGAAATGACAATTCGAAGCGGAAAGAATGACGCGTTTCCGTGAATCGTCCTACGCTCACCTTCAGCAGAAACTAATTTCCTGTTTTTATTTGTTTTACGTATTTTGTTTGAGCGAAAAATGGACAGAACGAATTTTGTTTTAAATGCACACGCACTCATATATCGAAGAGGATGGATAATATCCCGTCCACTACTCTTGTTATTTACTATCTAATGCCCATTTTTACTTTCTCCATCGATTTCGAGATTTCAACGGTAATGCACGTTTTAGGTTCCCTGAATACGTTTGGATTATTTTCTCGATGATGTCTGTGTGTGTTACATTGAAAATTCATACCAAATGTAGTTAATTCATAAAAAAAAATAACAAATGTATATCTAATTTAACAGAAATACGGCAGATAGTTTTTAAACCATATTTAATAATATTATTTTAAAATAAAAATTGACAAAACTTAAGTCAATATTTCTGTCAAAAATAGCGAACATATAATTTTGGAATGCGAAAACAAAATACAAAATGAAATTTGGCAAAAACGGTTAAATTACAATTATTTTCTAATATAAATATATAATAAATACATAAAAGTTTATAAACGTACAATTGGAATAATTTTACTATTATTCAAAATAGTCCTCATTTTGTCAGATGTTTCATGCTCATCTATTTTTTCAGAAGTCTCATACACAACCACAAAGTATAAATTAATTAATGTGAGACAATTAGTGTATAAAAATTTAAGTATTTACTATCAATAATATTGCATATGGAGAAAGTGAAAAGAGCACAGGTTTTTTCCCTCACCTCAGAAATTATAAGTATCGGTTAATATTTGTTGAGTTAGGAATAGAAACATGAAAAATTGCTAATTGTTGCATTAAAACTAATTCACCAAAATAGCAACAATATTTTCCACACAAGGAGATCTATCACAGATGTTCGTCTAAGATCGCCGTGCGCCGTCTAAGAAAAAGCGTCCTTACTCAAAAACGGTCAACACAATAATATAAATATTTATCTAAAAACCTTTCACACATATGTCATTCCAGCTACTTAAAAGGAGGAGACAGCGAAAAACGAACGAGAGTGGAACCATCATAAAATGTGTGGGGTAGGAATCTACACCGCGCGAGTACCGGAGGGTTAATGTATAAACGCACTGGAATAAATATTGTAGGAAATTTAATTTCTACAACTTTTGTTTGTAACATTTTCCCATATCATGCATTGTTCAAGAGAAATTTTAAAAATTATATTTTTTAGTTGCCAATACCACGCCACTTACCGGCGACTATTGTGAGCACTTGACGCTTAGTTGCGTCTTAATAACGCACCTTTTTGTTTTCTTAATTATTGGAGCTTCGAGGTTATATCCAATGTCAGAAGGCGACGGCTTGAGTTTATTTCTGTTCTTTGTAGTCCTTTATTTTTTTCGCAGTTCCTTAGTCACATTAATTATCATTTAACCTATTTGGAATTTTTAGGAATATTACAGTTATGGAGAAAGTCATCAGGTGTCCACATCAGATTTTTAAAAATAGTTACTTTAATATGCGATGAATGTAAAAAAGTAAAGGAATTCATGTTGTAGAAAAGTTAATTTTCTACAAGATTTGTTCGAAACATTTTCCCATATAATATATTTTTTAAGAGATATTTTAAAAACAAAGTTTTTTAGCTGCCACCACCATACCACTTGACGCTTAGTTAGGTCTTAGTAACGCTCATTTTTATTTTTTTAATTGTTAGTGTTTCCTAGCTATATCCAATATCAGAAGACTACGGTTTGAGTTTATTTCTTTTCTTTGTAGTCTTTAATTTTTTCTTGCAATTCCTTAAAATATTTATTATCATTAAACCCATTTGAAATTTTTATAAATATTACAGGTATGGAGAAAGTCATGTGTTGGCCACATTAGATTTTTTCAACTGAAAATTAAAAGCAAAGCGGGATTCCTGGACGCCTTGTCTTGAAAACTATGAACGCCTAGATAAAATTATTTCTCGTAAAAATTAACATATTGAAATGATTTACGTAACCTGTGAAAACAAATTAGAAAACGCCACCCTTTTGATTTCCTATTCGGATTAAGTAAGAAATATCCAAAAGAGGGTGCTATATCAGTCCAACTGTCGCGACGCGTCGTTTCAAATTCAGTCTTCTGCGTGTAGAGTTTTTTCAGGATTTTTGTACGCTACTATATACCGCTGAAGCTGAAGTAACAATTATTAAAAAATAGAAGTGAAATTTTATCAGGTATACAATTTTTGGAGAATAACAATTCACTTAAATCTTGGTGGGATCCCTTCGAAAAGCGGTAAAAGATACAAATAAAAGAATTCGAGAAAATATTAAGGCGCTGACAGTGTTCCTAACAGATACGGAAGGCGTATGTTGGATTATGCATAAATGGATTCATTGGGATTTAACCAATTACTTCGAAGGGGTTAACCAATTACCTTAGGACGCCATTTGTTTTTATTTCCCTCATTGGATTTTCCATTTTTTCGCCTTCGTCGTGTTTGTCTATTCGAGTTTCATGAAAATGGGCCTGTGATCCCAATTGTTTAATAGAATTTTCGGTTGTTTTTGTTTCGTTTATCGGCGTCTGCCGAAATTAAACGCACGCATTTCATTGGACCAAATCTCAACACTTAAAGGCTGAAAGAGAATGAAACGCCGCCACCTCAAAAATGTTATCGGTGAGTTTACTACACCCAAAAAAATTCCGCGTGGATGCGACAAATGCCTAATCGAGAGGAAACAGTCAAGGGACGCCTTTGAACCTCTTTTTCTCGATTCCGGCGGCGAAGTCTGCGGTTCGATCCTCTGCTACCGGGGAGAGCACCACCTGCCTCTTTTGAGGTTATCGATTCCCGACATGCCCTGCGGACTGTGACGGCGTCAGGGAGCGGGAAATAGGAGAGAGAGATAGAGTGAATGGGAGGGGGGAGGGGGGGGGGTAGACAACCGCCGCTGAGAGGCTTCACGATACGTTCACACTTAAACCCCCCCCCCCCATCCCTCTCCACCCCCTTTTAACCAACTCCTGGCTTCAGCGGTAAGAGGAAACCGCTGATCTATACCGTGACTCTATCTCTGACTCTGGGAGAGGAAGGAGGGGAGGGCTAGCACGGTATTTCTGTGGTTGCGTCTACACACAGAGTAGAAGTGATCCCTTCAAAGCAAACTGTGCCGCCTACCGGCTCTAACGGTTTGGCGGGGGCGCTTAGTTGGTGCGGGAAGGGGGAGAGGGGTAAACCGTCCTCTCTCCGGGGAGATAAAAAAAAGACCATCACAATTGGTCTGTGATGGCGGATGATCTCCTCGTCGAGGTAAAGATATCTGTTAAAAAGAAAAAGTGAGAGCTTTGAAGCGGTCCGAACTTTGATTTATCGCGGAGCATTTAGTCACACGAGTCTTTCTCCGCCGCTGATGTTAAAGTGACTAAAAAATGTGTGGCGTTTAGGAAAACGTAGCATAGATTTTCAGGACCGCTGAAGGAATATACTTCTTGAATCCTATATGTAGCAGATAAAACTACAGCGTTATCGCTATGTTTTGCACGAACTGACATCATACTCTCACGGATGTCATTCACATTCTAAATTAAGAAGCTACCATCCGTGAAATAAATCAAGCCTTAATATAAAGGCAAATGGTGAGTCTGATCGAAAATGAAATATGGACAATCGAACCGGATAACTCTTACGTTAAGAAAGAGAGATAAAGTAAATTGATTGAGGCCATAGAAATTCATTCTGGCGTATGCCAATACCAACTGGGGAAATGTCTTCATCTACCAAACGAATATTGGAGTGATCGAGCCTCAAATGCTAAGAATAACTAAAACAATTGTTTAGAAATCGGAAAAAAACGCGCCACGAGGACATTCCTCCGATCACATATAAAGTGTTATGAAATTACATTCAGCGAGAATTAAAATTGCGGAATTATCGTTGGTTTTTTTGTGCGAGTTAAATGCAATGGAAATATTTTTTTCGAGCCAATTCTCGTTGATTTCACTTACGTGCTTAAATAAGGAATTTACATCCGCGAATTAAGAAATAATCAAATTATTAAGCATTGAACGCCATTAGCCATAGAGAAATCACGGCAGGACATGATAAAAACGTTTAGTAGATCACTTCGGATATTTATCAGAATAAAAAATTTAGCTTTTATCCGTCACTTGTTGCCGTGTTTGAGGTTTTTCGATACCATTTTAAAACTTTTTATAACCTGGAGGCCTTCCAGCCGATTTAAGCAACGTTGACACGACTGATGTTTGGAGATAATTAATTGTTACCTTGGAACTTAATAAATGGAGTTAAATGTTTAAGGAAAACTCTACAAAATATCGTTTGTTACTCCAATGATCATAAAAATGTTGTGAGAACCTCATTTAGGTAGAAAAAGGCTTTCATCAACGGTGGTTAATTTAAGGTCCCAATGTCTGTGATTGCCCGCTGATGACGTCTGATTTGCAGCCTTATGTGCATCTCATTTACACAACATTTTTTTGGCATTAGAAGCCAAATGTTTTGTCAATTGGACTAGACTCATAAGGCAAGCTCGATAATTTTAATTTATTATGAATTAGTTTAAATCGCTGTCCTCTTCATATCTTGATAACTCTCTTTCCCTTTAAAATCGTCTATCAGCTGAAACCTTTTCCTACCTCTTTCCCATTTCCCATCCAGTTTTCTGTCTAACATGACTTTAATCATACTCTCTCTTCTCAGGTAATGTCCAACCCAGTTTGCCTTCCTCTTTCTAATAGTCTATATATTCATTCACTTCACTCCTACTTTTCGTAGTACTTCATCGTTTTTCATCCTATCTGTTCTTTTTATCTTCAGCATTCTTCTCCAAGTCCACATTTCAAAGCTTTCCAAGTATTTGATGTCAACTTTCCTTAGCGTACATGTTTTTGTCCCGTACAAAGCTATACTACATATATAGCATTTTATGAACTTCTTACGGATATCTTCACTTATATTTCCCGTAAGTAGGTTTTTCTTTCTACTTTTAGATTTCTACTTTTATTAAGCATCCTCGTGATGATCTTCGATGTGTGTGACAGAAGGCTTATCGTTCTGTAGTTCTTACACTGCATTGCCTTTGGCTTCTTCTTTAGAGGGATCATTGTTACTTCTAGGAAATCCCGAGGCCACTCTCCCGTGTCGTAAATCTTATTAATTAATTTCGTGATCGCTTTTAGTCCTTCTGATCCCATGACTTTAAGTACTTCAGCCGGTATTCCATCGCTGCCTGTGGCTTTCCCTTTCTTTAGTTCCACTATCGCTTTTTCTACTTAGCGCTCCATAATACTTGGTCCTAAGTTGTCTTCTTCAATGTTTTCCTCATCTTCCAGTTCTATTTTGTCCGACCCTGCCTGCTTGCTCTATAGTTCCTTAATGTATTCTTCCCATACCTGTGCTACATCCTTTGTTTTTGAGATTATCTTCCCATCCGTATTTAAAATTATTTACCACGAATTCCATTAGATTTCTTATCTTCTAATTCCAGTGCCTTAGGGTACATCATATCAAACCGTACTAACTTCTCCATTTGTTGTATTTCATCTCATTTTTATTTTATCCTATTTTCTCTAGCCTTATCTGTTATCATTCTCAACTCATTGTTTATACGTCTATAGTTGGCTCTACCTCCTTCACCATTAACATTTTTCCATTTTCGTCTCTCATCCATTTTCTCCAGCACTTCCTTAGTGATCCATGGTTTTCTGATTTTTTCTCTCGTTTTCCAATATCTTTATCCAAGGTATCCTTGATACTGGTTTTAATTTCTTCCCATTCTATAACCACGATCTTTGGTTTGTTTTCCAAATTTCATAGGCGAAATTCCAACTTCATGCTGACTTCATCCTGCCTTTCTTTCAGTTTTTCTAGGACCAAAATCTGTCTTTCTCTTCTTGTTTTTCATAAGAATATATATATATATATATATATATATATGTAATGTCCGTCAAAAATGCAGGGTTTGTATGAAAAAGAATAAAATTAAATTAATACACTTCGTTTTCTTCCTCCCTCTGTCTCTTCTCTCCCACACTTTCATTCTCTCCCTCCCTCATCACAGAACAGTAATCTTCAACAAGTCCTTCATTGTAACTGCTTTCAGACTATGGAACGATCTCCTCCGAACAATAAAAAAATTCGCACTCGCTCTCCTCATTCAAGCGACATTGCCATCAATCTCTCTTATCCTTTCAAAGGAACAGTTAAACACGCTTAATGCTTCCATTTTTTTAAATCTTGATTTTGACAAAACAATACTTATTGTACATTTATACTTTGTTATTGTATTTTATTTGTTTTTTCTCTCCATTTTGTTACTCATACAACCGTTAATATCTATTCATTTTGTCATTTTTATGTTTATTTTATCAATCATTTTTCGTGTTGTGCCAAATATTTTCTTTATGATTTTCATTTATTTATATTTTGTTCTAAATTTCATTTAATTATGTTATTAGTGAATCTCTGGAAGTCTTGCAGGTTTTTACACCTACCTTTTTTTGTGGGTGTTTTCCTGCAGAGGGGTTTTAGATGGATTTCATTATTCAGCAGTCCATATTTTTTTCTCACAAAATCACCCTTTTCTTTTCTAATACTTGTATTTTTATTGTTACTTGTATTTACATTGCTAATTTACTATGTATTGTTGTATAAGCTTCATGGCGAGAGGTTAGGTGGAAGATGGAACTTCTCAGTCTCAATTTCGTCCCAAATAAAGACCACATCAATCAATCAATCCCTCCCATACTCTTCCTCCCTGCCATTACCTCCTTCCCTTCCATTCTATCTCTCCCCCACTTCTTTCCCTCCTTCTCTCACTCTCCTTTCTTTTATTCTTATCTAAATCCAATTTAACGTAAGTAATTTAATGAATCCGGCAACAACGAATTTGGTTGTCCATGGTTATGAAAGATTTTCTTCTTAAAAAATACCAATATTTTCCTGTTCAGAACAATTTTATGTACCAATTCGAATTGAACATGAAAATCGGCGCTAGAGAAATAAATTTTTATTTTTTAAGTGTACTTTTGTCCCGAGTTTTACGATTATTATAGCAAATTTTAAAATGCAAATAAAAAATACGATGCACCGCATCCATGCTATTCATATGTGGGAATGAAATGCTACTCGTATCAAACCCGATCCTTTATCGTTCTCGGAAATCACCCAAACCTTCTTTTAGGCGTTAAGATCGACCATGCGCCGAAAGGATTACCACAATTGATTGGACCTTTCTCCAGTTATTCGCTAGTTAATTAAAAGCAGTAATGGAAGGCAAAAAAATGTTCAATAAATAAAAATATATGGTATAACGGAAGGGCATTCTTTCTATGAAAATGGAATGAACCACTCTTATGAGCTTTGGATGGAATCGCAGTTCCACACGCGCAAGACATACGTTGAATTCGAGAGAAGAAAAAAAAACTTAAACTTAAAGCGTGATATGTAGTGAGCGGTTCAATCGGAAGAATGGTATCGAACTATAAAATAAGAGAATCCGCATGCAAGAACGCCGGACAAGGAGACATTTCGAAGCTGATAAAGATCCGTTCCAACGTGCACCGCGGAAAAAGGAGGCATTTATGGGCTAGGCGATTTAAAAATTCGGCATGCAGGCGTCCGTGCACGCCTTCTGTTGGAGCGAAACGCTTTCATTTTTTTTCAAAATGTCTTTTGAGAGTCTCGAAAACCACCTCTGCATTAAAACTACCCCCTTAAAAATATTTCGCTCTCATCTCTTCAAAATGTAGGTCGATTCGGGAAAAAAGGAGAGTGTGTACATTCACGGAGGGAAAAATAAAAGCGGATCGGCAAGAGGGCCGCTTTTATTCTCCCCACCTTTTTTATTTTCTCTCCCCAACGCTGCTCCCGGTTGCCGTGATGGCACGAATGCCGTGTACGCGGCCATTGTTTCGCGAGCGCGTTTTTGAGCAAGGTTCCACAAAGAGAGAGAGAGAGAGGGAGGGAGCGGGGGAGGGAGGGAATTGTGTTTTGAATGAGAAATTAAAAGATTCAAAAGAATCGGAAGTTTTCGGATGTGAATCCAATGGATGGTTTGGATGAGAGATCGAAAAATGAAGTTCGGATGGGCTTTCTAACGCGGGCGTAATATCGATGCTCGTTTGTTTTTTATGTCCGATCAAAGGCCTTGGCATTCTTTCCTGGCCGCACAGAATTTCCTTTTTTAGCTCGAAAAGTCACGACTTTTCTTTTTCCGTCGCTCGGCGTGTCCGTTTATGTTGAGGTCGGTTCGAAATAACTCCTACAAAAAAAATTTAAATTGCTCGCATTGCCAAAGAATGACATCGGAATCGAACGGTGGAAAATTTACATTTAGAAATCAAGATTGAAACTTTGCTTTTGTATAATATTTTGAATTTTTGTGGCGTTCATGTGCCCTCGATTTTGCAAAGGGAGACCGATCATTTGGAACCGATGCGTTGATTTTGGACCCTGATTCGTCGAGGATAAGAAATGATGGTAAAATACGTTTGAGAGATCGCAATGCTTTTGAGTGAATGGGGCAATAAACGTTCACAAACAAAAATATGTAAAAATTTATTTTTATAAAAACATTTATATAAATAATAGTAATAGCTATAAGTATATGCATATTCCATATGATGCAATGCGCTCTCCGTAATTTTGCTTAATCAGCAAAGATTCGGTTTCCCTTGACGACGATAGCTTTTTACATAAAAAGAAGTTGGGAAAGTGTACAGTTTATCAACAAAAAATAGGTGCGTTTAGTGCGATTGGGTATTTCAAACTAAGCGATATGGTTTGAACGAAGGCATATAAAACAGCGAAACGCCACGATCCGATTAGCTCTCTCTGTCTGCTAAACAATTCTTGTCTCCCCAAAGTTGATGCTTTAATATACGTATTTACGTATAATGTCTAAAAGCTACAAAACGATATATCAAAAATGATGCCACGGAAGTATGAAATTTTCGATTTAACGATGTATTTTCCAATCAGTTGTAATTAATCCAAAAACCTAAAATTATTTAAAACACCTCACTGGCACTCCAAAAGCATATTACTCTTTCCTCAATCTGGAATCACAGATCACAAGTCCGACCAAACAGCGTTAATGCGAACCATAATCTGCTTTGTTTGAAATTTTGACATTAAAAACAAAACGTGTTGCAGCGAATCCCTTTTGATGAGAACCCGTGTTAAAGGAAGGTCAGGTGTAGTCGGTAAAGCTCTTAAAGACGGGCATTTTATAGTCATTAGTCCGAATGGTTATCTCTCTCATTAATTAAACTAATTAATCGTATTTTACACAGTTCAGCATGCGGGCGATGATTGCACGGTTCCACGCTTCTGATATCTTCTTCTTTTTAAGTCACATTGTAAAAATTTTGGCGAAGATTGCCCATTGCCCATTGTATATTTCTGCTGTGATACAATCAACTACAAGTACTTATCCATTCTCCATAGTTCTGATTGCGTATCAAATCTTTTCTGGAAGAATATCTGGAACCTCATCGGTGGGATATTCCCTTCATTTATCCTCACTGGCTAGCGAATCTTCACACAACTTGCACTCATTTTTTAAATTAATTTCCTACTCTGGGTTATCGAGCCGTTTTCTAGCATCATTGCCACCAACTGTGTCTTACCAATCGAATAATGTCCCTTCATTTTTTTTGATAGGCTACATTTCTTCTGTCATTTTTTCGATTGACGAATTAGCCTTAAATTCAATGATCTGTTACTTTGATTGTAACTAAAAAAATTTGAATAAGAACTTTCTAAAATTCAATTTCACATGAAATTATTTACTTGTAAGATTAATATATATATCTATATATAGACTTTTTTCCGAGATTTTTAATTTTTCTAGAGACCACCACATGGAGATTTAATGGTTTTGAAAGTTTCAGCTCTTAATTCCATCGTGAAATGTCTAAAAGTATCCTGACAGACAGACGGACACTTGAGAATTTATATAGGTATACTGATGCTTAAGGAAAAGGAAGGGAGCAATGACGTTGGCAAAGAGGTGGTAGAGGAAGTTCAGTAGACACCAACCGGAGTTTTAAGATCCATTGGGGGTGTCGAAGTAACACGTAAAAACACAACACACAACCAGAACTTTTTCGGACTTGACATATACATATTTACAGTCCGAAAGTTTTCTGGTATATATATATAAATAATATATATATATATATAAATAAATATATATATACACATATATATGTACACACACATTTATATATATATATATATATATATATATATATATATATATATATATATATACACACGATAACTTAAAGGTCAGCAACCTTCAATCTTGAGTGTGTGTCTGTGTATCGTCCCCTAATTCAAAAAACCCCCATCTGAGTTCCATCTCCTATCCTCCGTTCTCACTGTCATTTCTCTTTCGTCCTTCCCATTCTCATCATTTTTCCCTCTCGCTTTTACAAATCCTTTTTTCCTTTTGTTCCAAATGAGGAGACGAAAGATCCCTCGGTACCTCACGAATGCAGGTGCGACCTCTCTCCAACCGAGAATGAAAACGTTCCCATGGAAACGTGGCTTATTAGCATTTCGCCACCTCGAGTGGGGAGGGGATGGCTCCAGTCTCATCTCGGAATCACGGATTAATTACTTAAATAGGCCATCTTTTTCTGATATAGAAATGTCGCACAGGCGACACTAAGGAAAGATTGCGAGTTTTCTTACGATGCGATTAAAACAGTCTATTTGGCTGAGTAGTCCATGCGTTAATCACTTCTGCGATTCTCGTATTCTGATTACCATTTGAAGCTTTTCTATGGAAAATTAATTGATTAAAAGGCATCAGGGGAGAGGCGTCTGTTCGTTCTAAATGTTTCGTCCCCTGGATCGATTCTCAACTCAATTCATCTTCTTTTAGTAAATAATATAAACAAGCGATAATATAAAAAATAATTTTTGTATAAATAACTTTTATATGGATAATAAATTTGTATGCATCAACTTAATTTTATTTACTTTAGATTAGGCTGCATTATTTACAGTGAACTTTGCTCTAAGTCTTTCTAGTTCTGCCAAAGAACTTTGGTTGCAGACGTAACCCCACATGACTTTGTTATTCTTTAGTTCCGAGATCTCTATCCCATCATAGACTAGGTGAGAGTAAATTCAATATAAAACTTATAATAACATTTTAAATGGAGCATCTCAATTCCATATTTAGATATTAATACTTTTTTCAGTCCAACCTTACAATCGGTGACAACGGATGTCAATTTATGAAATATTTCCCGTTTTACATATAATCCAATGCAATGTACGTAATTTTGCTAAATATGCAACAATGGGGTTTACCATGACGACAAATTATTTTCTCACCAAAAAACGTAAAATGCTCGTGTTTACGAGAAAGTTCAAAGAAAAGAAAATTCAAATCGTCGCGTATTTGAAAATGGACAGTAGAAAAATGAATTTTCATTCTTTTGGGCATTCTTCGGTTAAAGCCCAAAGGTTATAATAATATATTCAGTAATATTAAAGCGCAAATAAAACCATATACTACTCCAATTTCCGTGATAGTCAAATGGAGGAAGAAATTGGTGGAATAAAGTGATCCGAAGATCCTATACTGACAGGGATAATCTGTAAAGTTGGGAATAATTTTGAAACGAGAAAAAAGTCTGCTATTCTCGTTTCAAAATTATTCCCAACTTTACAGCTTATGCCTGTCAGCATAGGATCTTCGGATCACTTTATTTCACCAATTTCTTACTTGGCAATCTCACCATTTGAGAGGGAGGAGTTTTCTTCGGTGTATCTCTTCGAGGACATTCGTTGGGGCAGTTTGATACTAGCTTGACTAGTTCCGTCCCAACCAAGAAAACATCCGCGTTCAGAAACGAGAAAAATGATCTGCTACGATAGTTCAATGGTAGAATATCCGCTCGGCAAGTGGAAGACCCGGGTTCGATTCCCGGTCATAGCAGACTTTTTTCTCGTTTCAAAATTATTCCCAAATGGAGGAAGTAAACTGTCCTGGAATAGAAGTGATTACCTATAAGCCCCATTAGGTGTCGGACTACTTAAAACTAAAAGAATGGTAATAGTAGACTTGGCCATTTTCGAGTTATAAGATATTATTTGGGATTTGAATACAAAAGCAGAAGTATGTAAATTTACAAATTGAAGTTGATGTGAAAGCGATTAAAAGGTATCGGAATACTCAATTCTTTGGGCGATTTCTCATTTGCATGCCATTATGACAGTTCAATTTAAAAGCGAGTAAAGCGTTTGAAGTGACAGCGTTTCTAGCTATTATATATAGACTGTCCTTACAGAGGAGGAACATATTATTATATATAGACGTTCCTTACAGAGAAGGAGGATACAACATATATATATATATATCTATATATATATACAGTCAAACTCGTTTATAACGAGCACGGTTGTAACGAGGTCACGGCTGTAGTGAGCAAATGCTACCTCCAAGATAAGTTTACGAGTATTTACATACAAATATTTCACGTATATAACGAGCACGCTTCACGGATATATCGAGAAAACTTCGACCAATTCTCACTGTCTCAAACGCGGTGGCGGTCAGCCCCTTCAATCCTCATAGTGACCCAAGATATGTAACCTTGTGTTCTCGAGTCCAGCCTCTACACCCTATCCCTCGGGGAGGTTAAAGACCGCGGCGTTGTTGTTAAAAAATAATCCCTTCATCCAAACCAAGAATTCCCAACTTGCAGGTACAGTGGCACCCGCGGAGGTCCTTTGTCCTCTCCTCCCAACCCCCAGCTCTTTTACAGCCAGGAGGTTGTGTTTGGAAGGGGGGTAAGGGGCTAAGGGCATGTACAATGGCGCCCTCCCCCGTCGCTCAGCCGAATGCACCCAACACCCTTTCCCACGTAAAGATGGGAAATCCCAGATTTAATCCGTCTCCTCATTAACTCTTCCTGGAATTGGTATGCTCGCAGTTTGCAAAGAAAGTTCTTAGCGCTGATCACAAAAATCAGTTGAGATTTTGCCCTTGAACGAGTAACATGTCCGTACATGAAAGGAAGTGTCTGTCTATTCGCGAAAAGGTTGATATTATTCGAGAGTTAGAACGTGGTGAAAAAAATGTTGAAGTGTGCAAAAAATTTAATTTATCGTCGTCTACGGTTTCAACCTTATGGAAAAACAAAGAAGCGATTTTATCTGCACTAGAGAACAACCTAACAACGAACAAGAAAATGAGGAAGTGTGACTTGGGTACTGTTGATCAAGCACTGCTGGAGTGGTTTAAGACGCAGAGAAATGCTGGTTTCCCCATTTTAAAGGTACAGGCAGATAAATTTGCAAAACAGTTAGAACATGAAAACTTCACATGCAATAATGGGTGGCTCGATCGTTTTAAAAATCGGCATAACATTGTTTATGCGAAAGTCAGTGGAGAGGCCCTGTCAGCAGATTCAAAAACGACAAGTGAATGGGTGAAAAGTGTTTGGGAGGAGTGTCGAAAAGGTTACAGAGAAGAAGACATCTAACAATGCCGACGAAACTGGACTGTTTTACAACATGATGCCTGATGCAACGTTTAAATTCAAAGGTGACAAATGTGTTGGTGGCAAAAGACCTAAGAATCGTTTAACAATTTTAATGTGCGCAAACATGAATGGGAGTGACAAAAAAAACTTTTTGTTATTGGTAAGTCACAAAAGCCGCGTTGTTTCAATAATGTAAAGAAGCTTCCCGTTGAATATGCAGCTAATAAAAAGGCATGGATGACTTCCAATATTTTTCAGCAATATGTAAGTCAGTGGAACAACGAGTTACGGAGGAAAAATAGGAACATTTTACTCCTTGTCGATAACTGTCCTGCGCACCCACATATGCAGGAGTTATCCAATGTAAAACTGGTGTTTTTGCCTCCAAATGCGACTTCTATTTCGCAGCCAATGGACATGGGGATAATTAAAAGTTTTAAAGGCCATTTCAAGCGATTTTTTGTTCTACAGTTGATTGAAAGGAGGGAAAGAGGTTTAGATGGCAACGTCTATGTATTGGATGCAATTCATTTGATGACAGATGCATGTTTCACCTACAACGACCATAAACAGTTTTCGAATGTCTGGTTTAATATTGGGAGAATTTTCGATTGATAACCATAACGTTGATGAAGATGATCTACCTCTGTCAGAATGGCTTAAAGAAAATGGAATTGCAAATTTTGACCATGTAAATGACATTGACAATTTTGTTCATGTTGATGATGATTTGATTACCAGTGGAATTCCTACGGAGAGTGAAATAATAGAGACAGTACAAAACACAGCAGACAGTGATGAAGACATTGTTGAATGTGTCGAAGACACAATCCCGACGAAAGCCAACTTACTCTCAAGCTCAGGATGCTGTGGAAATATTAAATGATTTTTTTGAAAACATTGACATTTCCGATGGTGTTTTAGTGCAATAAGTGTAATAAAAGGAAACTTAAGAGACTTCAAAGTGAAATCTATGAAACAGGCTACCATTCAAAGTTATTTTTCTAAAAAGGGGGGTGATTAAGGATGCAGCTGTGAGTAAATTTTATATGTACAAATGTTTATTTTAAATTTTCTAGTTTATTTTCATTTTTATGTTTTTCCATAAATTTACTAAATAAACTTTCTATTTATATATTCACTTTTACTTCTTATGTCTTATTTCACCTTACGCATGCATGCTTTTGTCTTCACGGATATTAAGTTTAACGGCTATAACGAGCAAAACTAAACGGTCCCGTGGCGCTCGTTATATCCGAGTTTGACTGTATATATATATATATATATATATATATATATATATATATATACAGTCAAACTCGTTAATAACGAGCACGGTTGTAACGAGTTCACGGCTATAGTGAGCAAATGCTACCTCCAAGATAAGTTTACGAGCATTTACATACAAATATTTCACGTATATAACGAGCACGCTTCACGGATATATCGAGCAAACTTTGACCACTTCTCACTGTCTCAAACGCGGTGGCGGTCACCCCCTTCAATCCTCATAGTTACCCAAAATATGTAACCTTGAGTTCTTGAGTCCAGCCTCTACACCCTATCCCTCGGGGAGGTTAAAGACCGCGGCGTTGTTGTTAAAAAATAATCCCTTCGTCCAAACCAAGATTTCACAACTTGCAGGTACAGTGGCACTCGCGGAGGTCCTTTGTCCTCTCCTCCCAACCCCCAGCTCTTTTACAGCCAGGAGGTTGTGTTTGGAAGGGGGTAAGGGGCTAAGGGCATGTACAATGGCGCCCACCCCCGTCGCTCAGCCGAATGAACCCAACACCCTTTCCCACGTAAAGATGGGAAATCCCACGTTTAATCCGTCTCCACATTAACTCTTCCTGTAATTGGTATGCTCACAGTATGCAAAGAAAGTTCGTAGCGCTGATCACAAAAATCAGTTGAGATTTTGCCCTTGAACGAGTAACATGTCCGTACATGAAAGGAAGTGTCTGTCTATTCGCGAAAAGGTTGATATTATTCGAGCGTTAGAACGTGGTAAAAAAATGTTGAAGTGTGTAAAAAATTTAATTTATCATCGTCTACGGTTTCAACCTTATGGAAAAACAAAGAAGCGATTTTATATGCACTAGAGAACAACCTAACAACGAACAAGAAAATGAGGAAGTGCGACTTGGGTAGTGATTAAGGATGCATCTGTGAGTAAATTTTATATGTACGTATGTTTACTTTAAATTTTCTAGTTTATTCTCATTTTTAGGGCTTTTTCATAAATTTACTAAATAACCTTTCTGTTTATATATTCACTTTTACTTCTTATGTCTTATTTCACCATACGCATGCATGCTTTTGCCTTCACGGATATTAAGTTTAACGGCTATAACGAGCAAAACTAAACGGTCCCGTGGCGCTCGTTATAGCCGAGTTTGACTGTATATATATGCTGCCAGATTGAATTCCTCAACTCCTGCCTTGCACTTGGACTCGCCCCCAAATGCCTCACCATCAGAATTCCTCTTTCAGGCCTTCCTCCCCCTATCCGCGCTTCCCTAGCCCTCACGTATCACCTCGCCTCTATCCATATTATCCGTTCCACCATACACCATTATACCACCCTCTCTAACACCCACTTCGCTAATTGTAAATCTCTCGTTCTTTATCTTCGTCATTATTCGCAATCCGTATCCGGCCTTCGTGCCGCTTTCCTTCAAGCGGCTAATGATATCACCGCACATCGCAACAGACTTCTCCGTAAACTCTCTCTGCTTTGCGTCCGGCACCTCAAACTTGGTCTTCCCCTTCCGTTCATAACAGCTGGCGAGGTCAACAAACCACCTCCTTCCCCGCCACTCAACGGTCAAACTCCCTGTCTTGCGGACCTCCTGGGATTCCCAACGCCACCATCACTCTATATCCTTAAAGAGACCCACACTTTCCTAACCCGCAAACCTTTGAAGCGCTCCTATTTTTCGTACACTCCTGCCACCACCTCTTCATCTTGCCAACCAGATGAAGTCTTGAACCTTTCCTCCCACGTACTTACCCCTGCCGAGAATGAACTCCTTTCACGCGGCCTTTCCTTTTGTCCCACCACCAAATTTGATCATTTTCTCCTCCTTGCCGACGTCCAGTCTTTTGCCCGCACACTACGTCTAAAAACTAACCCTCCCAAAGAAGACTCTCTCACCTCTGCCAACCCAAAACTCCCTCCCGGCCTCCCACCTACCTTTTCCATCTTCAAACCTCCTTCCCAATACATTCCACCCACCCTTCCTTCCCTACACCCGGTCGAACAATACCTCAATTATATCCTTTCCAGAATCTCCCAACCTAACTTTTCCGATCTCTCGACCATACAGATAATCTTACCAGACGTGAAAGGCATGCCATTTCTATACTCAAACTTCTTGACCATATCATCATCCTCCCTGCCGACAAGGGCACCACCACGGTTGTGATGGATCGCGCCAAATATAACGAGGAAGCCGAGCGCCAACTTTCTGACGAAACCTTTTACCATCACCTTACTTCCAACCCCACAGACCACCACTCCTACCAAATTTCGTCCTATCTTCATTCCTCAGGAAAACAGGAAGGCCTTTCCGATTCCGCCATTGTTCTAATGATCCCCAACAAACCCCGCACACCCACATTCTACCTTCTCCCTAAAATCCATAAACCCAACATCCCCGGCCGCCCCATTGTTGCCAGGTTTAATTCCCCTACAGAACGCATCTCCGCCTTCGTTGACTCCCACCTACAACCTCTCATTCGTCAATTCCCTTCCTTCATCCAAGACACTAACCACTTTCTCAAACGTCTCAAACACCTCCCCTTTCCTCTCCCACCCAATACCATTTTCGCCATTATCGATGTCTATTCCCTCTACACAAACATCCCCCACCATGATGGACTCTCTGCCCTTAGTAAACTCCTGGACTCAAGACCACTCGACGCTAGACCTTCCTCCCATTTCTTATTAGACTTGGCAGCAATGGTGCTCAAATTGAACAACTTCTCTTTCGATGGTCGTCACTATCTTCAAATTAGAGGCACTGCGATGGGCACCCGAATGGCGCCTTCATACGCAAATTGCTACCTTGGAGAATGGGAAAGACTCTTCCTCAACGTTCCACTCAGACCACTTTTATGGCTGAGATACATCGACGATGTCTTCCTCATTTGGACGCATGGACCTGACTCTCTCCTTTCCTTTCTCTCGCGTCTCTCCTCCCATCCTTCACTGTCCTTCACCCACCAATCCTCTACCTCCCACATCACATTCCTGGATGTCGATCTTTACCTTCAAGACAGCCAAATCCGCACCTGTGTTCACATCAAACCCACCAACAGCCTCCAATACCTTCACTTTGATAGCTGACATCCCCTTCATACCAAAACCTCTATCCTCTATGCCCTTGTTCGTCGAGGATGGAGGCTTTGTTCTGATAGAGCATCCCTTCTAGAGTATTACTCTGTCCTCGAGGATGCTCTTCTCAAACGTGGTTACCCTCCAGTCTTGGTCCGCGAACAGACCCATAGGGCGATGACGCCTACCCACAATGGATCTCATCCTCACACACCCATTATTCCTGCATCTACCCCTCCACTCACTCTTACGACACTTTTCCTTCCTGGTATCCACGAAGCTCTCAAAACAATCCTTCATGCTGCCCACCCAATTCTTACCTCTTCCTCCCATCAGTCCCTCTTTATCAACCTTTTTGCAAATCCTCCGCTCCTCTCCTTCCGCCGGCCCCCAAATTTGGGAAATATCTTGTGGAGGAAGGAACTTCCCACTTCTACCACGCTTCTTGCAATAGGCTCCCACCCCTGCGGAAAACCTCGCTGCCTCACTTGCCCTATCCACCTACCCTCATCTTCTTTCTCGAGTCCCTCCACCAACATCACCTACCCCATCACCTCCAGAAGCAACTGCACCACCCGTAACGTCATTTACCTCCTTACCTGCACCCTTTGTCCCGCGTTTTACGTAGGCCTCACCAGCAATTCGTTAAACATCCGAATGAACGGTCACCGGAATAGCGTTTCTCTCAGACGCCCCCTCCCAGTTGCATTACACGCCAATGCCCACAATGTCCCCTTTAATAGTTGCTACATTGTAAAAGTTATTCGCGCCTCACCCAATGACACTCCTGCCCCCCTTCTCCGACACTGGGAACTTGCACACATACATCTTCTTGACTCTTTCTCTCCGCCTGGCCTCAACCTCCGCTAACCCTATTAGCCCCCTTACAATGTCTCCTTGTTACTTTGTAACTATTCGCACTCTACCTCATCACACTCCCTCCTTATTGGCTATCCACCCTTCCTACTCCCCGCCTCCTCCGATCATCAACCTCCCCACATCACCCTGTTATTCCCCGCTCAGTGTGTCACTCTCATTTACTCTACTGCTGAAGAAGGGCATAGGCCCGATAAGCTTGCGTGTTTATTTGTGTTTTTGTGTGTTCGTGTGTTTCACGGGTCTCTTCGACGCCCCCAGCAGCCTGCCAACTTGGTCTCCAGCTTGGTAAGTGTCCGCTGGGCTTCCCTCAACACCTTGTTGCAACCCTCATCACTACCTTTTCTTTTCCTTTAGTTTATATATATATATATATATATATATATATATATATATATATATATATAATAATAATATATATATATAATATATATATGTATATATATATCATCATATATAAACGTTCCTTACAGAGGAGGATATCATTATATATTGACGTTCCTTACAGAGGAGGAAGATATAACATATATATATATAGGAGGATACTAATGTTTAGAACAAAAGCATTGCGCCATTTCTGGAAATTAATTTCGGGCACTTTCCCGTAAGCAAGAATAATAAAACTTTCAGTGTTGCTAGATGGCTGCAATATCTATTAGGAATTATTATTACTTTAGTTTACAGTGTCCTGGGTTCAACCCCAGATACTCCGGAATATCTCCCATAAGTTAGCATGGGAAAACGTTATTCCAGTGTGTAGACCAATCTAATAGATTTAGGAAGCTGAAATTTTGCAGGATTATAGAATTTTTATCATAAACAACTGTAAAATTTGAAAATTGTTAATTTTTATGGGTTGTTTTAACCCTATTTGTACATTAAAGTTTAATAATTTTTATTTTGGAAATTATATGCTGTAGGTTTGAGTTTTAAAATCATTTTGTAGCAAATTATACATAGAAAAAAGGAAATTTTGAAAAAATTAAAAAATTCGACCACTAAAAATTCGCAATTGTTTAAACATATTTTTGAGGTTTATGTATTAACGAATGTGCTATGAAGCTGAATTTTTTTTTACTGGTAGAATTTGTAAAAAAAACGAAATAAAAAATTATAGAAATTTTGATATTTTAATTTCTTTGGCTGTTAAAAATTCTTAAAATTTAAACAAATAGGTAAATTTTAGGCACTACGCGACGAGATAGGGAGCTAAAATTTTAAAAATTATTTTGAGTTTAGTCTATATAAACGAATAAACATTTCAATGTATCCATGAAATCGTTATTACGGCCGTTAAAAATTATTTAATTTTAAACAATTAGATAAATGTCATTTCACCTCTAAATGTGCTACAAATTTAAAAATTTTCAAAAATGTGTGGCATCATTTTCCCATTGTGGTCAAAGTATAATATTCCTTAAATTACAAATATTAGTGATTGTTTTACTAAATTATTGTTCCATAAGGAAAAAACGAAAATCGGTGCAGAGGAGAAATCTTCTGAATTAACGAAATGTTCCCATTATACAATATCTCTTTGAAAAATGAATGTTTTTTCAAGGTGAGATGAAATACTTGCAGAATGCAAGCACCTTCTACTAGTATGATATATTTATAGGAAATTTTATACATTGTTTTAATCAAATATTGTTCCATATGGAAAGAAAGAAAATGTGTGCAGAGAGAAAATCTTTTTAATTAAAATATATTTCTAATAATGATATATCTCTGAAAAATTAATATGTTTATCAGGTTGAGATGAAATGCTTGCAGAATGCAAGCACCAACTACTTCTATTAGCTTTAAGAAACAAGTGAACGTCCATTACGTATTCCAAACGATATGGATTATACATTAGGAGGTTGTAACTGGGGCTTCCGACGGAGTGAATTGGTGGTTTGTGGGAGGCTGGTGTGCCAGGCGTGTGTGACGTGCGCTGCCGCACTCGATAGGAGGCCTCTGATGGACGGCCTTTGGGTCGCTACTAGATCTCTTCCACTAATGAACCTATTTAAATTTGTGTTTTAAATCCGAATACATAATAATACTAAATAAACTGTATCGGACGTGTATAGGATTATGCATAAATCGATCACGCGTAAATCGAGGAATGTCTGTATTTGGTTAAGTTAGAGGCAAACTTTTTCCTTCGCATATCCCCGAAAAAACCTTAGGGCCGGTCATAAATCTCTTAATATTATTCCTCTGAGAATACGCGGGCATTCTGTTGTTCTAGATCTCCTAATGACTCAATAGTACCTTCCTAGTCTTCTTAGATAATGGAACAAATGAGACCAAGGAACTGAGGATAATTTCACCAGGTTGGATGACTTTATAGTGTGAAAAGAGGAGAGGGAGAAAATTGTAAAGCTTTTACTAAAAATCGTCTTACATAAGTGTGAGTTCCCGAATTTTGTAAATTTTGTATCGAAATTTTCGAAAATATATATTTTAATTTACTTTCGCTTTGATAAATCTCACAGTAATGCATGTCAAGTATTTTACCATTACATTTTTTAAGTAGTTTAACACGTAAACAATTTTATAACAACAATATCAGTAAATAAGCTATGTTAAACTACAATGTATTAATAGTGCAAAATTTGGACGGTAGAGAGACTGACGGGGCCAGGGGGTGGAGAGGAGGGGAACCTGTAAGCAATGTACTAAATGTCAAAATGAGCAAATATGTGGTTGCCTAGGACGACGAATGATTTTTACTGCAAAAAACGTAAAATTCTATTGTTCAAACAAATTTATTTGCCGATTCGACGCGTATTTGATAATCGACTGTAGGAAAATGAACTTTCTGCATTTGAAAACATAAAGGATTCAACAACATTCCCTTCTCCAAGAAAAATAAGATATGCCAGTATTAAACACGAAAAAATTTATTTATCCATTCTATGATCCTGATGAGACTTAATGCATCACGTAAAGTTCAATGTTTAATAGTCGGATAATCGAACGATACAGTAGTTGAAATAAAAAATCATTGTGAAAACAATAGCGTGGAAACACTGCAAAACGTAACCGTTAATATATATATATATATATATATATATATATATATATATATATATTAACTTAAGGAAATGAAAAGGTAGTGATGAGGGTGGCAACAAGGTGTTGAAGGAAGCCCAGCGGACACTTACCAAGTTATATATATATATACACAGGGCGGTGCCAAGACATTTTGCCGCCTGAGGCGAGATATAATATGGCATCCCCTTAATTTTTTACTAGGTAATATTATTATATGTTATTAGAAAACGATAGGGAATAATAAAAAACTATTTATTCAAATCAATTAAAACTTATATTTATGAAAAAATTTCAGCTGTACATATTTTAAATTTCATAGCATTCGAGTCAGAATATATTTACTAATATCTTATATTGAGCAATAACCTAACCAAACCAAAAATATGTACAATTACTGAATATATATAGAGTGCAAACTTATAAAACTACCAAGAGTATATATTAAAATACCAACAAACCTAAATACAAACAAGTGAAAAAAAGAGAAATTTTAAAAACATACTCAGCGATCTTTTAATTTGGAAAAAGTATCGATTGTATCCAAATAATCTAAAGAAATGGCCATCTCGCTTTCAATGGGCAATATGGCCAAACCAACAAATCTTTCTCGGCCCATAGTACTCCTTAGGCAATTTTTTATTAGTTTTAGTTTTGAAAAACTTCTTTATGCGCTGGCAACTGTTACCGGCAGAGTTAAGAAGATTCGAAGACAAACCGATGTATTCGGAGAAACAGTAACCAAATCGTGAGAATAGATATCATTTAATACCTCTAATGGTGTCATTCCTGGAGATAAGATTGGTGAAAGATTCTCCAATTCATTTTTTTAGCTCCATATCATCTCCATCCATCAAAGAAATGGGGATGTCACTACATATAGTTTTAAGAGTGTCTGAATCTATATTTTTGATGTTGCAAATATCGTAAAATATTTTCAATATGTCACTATGTTTATTCATACTAGAAAATCTTTCTTCCAAGGAATTAATAGCGACATTCAGTAAATAAATAAAAAAATCTACTTTAAATTTTTCATTGAGATCAATGACAATATCATTTCTTCGTGGTGTAATTGTTTATCCTTACGCCATACTCTTAGTCTTTCTTCTGTGACAAACGCTGGATCAATTTCTAGTTCTTCCGAGATTTTTTCTGCTGCTACTATCGCGTCATTGAATCCTGTCATGTGATAATCTAAAAATATTAATAGTTTGATAAATGGCTTTAATGCATTCTGAGAGGTCAGGTGTAAGGCTTTGTAGTAATTTTGTTTTAAAAAGTATGTTATTCCAAATGATGAAGCTGCAGATAAACTTGAAAGTGGAAATTTTATTTGCCAAGCAATGTGATTGATGTTTTATGACGTTATTTTTGTTTTGGTCCTGGGTAATTTCGATCAAAGCATCGTAAATTTCCAAAAGTTGAGAGCTTAATGACCTTATTGACATCGAGTAGCGCTAAAGGGTTTTGGGGTGCAGGCAGATTCACTGAAGAACACGAACAAAACCTGTACTATTGAAAAGAATCCGACTATTTCACCCGAAGAAGAAGCAGCGTCATTCACGACTAGATTTAGAGAATGACATGAACAGGGAAGAAAAAAGGCTCTAGAGTTTAACCGAAGAATTCTGCTTTGAAGTCTTGAGTTCTGACCTTTCATGTTTGCCCCATTATCATACCCTTGGCCCCTCATTTTTTTAAAGACAGCCAAAATATCTCCAACTGTTGTAAAATTACATCACTTAAAGTTAAATCTGTTACAAGGACAAAGCAAATGAAATGTTCACGAGGAACATATTTACAAGATTTATCATCTCTAGTAACAATTCTTATAACTAAAGACAATTGTTCCACTCGACTCTTGTTGGGCGTACAGTCGACTATTATGGAATAATATTTTGCCTCTTTAATAAGATTAATAATTTTTGTTTGATTTTGGCGGCCGTTATTGATATCAAATCGTTCTGTATATTCTTGCTCATGTAATAGACTTTCCCAACATTAGCATTATGCATTACTCGTCGAACATGCTCGCTCATTTTAGGAAAAAAGTTTACCATAAGCTCAACGAGTTTAAGGAAATTTCCGTTATCGCTCGCATATAACTTGTCCGTAGAACCACGATTAGCCAATCACTGGGAAACCAAAAATTTTAGAATTGCAATTAACCTCTTTAATACGTTTCGCCAGTGTTTTTGCTCTTCTGACACTAATATTTCTGATTCTGCCTCTATTGTCTGATGTATTTTCAATCGAATATCTAGTTCTTTCCATTTCCTGAATGTATCAACATGCTTTTTAGATGTCTCGTGGGTCGATAAAGCTCGTGAAAGATTTTTCCAGTCACAGAGTCCATTAGTAGGCCTTTGTTTATGTAATTCATAAAAAAACAGACAGCAATAGTAGTATACGGAATTTTTATGGACAGAATAAACTAACCACTTTCGCTCAATTTCTTTTCCATTTCTCAAACGACGTTTGTAGTGTGTTATAGAAAAGTTCCTTGAATTTTCATCAGTAGGAAAATTGAAATCCTTTACTTGAAAAAGGCCATTTTTAATTAAAAACTTTCTCATTTCAGCATTTATATGGCCCCATAAACCAAGGTCAGCACCGCAACAGAGTCACAGTCACCTCCCACCTCACTAGCATTTTGTTGTTTGTCTTTTTGACCTTGCTCTTCACATTGTAGATCTTCCTCTTCATCTTGTAGTCGACCTTTCTCATAACTATGTTATTGATTCCGTTCTTCATCTTTTCGCTGGTCATTGTTAGGGTCGTTATTTTGTTGATGAATCTGCGCTACATTTGAGTCTTCTAAGATAGTATTTACAAGAATAAATTTGTTCAACGAACCAGTTTGCTATCTTGCTTCAGCTAATCTGGCTGTTTTTCTTTTCAGATTTTGTGAGCCTGATAGTTTTCGCATTTTTATTGGAGCTGAAATTATTTCTTAGTATACCTAAATGATACAGAAAAAATAATTATAAAATATTTTTCTGAAATGCATAGAAACCGCATACCATTAAAAGAAAGACTATTATGGGTGAATTAACAGACTACCTAATTATAATTTAATATAATAACTTATATATTATAATAATATATTTAGTAACATTAAAAAAAACAAACACCAAGTACAAAAAGCGATTATAAATCTAAAAAACAAATTTCACATGCATTAAAAATTTTCACTACTTCGTTTACATCCCTGCCGATTCCGAGCCTGATAACATAATATAACATCAGAGGTGTGATATTTAGGATATATATCCATAATAGCACATTATTTTACTAATTTACTATATTTTTTAATAGTAGATGGTAGCTCGTAATCATCTTCATTTTACAAGGTCACCAGCTTTGATGTGCCTTATATCTGATCGTTGGTTTATTTCCATTATTTTTACCATCAGTTTAACTTTTAATCTTTAAGCAGCCGCACATTTCACACCTCCAATTGAGGTATTTTACGATCTCATCGTCGATTTTTTTAAAAATTGTTTTAATAACTTTTATTACCCTTGGATTTGTTCATACCCCCCCCTTTTGTCGTCTTTCGTTGGTCCTTACATTGAAGTTTTTACAACTTGTGCTGCGGTTCTACTGTTTTTCACGTCCCCTACTCTTACACATTTGACATGTCATCATATAATGATAACTCATTTTTTACGTTTTCGACTAAGGATTTAAACCGCTTCCACAATTTACATACCAGAGTCAACAATATAGCAGCTGACATTAAATTCTTGAAAGCTTGTAGACGAAATAAGGTCATCCCTAATTTCATGAACGTCTTTTAAAAAACCAGGAACGACCATATAATGACCAAAGTTAAACAATTAGCCTTCAACAAATGGTTCCAATTAGAAATTAAGAATCTATACGCCAAAAGGAGTTTATTAGAAATATCGGCTTACGATTTACACCTAAAAATAACAAATAAATTAAATAACGTTGGCTTCGAACTTTGGAATAACTTTGAAATTAAAATGCACGAGACCAATTCTCATAAATATCACACCAAATCATTAATTTTAGACAAAAAATTAAATATCCTTAAACAAAAACAGATTGGCCATACACAAAACATAGCTAATCAATTCAATCAAATCTCACAAAAATTTGAATTCATTGAAAACATATCCAAAACTTCTTTTTCTCAGGAAGAATTGTCTTTACTAAATATGGGTTTGAAGTTTGCATTACCACCTAGGAAGCTACCTATAGACGAACTCATTACTGACATTGAAAAATCCATAGAATTTTTCGATGAAAATTCAAAAAATTATATTAGACAAGCTTGTTTATTACAATTAAAAGATAACCTGAACAAGCCTACAAAGATTCATCATAGTTATAGTAACTTCCCCAATACCATTAAAAAACTTAGAGTAAAAGATTGCTTTTACATCAAAGCAGATAAAGGCAACAAAATTGTAATTATGGACAAAGCACAATACGTTGATAACGTCCATGCCATGTTAAACAATGGACCTTATATTAAATTAAATAAAAACCCTTTAAATTCCATGATCAATAAAACCAAAGCCATCATCAAAGGATGTAAAAATATCATAGACAAAAAATTAAGTTTCAAATTAAATACTTCCAACCCTAACATACCTAAACTTTATTATCTCCCTAAAATCCATAACAACGACAACTCTATGAGACCTATTGCATCAGGGATCAACAGCCCTACTTACAATTTAGCTATTTGGCTAAACAATGAATTTAAACATATGTCATTCCTTGACAAACACTCAGTCATTAATTCTTATGATTTGATCAACAAATTAAAAAATACAACCATCAAAGAATCAGAGATTTTGGTCTCTTTCGACGTGAAAAGTCTTTTCCCCAGTGTACCCCTAGATGAAACATCCCAAATCTTAAAATCTCTTTTATTAAAACAAAATTTTACTGATGAAGTTGTCCACGAATACTTACGGCTCACTAACTTATGCATGCAACAAAACATTTTTCAATTTAACAACGAAATTTATCAGCAAACACAAGGTACCACCATGGGAAATCCTTTATCCCCCTTTTTAGCCAACATATTTATGTCACATTTTGAAAAGACTTGCAAAGACAAATTCCATTATTTTCCTGAATGTTGGTTTAGATATGTTGATGATATTTTTACAATTTTTGATTTAAAAAAACAAAAAGTAGAAGACTTCGTGGATCAATTAAACAACTTATATCCATCCATAAAATTTACTTTTGAACTTCAAGAGAACAATACTTTACCATTTCTGGATTTACTAATCATCAATAACCAACAACAAATAGAGTTTGATATTTACAGGAAACCAACACATACTGACAATTATATTCCAAATAACTCCTTCCATCCCATGAATCAAAAAACAGCTATTTTCCAATTCTTAACACACCGATTGTGCAACATCCCCCTTAACAAAGATAGATATGTTCAAGAACTCAAACATATAAAACTAACTGCTAAGAAACTTGGTTTTGATCCCAATTTAATCAATAAATTAATAAGGAAACAAAATCTTAAAAAAACGTTGTCCAACTCCACCACTTTCAAACTTGACAACAATAAAGCCAACAAATATATAAAACTACCGCATTGTCCCATATTAAACAGAGGCTTGAATAAAATTTTCAAACATAAGAATTGCACAATAACATACACGAACCCACATAGTTTGAAAAATTTACTAGATAGCACTAAGGACAGAACGGAGAATTTGAACAAGTCCGGAATTTATAAAATACAATGTTCACATTGCAATTTAATGTACATAGGACAAACTAGACGTAAACTAATAACACGATTTAAAGAACACTTAGCCCATTACAAACACAATCGGTTTGAGAAATCAAGTGTAGCCACTCATATCCTCGAAACTGGACATAGTATACACATAGAGGACTTAACATTGTTAACTTCAGCCAATCATTCACTTAACTCGTTAGAAAATCTTCATATCTATAAAAACAGATACAATGTTATGAACACAGATACTGATTTTAACAAAACTCTATACAAATTGACCGAACTTGACGCATAAAATTCTTTTCGTCCCTCATTTGTTTTTCGTTCTTCGTTTTAAACCTCTCCTCTAACTTTGTCGCAGTTGAACCTTGTTCACTGCCAAGGCAGGTTCTCCCCTGAAGATGCCCACTTAGTGGGCGAAATGCATAGGGCTTACCCTACAATTTTTTTGGCTTAAGGAGTTTTATACAACTGTTCATATTTTTTAATAACAAAGATATTTCACCTTCTCCTTAGAATTTAACACTGAATTTATATTTTACTCCTCTTTAGAAGAATTCACTACCAGTTTTATATTGAAAAAATATCTTCCCTATTGGATTCCAAACGTTCTGCTGATTCTTAATTAAGGGCGTAGATGGTATTTCTAAGTCAGCTCACCGAAAGTAAGAATTCTTCAGAGTTACACAGTAAAATAAGTACGCCAACGATAGAAAGAACGATACCTCTTTGTGGTTAGAGGCCAGCAGAGAGTGATTGAAAGGAAAGTCTGCGCCTCTCTAGATTAGGAGTGAACTCTGGGAATAGGGCGGATTGTTTTGTGTAAAAGACAAGTGATTCCTACGGCTCTGTTAATAACAAAGTCGTTCATTCAACCCTGCTTTGCATGATTAGGCTGAGGAACTCTGCTACAAAGATGCTATTATCCAACTCAAGGTCAACTCAATGTAAAAATGAATTTTTGCAACATCGTTCAAAAATAAATAAAAGACATCGAAAAAATATGAATATGCAAGTCAGCCCGAGGTATCGTATTTTGACACCCGAACAATTAAACGGACAGCGCCCACTTTGCATATATAACTTTCACAAACGTATCGTTAATACAAAGTTGGCGCTTCGTTAATATGTAGTTCAATTTGGACTATAAAAGAGAAATATATTGAGAAATAAAAGTCGTTTGAGCACCCTAAAGATATTTACGCCTCGGTCACGGGCTGGTCTTATGAATTTATTAAAATAGGTTTTCATTTTTGTCAAATTTTGGCGCACCCCATCGAGAGGCACCTGAGGCGGTTGACTCACCCATCGGCACGGCCCTGTGTGTGTGTGTATATATATATATATATTAACTTAAGGAAAAGAAAAGGTAGCGATGAGGGTGGCAACAAGGTGTTGAGGGAAGCCCAGCGGACACTTACCAAGTTGGAGACCAAGTTGGCAGGCTGCTGGGGATCGAAGAGACACGTAAAACACACACACACACACATATATACATATATGTATATATATATATATATACATATTATATATATATATATATATATATATATATATATGTCTAAATGTATATATATAATATGTGTGTATCGGACTTCTTAGATTTAATAAAGTGGCCGCAAGTCCAGGGCGTTCTCTTATGAAAAGGAAGCGAGAAAATTGTCACGGCAGCATTACCAAGGGAACCAAAATTAATTAATTGAAAAAGTTTTTATGAAAATAGAGATGGATAAGCACGGGAAACCAAAAGACTTACTTTAAAACTTTTTATCACTCGCTCCGAAAGACGGCGCAAGGATGGATTGCAAAAGTTGGGATTAGCGGGTGGAAGAGGGAGCAAGATGGTGGAAGAGGGAGGGAGAGAATAGAAGAAGGAGAAAGAGAGGGAGGAGGGTAGAAGAAGGAAGGGGCGGAGGAAGGAAAGTTTTTGCGGAGACACGAGGTAGAAGAAAAGGTTAAGAAGCATACTTGGAGTACCTCTTTAGAGGTTTTTGTGGCTCAAGAGATAGAAACTTTCCCAGGAAATAAATGTCTAGGATAGTAATTTCACAGGAAAAAGAATATACCGTCAAAGTTAAGCGATGTGGAGTTAAATGTAGAAAACACGCCTATCAAACACATCAATCTGAATAGATTAACCGATTACCATTTTGCCTAGCAGCATTTCTAGGAATACTCGATACTCAAGTGGCGGAAAGCTGTTAATTGCAGACAGTATACTTGTATTTGTAGGCTAACTACAACTTCAGATTTTGACATATCATTTGCGGAATACGTTGCTCGGTAATAGAGTATTTCCTCGCTCTTTAATAAATATAAATTTAGGTTTAATCTTGAGTTGTAGGCTACTCTTACTTGAGATTCCTGATGTAATTAACGGCTCTACACTAGTTTTACTTTACAAACTAAGTTAAAATCTTACTCGGAGCTCAGGAAGGAGTTTTTGTCTAAAAACCAGTAAGTTAACTGAAATTAAATTGCAGATACAAAATTATCCAAATAGACGATGCATTTTTATTGGAATTAATAACTAAGTCAAATTTTTAACAGTTAAATCGTTTGATACATTATAACAAGTAAGGAATGAATTGATGAATCAGATGTTAAGGGCGGTTTTTAAATATACATATAGATAGATATACGATAAAATACCATAAAATATATTTTTCTTGAATCTTAAAACTAAGGGGTTATGAAAACTAAACAAACTTTCGTAAATTATACTAAAATCTATAGGGTTCACGACTGTCACCAGCCAAACTAACCGGAAAATTTCGTTGCTTTAACTTTAACGGTGTAAAAGTAGTTCATTAATTTAATGTATTACTGTTCATTGTGCCTCCCACTACACTCCTCAGGCTGTCCTTGTAGTCTCCAATTTTCAACTACTGGAAGAAGTTAGGGGCATGAACTATAACTCAAAATACGGTCGCTCTAACTTGAACGGTGTAGAAGTAGTTCATCGGGCACGGAAGTGTAACGGACTGACGGATATAACCATTACCATAAAGGATTTTTAAAAAGCCGCTAAAAATGTGCCTGGTTCAAGTCGAATCAATGATCGTCGGACAATTTATGAAAATAGACCAATTACTATCTATAGGGTTTACGAATTTAGTACTTTCATTATGACAAGATATTGTTCACCGATACAGAGAATGAATTCTCCTTGCATTTTTCGTCGTCAATTCGTTCGTAATGTCATCAAGCGTCAAACGCTCGATGTACGTGGAGATAAAAATATTTTCCTTTGAAATTACAAATATTCCACATAAAATATCGAAGAGGATGTTCTCGTTTGGTTTGCTTTGCGCAACTGATCGATAAGCGCATATTTCGATTCGAAATTCTCACGCTAGTGTCGCGAAATATTTCCATTGATTGATTGATTGAAAGCATGAATTTATCCCGAAACATACAGAGCGAATAGAAATATTTGATTTTGTGCAACAAAGGGAATTAATTTTCTCCTTCGTTTGAATCAACGCTGCACGTATGATTAATAATTTTGCATTCCTCGGATCTCTTGCATCACAGTTTTTATCGTTTTCATTAGTTTTGTTGTTGAATGTGGAAATTCAATGTTGAGCTTGGCATGTAGATCGTGCGGTGAAATAGAAAATTAAAAAAAATCACTGACCCTGTTCAAATCAGGATCGTTAGAAATCTCATTAGTTCAGAGCTTAAAAAGAAGTAAGGAAATAGCTTCTGATTCAGACAGTAAGTGCCGGTTATTTCAAAAAATATTTGTACAAACAGATGGACAAACGAACAAATCAAGAGAACGTGTTAAACGAGATGTAATACTGAATCGATTGGCGAAAAAAAACGAAGTCTCCTGCTATTTTTGCTTAGGAGTTAGAGCGTGTGACAGACAGTCAGACGGACCTCAAAAAAAACCTGCACAACGAGACAAAATAACTAATCTATTCTCGAAAAACGAAGTCTCAATCTGGTTTAATTTAAGAAGAGTTAGCGCTTCATGGAGACAGGCGGACAAACCGAATGCATAAGCAGATTTAAAAAAACCGCTAAAAACATTCGCCTAAAAACAGTCGATCTATAAGTAATTTCTCGTTTGTTATTAAATACCAATTTATTTCTTTCTCTGTCTCTCACCACTCAAAATCAGTTTATCGCGAAATATATAACTAATGTCAGTTCACACCTGTGAGCATGACGATATGTAATCCTAGATTTTTTCTGACTGTATCAAAGATATCAATCAATCAAGCAAAGGATAGTTCAGAAATTAATTTTCCTTGCATTTTACTTTAAGGAATCTACTAATTTGATCTCACTTTTAACAGATTACATCTCTACTCTTCTCGTGAAAGAGCCTCATTAACATAAAGTAGTTTATAACCGCTGAGGACTGAGTACACTTCGATGAATGGATCGAACTTTTCAGGTACAGGGACAGACTTTGCCCGTAGTCTGCGAGCAGCGAGATGCTTTATCGAATATAATAAATATTTCGTTATTTTTATCGCGTTTTATTTTATGAACGCGCCTATGTTTTCTCTCGGTCTGTCCGTCGGTGCAGTCATTGAAATTAAATAGCAAGTAACGGTAAGGGACAGAAGTCAGAAATTTTCAGGGTGTATGTGATCTAAATTTGATGGAGAAATCGGTTGGTGACAGGAGGTGCCTTCAAAAGTTTCAAATTAAGATCCTGAGCAAATGGTTATAGATACTAATATAAAATTTTTTAATTAATCATTGAAGTAATAATTTTATATCATATAATTATATTACTAAATTTATAAAGAATTTTAAAGTAACAATTAAAAATAAACAACGATAAATTAAACGCGTTTTTTTATAATACGACAGCAAATGAAGCTCCAATTTTTAGCCTACTTTCCAGAATGGAAATAGTTTTGTCGTTGTGTCTGTCTGTTTGTCCGTCACCCCCATTAAGTTTTGACACTTGGTGGAAATCTCATGCTACCGAGGCTGAGCTCCATAGAATAGTTTTTGTTGAGAAGATTAAAAGTAACGGGTTCGATTCCAGGAACTTTTCTTCCCATTTGAATTACATGGGAAAGCTGCAATCCATCGTGTATAGTGATTATCTCTTAAAAGTCTTAGAATTGTGATATCGGAACGAAATTTGTACAAATCTCTGAGAAAAGGTATACAAATTCTAAGTTTAATAGTAGAATTTTGCTTATCGATAGTATTTCTTCGAATTTTGCCTAAAAACTGGCTTTTATGCAGTTTTTATCACTCGTTACGAGAGTGTTGCCATTTCAACGACTATTGCTGTGCTTGGATAAGCATGGTCTAGTATGCACATACACGCGTTATTTTGCCACAAAAATACGCGTTATTAATTTAGTTTTCCATTCGAATGCATTTTTAATATTTTATAACGCTAAATTATGAAATTTAGGAACATAAAGAACAACTCATGCGTGATCATATTTAAGCCATTAAAGCCAATGTAAGTATTAAATAAATAATTAAGTGGAAATTAGGCATCATAAGTTCCATTTGGATCATCTTGTTAATTGTATATTCATTGCATTGTCAGTTTTTTCTCATTTTTCAAGAAAAGTAATGAATCAGTCCTGGCAGATTTTCAAGAGAATAACTATCACCACAAAAAGAAAGTTAACAATGTTGTACATTATTACGTAATTTTTCATCCCGAGGAGCATCTGACGTTCATCAAAGGAGCCATATTCGTACCCACAGCACGAAATACACCTCTCGCGTATTGTAATAAACTCGGAGCCATCCGTCTGAGCCCAACCCAAACCCTTAATCCGCTCTCACCTTTTTTTTGACTATCTAAGTATTTTCCCGATGAAGAAAATATCTAGATAACGCCATCAATTTGAAATTGTTATTCCATGTTCGCAGAATGGTACACAAACATTCTGAAGATCCGCGAGCAGGTCATGAGGCTGCGGAAAAACATCGTGAAATCTGTAGCAACCGCGGAAGATAAAGCAATTCATGTAGGGGCGATGGATCGTCTTCGCGGAGGAGCGGAATGAGGAAAGAGGGGAGGAGGTGATGTTGGAGAGAGATGTAGAACGAGGGAGTGGAGGATATTGTCGTGGGAGTGGAGGATATTGTCGTGGGAGTGGAGGATATTGTCGTGGGAGTGGAGGATATTGTCGTGAGAGTGAAGGATATTGTCGTGGGAGTGAAGGATATTGTCGTGGGAGTGGAGGATATTGTCGTGGGAGTGGAGGATATTGTCGTGGGAGTGGAGGATATTGCCGTGCGAGGGGAGGATATTGTCGTGGGAGTGGAGGATATTGTCGTGCGAGGGGAGGATATTGTCGTGGGAGTGGAGGATATTGTCGTGCGAGGGGAGGATATTGTCGTGGGAGTGGAGGATATTGTCGTGGGAGTGGAGGATATTGTCGTGCGAGGGGAGGATATTGTCGTGGGAGAGGAGGATATTGTCGTAGGAGTGGAGGATATTGTCGTGCAAGGGGAGTGCGTGGAGAGGAAAGGAGAGAGAGATAGAAAAGGGAAGGAGCGGATGAGTAAAAGGATGGGTTTAAGAGACAAGGGAAGCGCGCGGTAAAATTTTACTGTCTTTGTCTTCGTATTTGCACCGCCAAGAAACTCGAACACAAAGGGAAACGGTGTTCAGGGCGGCGTTTAATTTTATTTTGTTTATTTTTTTAGCTGGCCGCGCTTCGTGATTCGCCGGGTAAAAATCGCGCTTAATTTATGACGTCATTAAGCATAGGACGTTCTGATGTATATGGAAGGCTTTAGGTTACAAAGTCGTATTCGATGTTGCGTTCATTTGCGATGGTTTAGCATGGCAGTAGAGAGAAATTAACCGAAAAATAGCTGTCAGTGGATTCGATAAATGTTTCATGAATAAACCCTTAATTTTTTATATGATAAACTGCGTCTAAAATTTTAATTGAGTTTTCTTTTCATTTTAATTTTCAAACGAGCTAAATCGTAGATTCGTGAGCGGACTCTTTTCCGTGAAACTCTCCTGGAAATCGAGATTGTTGATTGCAAGATCTTAATTTTGTGATTTTTATTTATTAACCGGATGCGTACAGGGATTATGTTGCTGAAATCTGATATAAACGAGTGCTACGCAATTTGCGTGCCGCGACACACAGGTGCGCCGCGAAAAAGTACTTGGCGGGCTATGAATTGCAGGGTGAAAGGAAGAATGCTACCGTGTCTTCTTGCTCTCCACCTAAAAACGACAGGAAATAAACTTCTAACCAAGAACACTACATTATGGTTGGGTTTGCCCTACTTTAAAATGCTCCAATTTCACTTACTGACTTCATAATGGAAGTAATAAATTTTTTTTTGAATTATTTCTTAACCCGGACTAAATATTTGAATGATTTTAAAATGCGGTTCTTAGACATACCTTGCTTCATCTCTGAGGAAAGTAGATCATTTTTTCCAAGGTTCGCAGCCAAATGAGCCATGAACATGTTCCACACAGCATCATGGAATTAGATCCAGCATGCAGCGATGGTCGAGCAGACCAGAAAATGTAAGCCGTGAATTTAAAATCGGATGAGGAGCAATGGTTCAAACGCTTGACAAGAAAAATAAACACGGAAAAAATCGCTTGAGACGCATTATAATAAGGAAACCAAATTTGGTTAACTATGGCATCGGAGCTCTATTTTGAGGGGTATGCGATAATTATGGAAACTGCTCACGGTAACCTTTTTGTCATTTTCTGTTAATAGGTATAATTCCTTTAAATTCTTGCTTCACATTTTATAATTTGGGTATGTTAATATTTAATACATTCACGATTTTTATACCGCAAAAACGTAGGTACATTATTTACTTAAACAATATAATTTCGAGGTAGGTGGCATAGAAAGTATCATAAAATTTTGTAATTTGTGCATGAAAAAAATGAACCACAGACCGTATGCCAACTATAATCATACTGTAATGGGGTTAGTTTGAGAATGTCTATCTGGAACTCGTTGGCTACCGAGAAGTAAAAGCTCTGCTTCTGGCGACATGGAATTGAACTAACTCATAATCGTAATTTTAAATAAAAATTTGATGTAGTATTTGACTCTAAATTGAATCAGTTTTGTATGAATGTGTAAATCCTTAAGATCCATTGTCTTTTCAAAAGACGTCTGTTGCAGTAGCTGAGTAAACGATTTCAAGCTTTGATTAGAATGTGGTGGTGATTACACAACCAACAAAAGTCCCAAACACTGTCAAAGTTCACTTTAGGGCAAAGCATCGTTACTACGATGAATCTTAAATAAAATATGGATTTGTTTCCAATAATAGTGATCCTCCTCTACCTATGTGCGCTATTTGTCACCAGACGTTGTCTTACAATAGCATAAAACCATCTCTATTGCAGCGTCATTTACTTACTACGCACGCAGACTTGAAAAATAAAACTATTGATTTTTTTAAGCGGAAGGGTGATGGTGCCAGTAAAAATGTAAATACGATTAATGTTTTCTTGCAATTCTCAAAGGGTAGAAATATTTAAACTTTGGACAGCTTTATTCGAGGAGATTTAGGTTTACTTTGGGAATAGTGTGTATTTCAACATGGAGCAGCTGCAATGACCGGCCACTAGAGTGGCCTTATTGCTCGTATTCGCGCAATAAATCCTAGTTTAATTTGGGAACCCTGCATTATTCACAAACAAGCTTTAGTTGCAAAAAAGGTGAGCCCTGATTTGCACGAAGCATTGAATTTTGCTATTAAAGTAGTAAACTGTATTAAGTCAAGGGAATTAAACTCTCGTCTTTTAAAAATGATGTGTGAGGAGATGGGAACAATGCATACCCATTTCTTATTTCATTCTGAAGTGCGATGGTTGTCATGGGGAAGAGGATTAACACGCCTATTTGAAATGGGAAATGAAGTCACATATTTTCTAGCAGAAATGAAATCTGATTTGATTGTTTTTGTCTTGATATGACGACTGGCTTTTCCAATTGGGATATATGGCTGACATCTTCCACAAATTAAATGAGCTAAATCTTCAGCTCCAAGGATTCGATAGAAATATATTCAATAGACATGACAGGATAAAAGCATTTTATAAATAAATATTTATTGGGAAAAATGTGTTAAAGCTGGTAATATTGCAATTTTTCAATCGCTTTATGAATTAATTGAGGAGAATAAAGTAGCTTTAACTGAAAGAGTAACAGATATCAATAAAAGACATTTGATCAGCCTCGGTGAGACCTTCTTGGCATACTTTACAGAAATTGAAAAAGTAGACAACTCAAATGACTGGGTGACAAATCCTTTCGCAAGTCAAACTATTTATAATTTTATAATTCGGTTCTTCCAATGAAAATGAAAGAGGAACTAATTGAATTGTCGGCTGGTAGAACATTAAAAGTAATATTTGATAATAAATCGCTCTGTGATTTTTGGTACATTGCTCGAAAGAAGTTTGAAAGTTTGAGTAACATTGCCATTACAAAACTCCTTCCATTTCCATCCACCTACTTGTGTGAACAAAGTTTCTCAGCTCTTACCTCTATTAAAACAAAAGACAGAAACAGAATCGATGCTGAGTCATGCCTTATTCTGGCTATGAGCAACATTCACCCACGCATACAGAAGTTAATTGGTAAAAAACAGCCTCACTCATGCCATTAAAAAGAGGTTTTCAAATAAAATTTTATTTGATAATTATCTGTACTTGTGTATTTGATGATTGTTTTGTTAACTTTGTACATTTTTTGTTTTGTTTCCACATTTAACAATTAAAAATGCAGTGACTATTGTAGGTATTCAAATAAATATTTATTTGATGTTTATCTTTCCTAATATAGTTAATGATCATTTTGTCAATTCTGTAGATATTTTCATCTCTGATTCTTTCATTTTTTACATAATACATATAATGACTGTATTTACAATTGAAAGTTTTCGTTTTTGTGACTCGTAAAAAATTGTAACCTTATAACTATATTTAATTTATAATAGATACTTCAATAAATGTGAACCACACACGCACACGTGTGTGTGTATATATATATAACTGACGGTGTTAATTTAAAAATATACCTGGGGGTACGTAGTCATTCGAAAATAATGTAGGGGGTATGCAAACGAAAAAGTTTGAAGACCAATGATATATGTATATGGTACATATTTTCAACAACAAAAAATTGAATTTCTAGCATTTTGATTTTTGGATTTAGCGTTTAATAGCAACAAAATAATTTCAATTTTTCATTTATTTAGTATTTATTTTTAATCAATTTTAGAGTAATTCCTGGAGGTAAAATAAATTTAACCTTTAGTGAAATACGCAAAACTGAATCAAATTTAAAACTAAGCCAGTGATATAATTAAAACAAGTCAAACATTACCATTAATTAGATTTCATGTTTTAAAAAATTCCCAGAAAATATAAAGACATTTTAAAATTAAATTAAAATATCATTTTTAAAAATAAAAACCATGCAAAGAAAAAATACATAATTTATAAATAAAATTGTCATAAAATGAATGCACACAATAAATAAAATTCATTTCTGAAGTTACTTATTACTTATATAACTACTTATAAATTTATTATAAGAATAGAACTTAAATTACAACTTATTAAATAAAAGCATGGAGCGTTTTAATCAAAGGTAAAATTTTAAAAGGGTTAAAGTACTTATTAATCAAATGAGACATTAAATTAAACAAATAAAAAACTTGTTTGACATTAATATCTATATAATTGTCAAAAAAATACACTCAATAATGGAAAATTTATTTATAATGGACCTTTAATTATATGTAAATTTATAGAAATAGAAATAAAATTACTTAAGCAAATTACAACTTATTAAATACCAGCATGGAGCGAGTTTCAAATTTGTCTGCCTTAATTTGTTGGCACTTTTGTTTGCAGTTGGTTTATTGGCATTCAAATGTTAAAGTTTCAAATTATTTTCAGATTCAGCGAGTAATTGATTCGTTATTCGTAAGAGCATAAAGAAAGCGTAACTTATTGAATGATTTGAAGTGGGAATCACTGGAGGAGCGTAGGTTTAACTCAAGGCTGAGGCTTCTGGAGAAATATAGGTCGGAATGTCTAAAAGAGGAGGTTGTAGGCATTATTGAAGCACCGACGTACGTAGTTAGAAACGATCATGACGACAAAATATGTGAGATAGATTGTAGTACGGAGCGTTATCTAGACTCGTGCTTTCCGAGGACAATATATATACGATCATAAGCTGCGTTTTGGATATAAGGCTGTGGAGATAAGAAATGTTTATGGCTAATCGCTGTAGTTTGTTTAAAAACGTCAAAAACTTTGTTTTGTTTTATTGATTTTTCACATATTTTTCGCATTTAACCGTTTTTCGCATTTATTTCGCGTTTATTGCAAAGTGCTACTTTCGTGCACCTCTACTTATATTCCAAAAAGTGAATTTCTATACCTAAAGTACGTGTAATGGAAAAATACTACAAACACATTTTTATGGAAATTGCAGGATACAGATTTAGATATTATAATGATTCAGTAAAAGAAGTTTTAATTTTATCTCGATAAGTAAGTGTGTATATTTAACTTACTATTTACTCAGCGGTGTAGCGAGTAGTCAGAGTGGGGCAGTTGTCCCCGAGTGCAATACTGAAGAGGCGCAAACTCATGGACCAAAAATTAACTTTCCTGTTTATATACAATAATAATATTCTAATATATGCCGAATTAAAATGCTAGTATAGTATGCTTGAATTTCCCTCTTTATATTTATCAAGAAAATTGTACAGGGAATGGGCGCATCTCTGTTACTTGCTTGGGCGAAGGATAACCTAGAACCAACGTCACATCCTGCTCAAAATGGCAACAATTCATTTACTAACATAACAATTACATCAATATTCTAAGAAATATTAGAAAACTACAGACAACGGAAAATCCCGTAAAATAAATCAGATTACCCACTGCATTTAAATAAAAAATAAGATGAAGACATTTTTTAAATTAAATATATTTCATTTGGCCGTTTTCCAATAGTTCATAATACATGAGACGAACAAGCGAAATGCTTAGCGACGGATAGGCGAGAGAGGTGGGCGCCGCCGGAGTGCCAAAATAGCAAAAAACAAGTTGTGAAACTGTATCTTATCGTTATATAAATATTTTCTTCAATCCCGAAATATCTACATTTATCAAAAGGTAGAATAATAAGTTCATAATTATAAAGTAAGTCACGAGACTTAGAACCATTACAAAAAAATGGGAAGGTATTTTTCACTGCGAGTCTTACTTGCAAATCACTTCAGAATCTTAGTCACAGACGGGTGGACAAGTAAACATTTTTTCCATTAAAGTATGTAAAATGTTTTTGAACTAGAAATAGATAAATTTAGCCATTAATTTCCTAAACTTTTTGTTACCATAACACATCCACTGCAATGAAGTATCCCATATTATATAAACTTAATGAGATATATATTTATATAATGACATTTACCTCTTAAACACCGAATGGCAGTCGTTTCTCTCAATGACAGGAGTGCTACAATCTATTCTTTTACATTAAAAATGATATATTTATTAATTCCTAATTCATTTTTTCATTAAACTTTCCAAAAAATATTATATGTATATAAAATACAACTAGTTACCTAAAATGTAGCTTTTGAACATATAATAATAATAACTTTCAGCGATTTATTTCCCATTCAATACCCCAAATTCCAGATCGCGTTATATTCGGAGATAAGTAATTTTATGAAAAAATGCATACCTGTACGATAATAAACGCCGAGTCCAAAATACGAGGACTTGAAGATCTATCTCCAACAACTAGCAATGAAATGCTAAGCGAAGGAGACGGAAATATCATGGGGAAGAAATGTGGATCATTGGTGACCTCTAGGTTCCCAGCTTTCATTTACGAAAAAGATGCTTTGGAAATATCCTTTTCGGAAGTTAGAAAATGACCTATCTTTCTAAAACACAAAGAGCTCCATGGGACATCAGCCCTCGAGAAGATGGCTAATGGGTAGGGTAGGAACAATCGTCGGCATAGTCCCCATAGGCCAGCACCACTGTTTGCTCCAACTCTTATTTGTGCGATTACCTTCGACAAACTTTTTCAGGAAAGGATTTACCACATGGGGATACCCATGTCAGTGGGTGTGCGGTAGGAAATATTTTCGTTGCTTTGGTTTTCCCAGTTACCCCTTTCCATTATCTTAAGTAGGTGCTACAAACCAGAAATGTGAGGGCGACTTGCAATAAACGTTTCCATAGCCGTAGGCAAGATCGGGAAACAGACCTTGGAACTCGCCGCGTACCCCTCGGAAAGTCCTCGCGTACCCCCAGAGGTAAGCCTACCCCAGTTTGAAGACCACTGGTCTAAAACATTAGAGTTTGTGAATAAATGCTTTCTAACCATCTTGCTTTGGGACGCTAATAGGAAAAAGAGGAAAGATGAAGAAGTGTTCCTACCTTAAATCTAAGTAAAATTCGTCGGAGTCGATAAATTAGAATGGAAAGTCCAAATATTTCCCGTTAGAATTCGAGGAAAGAATTGGTATTGCATCTTTTACAAATACGATTTTCATTACTATTATTAAGCTTTTTTGCTTTACTCATTTGCCTACGCGGATGTTTGCACAAACAAACCTAAAAATAGAATCAATATAGAGTGAAATTCCATCTCATATATTGTCGCAAGCGGAAGTAGTCGTGCAACAGAAGTTATTTGAACAGATTTCATCGGGATTTATTTTCAATAATAATTTTATTTCTCTTCAGAGATGAGAATCCATAATTTGCTTCTTGAACCAGAATGCTTCATCATCATTTTGCAAGTCCGTTAATCTCTCATGTAACTTTTGCTGAGCTTCTTCTACATCCGCCAAAAATGAATTAATTGCACAATCAGGTACATTAACTATGTTAAGGAATTAACTTTAGGCAATTTACAACTATATCGGAATAAAAATTTCAATTGTCTAAATTTTGATGCGTTAATATGACCTTGTTTTGCTTGCCAATACTTAGAGTTAATTTCTAGTTTATTATTGATGAGAAAATAATTTGAGAGAAAACGGTTGTATCTACCTATAATTTATATGAAAAAGTCACGCATTCTTTGCTCGAGAAGCAGAATAACATAATTTACATTTAACTAGAACAGTGGTTCCCAACCTTTTTACATGGCGGGCGCATCGGCAGCTGCGAATCCTTCGATGGGCCGCATTGGAAGTGGGTAATTCTTCCGCGGGCCAAATAGGACAGGATAACTTGAAATAGATCCCGAAAGCATTTTGGTTTTACGTCAAGGAATTCCAAGGTAGAGGCCCCACTATTGCGTCACTGAGATCGGAAACGTGAAATGTAGTTCACGATAGTGCGGAGAAAGCAAACCTTTTAAATCAACACTTTCAGAGAGCTTTTATTCCTAATGACGATGAATGTGAAACCCCTATTCCTATGCATCAGGGCGACTCGATTAAAGATTTGATATGTTCCTAAAATGGTATCGCGCTCCAACTTCATTCAATTAAACCAAATATATCTCCTGGGCCGGAGGAAATACCCGCGCGAGTATTGAAAGAGTTAGCTTATGAAACCGCACCATGTTTGAAAATTATATTCGAGAAATCCATTACGGAAGGTGTCGTTCCTAAAGATTGGAAGGTGGCACCCGTTACGCCCATCCATTGGGCGGCGACAAAGAGAACCCCGAAAATTATAGGCCTATTTCCTTAACTTCATTATCGTGCAAGATACTTGAGCACATAATCTTTAGTTCTGTAATGCGTTATTTAGATAGTCACACATTGCTTAGCGGATGCAAACACGGATTCCGGAGAGGTAGATCATACGAAACGCAGCTCGGTCTGTTAGTGGACGATTTGTTGCGATGCGGAGGGAAAAATACTCAGGTCGATGTCATATTCACTGATTTCAGGAAGGCGTTCGATAAAGTATCTCATAGGAAATTAATTGCGAAGTTAGGACAATATGGTATCAATTCGAAAGTTGTCAGTTGGGTGAGAGACTTCCTCTCAAATAGAGAACAGATAGTTGTCATCGATGGGAAATACTCGTCCCCAGTTAAAGTAACGTCGGGTGTTCTTCAGGAAAGTGTATTGGGCCCTCTGCTTTTCTTAATTTATGTGAATGATATCTGCTCGGCAATTTGTAGTAAAATTAGACTTTTTGCCGATGATACCGTTCTATATAAAGAAATAAAAAAACCAGTAGGACCATCAGTCGCTGCGTGAAGACTTAAGAGCCATTTCGGCGTGGTGCAAAGAATGGCAAATTTAAATTAATTACACTAAATGTGCCGCAGCTACGTTCAAGAAAAGTAAGAACATAGAAGTAGGTTTTGAGTATAAAATAGATGGAATAAATATTCATGCAGCCGAGTATGTAAAATATTTAGGAGTAACCATTTGGCAAGATCTTTCGTGGGACATGCACATTCGTCGAGTTATAGGCGCGGCCAACAAGAAACTGGATTTCCTTGGTATAATAGTACGGAACACTACAGAAAAAGTAGGTGAAACATGTTACTTATCACTGATTAGACCACAAGTGGAATACGCCTCATGCATCCGAACGAGAAGGGACATATAATTCAATCAGAAAGAGTTCAGCACATAGCAGCCAGATTTGTAAAACAAAAGTACGAACATAAGTAAAGCGTCCTCATTATTGAGGGATTTGAACTGGGTTCCACCGGAGGATTGTAGATTGAACTCAAGGTTGCGGCTTCTGGAAAAATATAGACGGAATGTCTAAAAGACGAGGTTGTAGGAATAATTGAAGCACCAAGATATATAGGTAGAAACGACCATGACGATAAGATAAGTGAGATCGATTGTAGGATGAAGCGTTATCTAGGCTCGTTCTTTCCGAGGGCAATACGAGATCACAATATAACATTTCAACCTGCGACAGACGGTCTGCCACCCACCAATTAGGTGAATTGCAGGGTAACATGTAGATTTGGATATAGATTCGAGTTTAAATTTGAAATTACCGATGTATTCTGAGGTGCCATACAAGTGAAAATCAATTTTAAATAAAGTTAACATTTCAATATAAAAACTTTTATAATAAAAAGTTTTATAAAATGCACAAATTTGTGTGTCATATTTTTCGAATTGCTTTTTCATCTTAGTTAGCTTCGCGGGCCGCACAAAAATCTTTCGCGGGCCGCATCCGACCGCGGGCTGTAGGTTGTCAACCACTGAACTATTTAATAGAAAGAAAGGACCTTTCAGCGAAGAAGTATCCCACAAAGTTGAGTAAAAAATAAAGAATTCTCACCTATACACTATTTTGTTTGGTTTAGGTTGTCTAATTGTGACATTTGTCGTTCACTCAATTAAATAAAGAAACTTTTTAAAATTTAAGGTGAACTTTGGTTATGAACGAGTGGCACACGTTGGCATTGAAGGAATCATCAAAATTTTCGCACTTTGTCGAGTTTTGAAGATAAAAGAAAATACAAACTCACATACCTCTGAAACGAGGTCTTCGCTCAGAGGTACATCTCGTTCCCCCTCGACACTTCAGCGTTATGTTGAGCGCGAATGCGAGCCGGTCTCTGAAAGCGAGGCGCGGACTAATACATCCACTCGCGTCAGGTCGCGCGCGTGAAAGCACTCGATGCGAAATTTTTTAGAATAAAAAATCGCATGCCTCGTGACCTCATCTTCGTGACTGCAGAAGGAATTTGCGGATTTCTAAGGGTCACATTCATCTGTGGCTGAGATGTGAAGAGAGAGAGAGAGAGAGCTGCTTCGTATCCGAAAAAAGGTAAATTTTCAAAATATCCATAAAAATATTGAAGATATCCATGAACCATGGATTTATCTCGGATTTGATGACTGCACAAGAATTTGCAACAGAAAATCTACTTTAATTTACCTTGACTAGATTTCAGAAAGCATTAATAGCCAGGATAACTTGAAAATATTTATATGATCGCTGCTTTAGTAAAAAAAACTTAAATAACTCTCACGGATGGTGCAGCTTTCAAAGAGTTTGTGAGGGGAAAAGCATTTTAAACCTTCGATAAGTATAGGAAGTGAAAATTCCATAGCCAACTGAGAAACGAAAATTTACTGAGGCGATGGTAGACTTGCTGTAACTCGAAAACATTAGCCCCAGAATACAAATAAGATATGATATCTGCGCAATCGCTGAAGGTCTATCTTCAAAATGTTTTTTTTTTTAATCCTTTAAAAATCACAAATAAATCTCCTTCAGGTGGTAATGGCATTGTATTATAAAGGATTCATATATTACATATATTGGGTAAACGGCAGGCATAAGGATAGATAAAAATCCCTCCTCTGAAGAGTTTCAAATTATAAGATATCTTCGTGCTTTCCAAGCGACGAAGGAAGTCAAAACACTGAGAAATTATTATTTTGTCTTTTGCCAAATGAGAATTTTCCTCTCCAAGCACTTTGGTTAGGAACTGTCTTTTAAGGTGAGAGATACTTTAACATTTATATATTCTAAAAATAATTTATACAAATCGAACGAAAGAATTTTCGTGCGACATTTTTTTGGCATTCGAATGCAAATTCTTCTACGCTTCGCGAGCTACTAGATATTAATTATAATTAAAACAGAGATAATAACAACAGAAATGAAATGCGAATAAAAATGTATCGAAGAAAGGTGAAACATGAAACTTCGCGATCATTTAATCATTTAAAAATATTATTATTGGCCAGTCCACTAGTATGTTTTGACGGACAGAAGCAGAAGTTATTATACTTGAGGCGGAATTAAACTGTCCATTCATGATCGTTAAACTGCTCGTAGAAAAATATGATAGGAACAATCACTACTTTTAATTTACTCAAGATGTTGAGTATAACAAGAATTTTTGCGTCAGTAATGATATTATTTTTCTCTAACAGATGTCAGGGACAGTTTAAAGGCTGTTTTATCTACAGACTAGTGTAATTTTTTGGAACAGAAAACACTTCTCGTGTTGGTGCGTAGTTTCAGTGAATCTACATAAATAAAATTGTATACATGTGCACAACGAGGATATAGTGTATTTTATCTGTGGTTGATAAGATTTGAAAATCCTCGTCTTGTTAAAACACCATTTGTGTTTAGTTATCTCATTATAAAAGTCGCCACCTCCATTGAATTAATTCAATAAGTAAGTCGTAAAGCCACTGAAGAAACCAAATAAGTATTTTTTATTATAAACGCAGATAGAGATGTGATATGTGCAGATGGTGTATTTTACAGATGGTATAGTTTTTACAATTGTAACGAGAATTCAAGGTTCGGCATCGCTGGTCTGTAATGATGCCACAATATACTGAAGTTGAGAACGAAGGGATTATTTTAAAAATATTTCTGTAGTTCTTGTTTGCACGAAAACTGACATAAAGATGTCCATACATACGAACTAGTGTCTATGAGTATTGTAACCTTCCAAACTGTCGACTGTGTGAAGGCCTTTTTACAGATAAATTCTCAGCCAAACGTTTTTTTGTCAAAACATCGCCATGTTCCAACTTTTCCAAATTGGCGAAGTTATCCATTGATTTAGCTCTTTCAACTGGTTCGCCAAAAAAGATCTCTTCCTAAATATTTTTGATCGACATTTTATTTTGCCCATAGTACGGCCGGGGAAGGATCGAATTGATCAAAATCGCAACATAGGCGGAGGGTCGATAATTTTAGTCGATTTTCGACTTCGCCAAAATGTCTGAGCCGCTCGGTACAAAGCCGCAGTCGATTAAAACCCTAAAAAAATTGAGCCGCCGTACTTTTAAATATGACGGGTAAATCCATCTATAGTCGAAAACCGTTTCTGTTTGTCTCACTTTCGCTCGTGGTGGGAGAGAGGGGATTATGTATATGAGGGAGCGAAGGAAGAGGGGTATACCCGATCGCTGATTCTTATCATATGCCACCTTTGTTTCGCGTGTCGGAGCCCGGACGAATGCGCCTCTTCACACTTTTTATTCTCGAGTCCAGCCGATTCGCCTCTTGCCTACGTGCGTAATGGGTATCTAAGAGGTAGGGCAATAAATAGCTAAGAAGGGAGAAGAGAAACCCTGTGCCGGTGTTTAGTCTGCTCTTAGCAAAGAAAACCACGGGGCCAACGGCGGAGTGTTGATTTGATCGCTCTCCCCATTTTCTCATTGGCTCGTCCTCGTCTCCTTAGTTACAACACGCACAAATAGGGGGCCGGGTGTCCTTCGGACGACAAATCCTCAGAAGGATTCTAACCGGGTGTCGCTTTAGCAGATCACGGTGGGGCCAACACTGACCACTACACCACCGGCTCCCCACGCCGACCTTTTCACAAGTGGCGATCGACGAAAAAGAGGAAATAGAACGCCGCAACGGTCGACGGGAGGATTTTTCTTTTCGACCAATCATCGCGATGGATATATTTCCTCTCTTACATTCGTTCGGGAGAATTGTGAGATAGAGGAATTCCATTCTCCATAAATGACTGTTATGAACACAGCATTCGCACCTCTTCACGCTCTCGCTAGAAGACAATACCATCTGGCGGACCTGCCGATTCCTAACAAAGCCGCAAGGGAGGAATCCTCTTATCAATCAAGGGGATCGGGTCGCTGCTACTCCGTCGCAGAAGGCGGCGATCGTGGCGGAACATTACTACGCCGTGTTCCAGCCCAACGACGCCACACCGGAATCCGAGGAGGCTAAGGAGGATATCGCTCCCCTTCTCGCATCCTTGGATCGAGGCCCGCTTGATCCCGATTCCCTTCCGTGAATTGGGCAGCGAGATATTGTCGAGATCATCCGCCACCTCAACCTGCGGAGAGCCCCAGGAGACGACGGGATCAGCAACGCGGTTCTTCGGCAGCTACCGGTGGCAGCGGTGGATTTTCTGGCTGCAGTCTACAACGGCTGCCTCCTGATTCCTTACTTTCCGGCCCGATGAAAGAGAGCGAGGATTTTCTGTCTCCCCAAAAAGCCGGACCTGCAGCTGCGGCCCGAGGACCTGCAGCCCATCTCCCTTCTGGCGGGATTGGGCAAGGTGTTCGAGCGTCTGCTCCTCCCAAATCTGCGACGCCAACTGCAGACGGACCATCTTCTGCCTGACGACCAGTTTGGTTTCCGGGAGGGGCACTCAGCGGTACAGCAGCTCACCAGAGTCGCGTCCTTCGTCCAACTGCAGTTCCCGACGTGGATGATACGCCTCATCGAGTCCTACCTACAGCATAGGACATTCAGGGTCTTCTGGCTCCAGGATGAGTCGGCGCCCCAGCAAGCTCGCGTTGGGGTTCCACAGGGCTCAGTCCTGGGGCCGGTGCTCTTCAATATCTACACCCACGACCTGCCGAGGGACCATGGGTGGAACTCACTGGTTTCCCTATACGCGGACGACGCGGCGCTTCTTGTGCGATCGTACAATCGGCGTATGGCGGCTCACAACTTACAGCAAGCAGTGGAGACGCTGGTCTCTTGGTTTCGTCGCTGGAGGATCACCGTCAGCCCGCGGAAGACCCAGACCATCCTCTTCCGTCAGGGCGCCTAGCTCCTCCGAACTTCAAAATCTCTGTGCTGGGGGACCTCATCCCATGGACCGATGAGGTGAAGTGCCTTGATGTGCTTCTGGATCGCAAGCTCCTTTGGAAACAGCAGGCCATGAAGGCAAGAAAGAAGGGACTCAAGGCAATAATGCGGATTCGTCCGCTGCTACGTTCCAGCTCCTTCTCCATGGCGACAAAGAGAAGACTATACCAGGCGTGCGTGCTGCCAGTCATCACATACGCCGCACCAGTATGGTCTGGAGTAGCCACGAGTGTGCTGCGCCGCCTGCAGGTGGTGCAGAACAATGCTCTACGGATGGTGGTCTCGCGGACGAGGTTCGACGGTAACGCCATCATCCACGCCGAGAGTGATGTGCTACCATTGGACGTTCTCCTCCCCTCAATGGCGAGGAAATTTTACGCCGGCGCAGTGAGGTCGGCGCACCAGGAAATTCGACAGCTCGGGGAGATCCAGGTTCGGTGGTGGGACAGGTACAAGCGTCCTATTGCCAGCCTGGACACCCCCGCATCTCTCCCACCCAACAAGCGTCCGCGCCTGGTTGGGTAACTCCCCTATCCAGGGGCCTAACAGAAATACAAACGACAGAAAACAGCATGATCGCATTTAGTGCATGGTTAGGCAATGCGATAGGACCAGCCAGTCTGACCACAGTATTAGCATTAAGTAGTCGCGGAAGAATCTAGATTTGGAAAATCTACCTCTTTTGTAGCTTTCCAGATTTTTAAAATGTGCACATTCGATTCTTATCCGTTTGGAACTTTATTGCTGAAGGGATAAAAGGTGTCTTCTTGTGCCCCCAGGCGACAACATTTCTATTGCCTTAGAGAAAAGACGAAAGCCATTTGGAGCTTACATTTTCCAGGAGCGTTGAATCCATTGGAAGTGATTCAATAGTTGGCTATTATATAATAGAGTATTAAGTTCAAACACAGGCACCCTTGGAACTTAGAACTCCGATATTGGTTTACTGAAATTCCGTAACATCTCACCACATGCGTCATATTCTTCTAAGTTTCAGTACAACGCATATAGGGTGAAAAGGTATTGAAATGCACACTATGCATTTAAGAACCGAACTACGGTATACGATAATGTTTTGTGCGCGTTTAAGCAAAAGAGCTGCAGAAACGTCATGAATGATGAAAAGTGCATAGGAGATTATTTGTCTCGCGGTGGAGTGTTTGTGTGGCAGAAATAATTTTCGATGGTCGATTGTCTACATCACAATATGAATGAAAACTCAATCAAACCGATAAGTAAATAAAAATATAGGCCGTATCAGCTTGAAAAAATCAGCTACTGCGTGCTTGAGTTATGGAATGGTTAATTTTACAGGCAACTCTCTTTCAATGAACGCTACTTCGTTCGTTCATTTGCGTTAATGAAATTTAAAACCCATCGCTTCAACTAACGTACTGTTCACCTTAGGGAACTGTAACGAATATTCAACTCAGGTAATAGAAACTCATCTTTACGAATGCTCTATGAGACACGAAGGCCCTCTTCTATACGCCACAGACGTAGAAGGGTTCCCCGGTCATTCTAACAATGCAGTGTGTGACGTAGAATGAAGACGGTCGACTGTATTTAGATTTTTGCAATCCTTAGGATTGATTGTTACATAACTGGGATTTCTTAAAAAGCCAGTCCTGTGCGCGCATGCATCGTACTCTCTTTCACTAAGAAGCCATCGTTAGCATTTTGTTTGTTGTTTTCCGATCACCCCATCTGCCATGAAATCAATAAAGCCAGAACGTGAAAGAAATAGCAGTGCTCTAAAAGCGACAAGGGAGGTCATCACGCTGGAGATAAAGCAGGATCTAATCAGGCGCTTTGAAGATAATCAAAAAGTGCATGACATTGGAGAATCTTTCAGCCTGACCCTTACAACTACATACACCATACGCAGCGTTGCTGATTCGATTAAAACCAATGTGCTGTCCGTGACTCCACTGAGTGCACCCAGAATAACAAGGCGTTGTAGTGGCTTGCTGGATAAGAGGGATAAATTTGTTTGTATATAGAATCCCATGACCAGCGTAACTTAACACTCAGCATGGAGATATTTCAGGAAAGGGCGAGAAAATTTTCGCAGGATTTAAAGAGGACAGCAGGTGAGAGTGCGGCGAGTAATAATTGTACTACTAATGGCGGGTGGATTGCAAAATTGAATAAACGCAACAGGATGCATCACATAATCGACTGAATCGGCCGTTACGTTGTAGAAAACCGTGTAAGGCAATAACATCATAGTAAATTTCCACAAGGGTTTATTTTTGACTCCCTATATTTCAACGCACAGCGTCATCATCAGGAGTTGAAGTCTAGAAAGATTAAAAAATAAAGCCTTGTGGTAATTTGTTAAGTTATTATTACGTTAGGATGCATCACCTCAATCTACCCTAAAAATCTTTATTATTTTTTATGTTGCACAACTCTTTCAAACAACATTTTGTTGGAATCGGTTCCGCCAATTCCTTCCAAATTCATAATTACCGAAAAGTTTAACTTCGCAATTGTGGCATCCCTACTTAGTTAATCAGGTCGAAATATGTCATTTTGGTTATGAATTTATGTGAAAATTGTACCAATTTGGTTGAATTCGGTTTAGACAATTCCTACCAAAAGCATAATTACCAAAAAGGTTCATTATGCAATTATGGCACCCCTGTAGGGTTGATCCGGTCCAAATACGTCATTTGGTCATGAATTTATCTGAAAATTCTATGTACCAAATTTGGTTGAAATCGGTTTGGCCTATTCCTTCCAAAAGCATAACGACCGAAAAGTTTATTTTGCAATTGTGGCCCCCTGCTTGGTCGATCCGCTCCGAATATGTCATTTGGTCATGAATTTATGTGAAGATTCTATGTACCAAATTTGGTTGAAATAGGTTAAGCCAATTCCTTCCAAAAGCATAACTGCACACATTTTATTTTGCAATTGTGGCACCCCTGCTTGGTCAGTCCGGTTCAAATATGTCATTTGGTCATAAATTTATGTGAAAATTTTGTTGAAATAGGTTAAGTCAATTCCTTCCAAAAGCATAACTACACAAAATTTTATTTTGCAATTGTGGCGGTTCAAATATGTCATTTTGGTCATGCATTTATGTGAAGATTCTATGTACCAAATTTGGTTGAAATAAGTTAAGCCAATTCCTTCCAAAAGCATAACTGCACACATTTTATTTTGCAATTGTGGCACCCCTGCTTGGTCAGTCCGGTTCAAATATGTCATTTGGTCATAAATTTATGTGAAAATTTTGTTGAAATAGGTTAAGTCAATTCCTTCCAAAAGCATAACTACACAAAATTTTATTTTGCAATTGTGGCGGTTCAAATATGTCATTTTGGTCATGCATTTATGTGAAGATTCTATGTACCAAATTTGGTTGAAATAAGTTAAGCCAATTCCTTCCAAAAGCATAACTGCACACATTTTATTTTGCAATTGTGGCACCCCTCCTTGGTCAGTCCGGTTCAAATATGTCATTTGGTCATAAATTTATGTGAAAATTTGGTTGAAATAGGTTAAGTCAATTCCTTCCAAAAGCATAACTGCACAAAATTTTATTTTGCAATTGTGGCGGTTCAAATATGTCATTTTGGTCATGCATTTATGTGAAGATTCTATATACCTACCAAATTTGGTTGAAATCAGTTCAGCCAGTTCTTCCGTGATATATGCGTACAGGCAGACGGACATCGCCAAAATTTGGACCGACCGTTCCACGGGGACCCCTCAAAATCGTGAAATTTGGATCGACCCTTAGATTTCGATCCTTGACTCGGTAGACCTATTTTATCCGTTTTATATTAAAAAATGTGTTGCATCAAAACATTGATATTGGTGAAGAATTCATCAAAATCGGTAAATTAGTTGCTGAGATATCTTTAAAAAACCGACATTTGGACCAACAATGGCCCCTGTGGGCCGATTTGAATTGTTTGGCACTACAACTTTCAGGATCAACCTAAAGCTGCTGCCAAGTTTTGAAGCTCCTATGTTTATTTTCTGAAGAGTTATGACTGCCACAGACACACACACACACACACACACACACAGACAGCTTCTTTTATTAATATAGATAACAGAAAATGTAGGAATTTAAATTTATTTTTAAAAATTAGTTTAAAAAAAGGTGACTCTATTCAAATCAAAATTATCAATCTAATTAAATAAATAATTGAAATATAAAACTGAATTAAAAAGTGACCAGACCGGGACTTCGTAGTCGCGAGCCGACTCCTTATTTACTGCCAACCGGACTCATTTATGACAGTTCATAATTGCTATTCAAATATGTAGTGTCATTCAAATGACCTTACCTCAGACGGAAATTCGATAAATTATATATTGATGAACGACTTACGTGTTTAAAAGCAGTAAGGAATAAACGGGACTTCGTAGTCGCGAGCCGACTCGTTATTTACTGCCAACCGGACACATTTATGACGGTTCATAATTGCTATTCAAATATATAGTGTCATTCAAATGACCTCGCCTCAGACGGACATTCGATAAATTATATATTGATGAACGACTTACATGTTTAAGAGCAGTGAGGAATAAACGGGAACGATGCGCCTTCACCCCATCGGTGCATACGTAGTAGTCCCGTAATGACTTATGCAAGCATCGATTCCAACTTTTTATTTTCTTACTTTTAAAGATGTCACTCCAAAGATAAGATTCGATATTAAAAAAGGGTTTTCTCTTCTTGAGTGGACATCTGAAGAACATTATATTGTGACAAGCACGTCTCTGTCGGACCGTCAGGGGGCAGGTTACACGATTTCGGAGTAAAAAACCACATGTGATATTCCATTTTTTTGAGCAACAAATATATTCACAAAATGAAAGAAACAAAGATACAATAAAACAATATGGCTTCCTGTGGAGTTTTAGAACCGTGATCCCGTTGTGACCAGATCCTTTGCCCTCGTCCGAGCAACCCGCTCGATCCAAGCACTCTCTCTCTCCGCCTCCGACACCATCTACCGTCTTCCAAACTCCAAAACCCTCCAACTTCCTTTCCCCCTTCTTGTCTTTCCCATTCATTTCCCCTCCCTTGCTTATTCTTTTCCCCTCTTCTCCTTCGCCAATCACGACTGCCCACGACCCCGTATACCTCCGGGATCGCTACACAGCCCCCTGAAATAATTTGAAGCATTTTTTAAAATGAAATCTGCAAATTATTTCACCCTTTTTTCACTTTGTCTTTGGATTATCCATCTTCTCTCACTCAATAGGCACAGCATCAATCTGGTAGGTGACACCATTAGCAATAAATCATAACATTTGACTAGTACGTTAAATAGCTTGTATAACTAACAAATCATAACCCTTAGAGACTAAATAACCTTTTATGTTTGATTCGGACTGACATATACAAATTAACACAATTTAGTAATTTTAATGAGAAATCAATGGACAAACTACAATTGCACGTTCTTATCTAGGAATAAGGATACAGCATGATTCAACACATTCATTGTACAAACAGTACGATACTACGGGTGTTGCCATATCATTTTGATCTTCCAGATTTTCTTCTTTTGTATAAGGTTTGAGACTAGCAAAATTATTGCTACCAAATTCGTTGCCCATTTCATCCTTCAACTAACATGCGTTATCCCCCACTATTCGCGCAATCTCATAAGGACCCGTGTACAAGTGAAAGAACTTACAAAAAAGTTTTAGATTGGAATCCGAAGGCCGTGGCGTGCGAAGAAGAACAACGACTCGTTCCTTAAAACGGAATGGCTTTCCTTTCTGTGCCGTTCGCCTCCTTTTACCAGCCCCCTTTAACCTACGGTAAGCCATTATAATTTTTTTCTCGTGTGGGATACTCGACCTGTTGGGGTACTTTATCAGATCATCCCAATTACAAAGTGGAGGTTCACCAAAATGTAACTCGTAATGAGACAGGCCAGTACTTTCATGAGATACTTCATTGAAGCATTTATTAATGAAAGGAACTAACTCAGGCCATTTAAAATGATTTTCACTGCAATACACTCTGAATATGCGTGAATGTTCTTTCATAATCCTTTCACTAGGATTTGACTGTGGGTGGCGGATAGATGTGAATACTATTTCTACACCTACCGCCTCTAACTCTTTTTGCTAACGAGTGCTGGTAAATTGAGTCCCATGGTCGCTTAACACTCGTTTTGGTTTACCACCTAACACAAAAACCTCTCTTTTAGATATTTTAAGCAGGTCGCCGTGTTAGGCTTATTTATCGGATAGACCTGCATGAACTTGGAGAAAACATCCATAATTACTAAGAGATACTTATTCCCTATCCTTGATTTTGGCAATGGACCGAAAAGGTCAAGAGCATACAAGATTTTTGGCGCATCGGGGATAATATTTTTCATTAACCCTGAATACCTTCTGTTTGGATTTTTAGTTCGCTGGCAAGTATCGCACTGTGATAACAAGGTCCGAGTACGTTTACGCATATGCTTCCAATAGAAGCATTCCTGAGCGACCGATAAACACTTCAATGGTCCGAAATGTCCATAGTTGGTATGAATGTACCAAATCAATTTATTCTGTAGACTTAAAGGGACCCAAACATCGCATTCTTACCGGTTTTCCAAAATAACACGTCCTCAAATATTTTACAATTTTTCGATTCCTTCTCCACTTTCTTATAAAGAGGGTCGATTGGGAGGAGTTTTCCAGTTAAATAACCGCAAACATGCTGCGTCTCGGTGTCCTCTCACTGAATTCCCGATATCTTTTGTAGCTCTTCCCCGGGGAAGACTGAAATATTTAATTCTAACAAAGCCATTATATATTGTTCTGTCGAAGGTTCGACTGTACTTTCCCCGAGCAGAGGCTGCCAACTTAGCCAATTCGGAACAATATTCTGCCTGCCCGGGCAGAATTCAAGAGAAATATCATACTGCTGCAAAACCAAGGCCCACCTTGCTAAGCGATTATTCCCCAAAGTGACATTCGCTCAAAAAAATGAGCGCACGGTGATCAGACAACACCGTTAATTTAACTCCTGAAATAAAGGAATCCAATTTCTTGAGGGCCCACACGACCGCGAGTGCCTCTTTTTCAGTGGTCGAATACGCTAGCTCCTCTCCCTTGAGCGTTCGACTAATGAATGATATCACTTGGACTGCTCCAATCCCATACCCACTGCTGTCAGTCTGCAGCACCATGGGTCTCTGAAAATCGGGATATTTTAACACAACTGATTCCAAAAACTTTTCTTTAACATTTTCAAAATGAGACTGCATTTCTGCATTCCACCGCCAATTCGCCCCCTTTTTTAACAACTTATGCAGTGGTTGGACGAGAAATGCCTAGTAATCGCAAAACCGGGCATAATAATTACATAAGCCTAAAAATCTCTTTAATTGCTTGGGGTTGCGCGGTGCCTTATACGCCCTGATTTCCTGAGTTTTTTGTGGGTCAGGTTTGATACCTTCTGGTGTTAGCAAGAAGCCTAAAAATTGGATTTCTTGACAACAGAACTTAGACTTTTTTTAAATTAAAAGTCATATTGGCGGCCCTCAGACGCTCAAAAACGGGTCTTAAGTGCATCAGATGAGACTCAAAATCCGGATGTAACGAGCAGATCGTCCGCGTAGGTAGTAGTGAAGGCTAATACATCGGGTCCCAAGACCTCGTTCAAACATCTTATCAGCGCGGCACCACTATTCTTCAATCCGAATGGTAACCGACAAAACACATATGTGCACGAGTTATATAAGAAGGGACTTTTTGTGACTCAAAGTTTATAACAGCGCGGTTTTCCGTCATGAAATCGATTCCCAGTATTAAAGGTTTTATTAAATTACTAATCACCAGACAAACGACCTCAATTACCTGTTTCCCTCTAAGCAGTGGTAGAAAAACTTGCTTAGAAATGGGCGACGACCTCAAGCTATTAGCGCATATTATGTGAGAGCGACAGATAGGAAAAACGGGAATTTGAGAGTTATTTTCACTAATTATTTTAAAAAATTCTTCAGATTCGGCCGAAACTTGGCTACCTGTATCCATTAACGCTTCTACCTCCCTTCCGTAACACATTGTGGTTATCACGGGACATTTCCGCATCGAGAATTCATGATCGTCTTCCCATAAAAGATCCTCGTATGGATTACCGTCTAATACGTAGATAGTTAGCATAGGGAGATCCGCTTTCGACTTGGTGTTTGGTATTGAGAATCTCGTCAAACCAAACCCTTCTAGTTTAACGGCGGCGATTGAGCAGAATCTCCAACAGCCTGTTTACGTGCAGCGAAGTGAATATCACGCGTGGAATTCCCTTCGTTACGCGGAGGTGACGGCTCCGGCCGGTAAGGTCTGTTTTCCGACCCAACGGGACGGGACTCCCATTCTCTATTCGACGGACGTGCGCGGCGAGAATCTGCATGCGAGTTTGAACTCCATTGTATTTTAGGACGTTCCCGTTCAGGTCGAAAATTCCCGCAGCTGTAATAACTTTCTCTTCGTCGGTTATCCCCAAACACGGCGAAAGTGGTATCATAATGCCTTAGAAGGTTATGCATTTTATTTATGTCTAACTTGTCGGCGCTATGAAGCAAATTTTGAATATCGGGTGGAAAATGTCTATTGAGAGTGAAAATTAATGCTTTATCACCCATAGGGGGCTCGCATAATTTCGCGGCCTTCACCCTTTCCATAAAGTAATCGGACATTCTATGATGGGACCTTAGATCAAACGACCCTGTCATAAGGGACAGTTTGTGCTGACATTGAGCCTCTAGATCTCAACATCTTTCGAAAAACTTGAATTTAAATTCCTCAAAACTTCTAGGCGGAGGGCACAGAGTATCCCCCCATGCTTTCGCACTTTCTTCTAACATACTCAAAACCAAAACCACTCGTTGTTGCTGCGAGAATGTGCACATGCAAAAATATTCTTCAACTTGACGAATAAAACTCACTGGGTGTTCATTAAATCGGGCACGTAACCTTGGTTTGGAAAGACACATTGGGGCGGGTACAAAGACAGTATGAGTAAGTTCACTAGGATTGGAATCGCTGGTATTACCAATTTGACTACGCTCCACGGCTTCTAGTCGGGTCCCTATACCTTCAATTTCTCCGTTTTAATTCGAGATTTCAGTTCTAATCTGTTCAGCTCGACGCTTTGACTCTCCGCGAAGTTTATTTAATGACCTTTCTTGTTTTTCGAACACAGTACCCAAAAAACGTTTAAGCGCGGGGTCAATAGCTCCCGAATTTCCCAATTGTCTCGATACCCCGCCTTCCTTTGTATACGCGGTAGGGGTTGAAAACTTGTCATCGAGAGAAAGACTTCCCATAAGTGGAATTGGGAATGATCTCTTCATCAGAAGAGTTTCCCAACATATTCCTTCCCTGACTTTCACGGCAAGACGTAAAACCATCTTCAGCCATATCGATCTCCTTAAAAAACACTATAACGGTACGAAGAGAAACATTAATTAATCCTCAACAGTCCTAATAAAAAAGGATGGGTTTTAAGGAGTAACTCTTCGCTCTCAGAGGTCCGTCAGAGAGACTTGACTACGGGAAACGGGATGGACCATGGAATAGGGAACAATGGGATTGAAAATAAATAAACTAAGCTAACTACCCTAATCACGCCCAAGGCCAAAATTAACATGCGGTACACGTTGTCAAATCGTTTCTCTCTCTTACCGTTACGTTTCACCCAGCACTATTAATCGAGTGATTAGACCACCCGTCAAGACAACTACAATTATAAGAGCTCAACAAAGATAAACTATTACTGGAACAAAAATTACTCTATAAATCACACGTAGGCTCCAAAATCGTGCCTGGAAGGTTGGGCGCCAAAAAAATGTGACAAGCACGTCTCTGTCTGATCGTCAGGGGGCAGGTTACACGATTTTGGAGTGAAAAACCACATGTGATGTTCCTTTTTATTTGAGCAACAAATATATTCACAAAATGAAAGAAACAAAGATACAATAAAACAATATGGCTTCCTGTGGAGTTGTAGAACCGTGATCCCGTTGTGACCAGATCCTTTGGCCTCTCACTCACTCTCTCTCTCCGCCTCCGCTACCAACTACCGTCTTCCAAACCGCAAAACCCTCTAACTTCCTTTCCCCCTACTTGTCTTTCCCATTCACTTCCCCTCCCTTGCTTACTCTTTTCCCCTCCTTGCCTTTCCCATTCACTTCCCCTCCCTTGCTTACTCTTTTCCCCTCCTTGCCTTTCCCATTCACTTCCCCTCCCTTGCTTACTCTTTTTCCCTCTTCTCCTTCGCCAATTACGACTGCCCACGACCCCGTATACCTCCGGGATCGTTACAATATGTATCGTTTTTTTCAAGCTTAAATTCCATATCTACACGTACTTTGGCCGTATCATATATTACTTTGTTTAGATAAATAATTTTTATGCACTGAAGTAATGCGTCATCTTTCAATGCATTTCTTGATTAAGTCGGTCCATTGCCGATAAAAAAGGGGAATTTTTGTCGGAATTGAACAAGACAATCTCGAGTCATGAGGGTACAAAAGGACTTATTGCACTATATGTACATTATATGCCTCTTAAAACATTACGAATTTCATGCGAATATTTTGGTGTAGCATTCCATAAATATTAACTGAGTAATTTGAATTTAAATTTTAAACGTTTCGTTAGAATATGTTATAAAGATCAAGGCACACATCCTTAAAGAAAACAATCAAGGATGTGTCCAGTCTATTATAAGAATTTTCACAATATTAATAACTGACGACCGCAAATGGCTTTTACTATATGAATCAAACATTTCTACTAAATCTAACCATTCTACCTACTCAAAAAAATTTGTTAAAAATAGTATTACAATCAGTCATACATCGTTCTCAATTCTCACGCTCTTTCATAACGGCTTTTTGAGGCGATCATTACATTTGACACAATACCAAACAAGTTATATAGGGGTTGATGATGCAAAATGTTTAGATGGAATGTTTCTTATTGATTAATTTATCGGTTATATACAGTGAAATTGTCAAAGAGATTAATTTATATGCATCCTCGGAGCAAAATGACTCCAATTTCATTCTAATAAAATAAAATGTCCGAAATTTATTAAAATATTCTATAAATTCGCTTGATAATTAATATGAAAACGTTTTATGTGGATTTTGGAATGGACATTTTCTCAAAAAGAAAATTTTCATTCCGAAATCCACAATAAGCGTTTTCATATTAATTATAATTACTATATATAAAAATTAAACTACAGATTTAAGATATAATTAAGCTAAACGGTTTCAAAAAGTAATATTATTTTTTTAAATTCCCTTACCATTAATCTTTCTTATTTAAAGAATAAAATAAAAGAAACTTTTAGTTACTCAAAAAATGATTGAAAATATTGAAATACAGAAGTTTTGAATTTTAATTCATTAACGAAAGCATATTATGAGGGAATCAAAGCGCATTACTTTAGCTAAATGTTAAAAACATTACTTCATACTCGGCGAAATGCTAATTAATACATTTTATTGACTGCACTAGTGTAAATGCCCGTTGAAATTCAACGTGAAAAATTCTACAATATTGGAAGGAAGTGAGCTAAATCTGACACTCATACAAACATTAGATAAGATAGATGAAGAGGTTTTCACTTTAATATATTTTTTTATATTTAATAGTATAAGACAATAAGAGTATACAATTTTTTAACTAAGTTAACAACAACATTAACGTTTTATTCCGAAAAAATCAGCTATTATGGACCCACCAGATATATTGATTTTCTGTATGAACAACAATGCTGCTGGAATGAGAACATAATGGTGTCATATCGCCTCGTGATATATAAGATCGTTTAAATGTAACAGAAACCGCGGAAAACAAACCCACATTTTTACCGCTATTACTATAATCTGTTTCTACTGCTAGTGAGGCTGGGACTCGAAGTATTCCGCTCGCGTTTGGGTCATTTCGCTTAGGCTACGAAACTATGTTGCCAAGTTTCCCATTTCGCTCAGTTCATCGGTAGCTGCTGACGAGTGAAGTTCTATGCTCCAATAGATCCGGATGAAGCAGGTTCATGCTTTCCGCCGTCGCCGAAATACGATTGGAAAGTGTGAGCAAACGTGTCAACAGCGCTCGTCAAGAAATTTTGAGCGGAGAGAGAAATTTACGACCTCTGATTGGCTGGTATTTTCTTCCCCTCACCCCACGGGTCTAATTATAGACACGCCTCGCCCGCACGAAATGCCGGAATAGACTATAACCATGAAGCTTTTATAATGTGGAAAAACATTGTTTTTAGTAATTACGAAAAAAAATATTTAATAATAAAAAATGATCTTTTATGAATATTATATTTTAGTAATACCGGTGCTTATAGACGTATTTGTGTAATTACTGTTAAAAATAATTTTCATCTATTAGGTTTTAGTATAATTTAGATTGGAATAGGGGGCCAAAAAAAAGTTTGCCTAGGCCGCCAAACTGCCTTGCGTCGACCCACCCTGTGGATGAAATTAGATTCTTGCCTGGGAGCAGTTTTTGGCCAAAACATTCTCGCACTGTTGTGCCAGTGAATATCCCCTTTTCTCGCATCTATTAAGAGTATATGTCTTCCATTGAATTGGAAGAAATATTAGGGATTTTAGGGAGCATCAGAAAAGTCTGGTTTGCTTAAGTCTTACCCAAAAACTACGGTCATTTATTCATTACGAATAGCGTATCATGCAGAAAATAGTAGCTATTACGATTACCAGGATAAAATATTCTTTGAAAATAGATTCAGCCAGGTCTGGAAAGATCTGATCCATATCTGTTAGGCAGTTTCAAAATACAGGCGCCAGGTTAGATATTTAAATGCGAAGCAATGTAGAATCCGGGTTACAAAAACTGTACACATTGCATATACAATATACAAGTGACGTAAAAAATATATCCTACTAAAAAATTTTACTGAATTGTAATATGGCAGAAAAAGTCGTCACTATGCAATATTTAGACAGAAATGGAGAGCTGGCGCCTGGAGTCGTCCAGCCATGACAATTACTATCGCCGTCACGATTGTATTTTCACGAGAAAATTCCGAGTCTTGGAGAGGGACGATCGTTTAGACATTCACATATTACACTAGGTTCAGCGTGAGCTCTACAAACAGTATTAGGTTTATTATAATGGGGCAACATACCTCAGGCATAGCTCTTTGGATCAAAGAGGTGGGTTAATATCCTGTTAGGCAAATGGAGGCAGAGTATAAGAGTGGCTAAACTCGAAAACAAAATAAATTAAGGCGGTTGTAGGAGATGACGTGTAATCAATTTTCGAACTGATATATTACCGTAATTTTACGATAATAATACGCACCCATGTTTTTACGAATGAAATGTGAAAATTGTCTTATCATCATACATAATACGCACATAATTTTTTGTATAAAGATCAGCGTAACTTTTCACTATATTGTTAGCAGTATCGATACAGTTCTCGCTTTGCCGCCAAGTGATATGTACGTGCAAGAGAGTTTACGAGGATATCACGTTACGTTCTGACTCACTTATTAAAGATCGACACAATGTACTAAAATATGTAAGCCATGAATTGCGGCTTCTGGAGAAATATAGATCGGAATGTCTAAAAGACGAGGTTGCAGGAATAATTGAAGCACCAACGTATATAGGTAGAAACGAACGTGTGAGATCGATTGCAGGGCGGCAGAGTTATCTAGGCTCGTTCTTTCCGAGGACAATACGAGATTTGAAATTACCGATGTATTCTGAGGTGCCATACAAGTGAAAATCAATTTAAATAAAGTTTATGTGGTTAACATTTCAATATAAAAACTTTTATAACCAAAAGTTTTATAAAATGCACGAATTTGTGTCTTAAGGTAGGTTTTGGTGCATTGCACCCCCTGCCACCCACCAATTAGGTGAATTGCAGGGTAACATGTAGATGTAGATGGTTCCGAAGACGACATCGTATGGGGTGATGATTTCGGTGAAGTGGGTAACGCGGATGAAGACGACGTTCTCGGCGTTGCCATTTACCCAGACGTTGAGAGTGAACACAATATCGCGGATTAAGTATTTGAAAACAGTGACGGCAGTGATTGTGAATTCGGAGATTTTAGTGATTAAGACAGCTATAAATAAATAAATAAGTATTCTCAGTTTTGTTTTGAAAATTTTTGAAATAATTGCTATCAGAATTCAATGAAAAGTACAATTTATTTAGAAAGTCACGTCCGAAAATAAAATTATTTCCTTACTAGAAATGGTTATATGCGCTTGTTACCATGCATAATACGCACTCTAAATTTTTGGCAATATTTTGAGGCAAAAATGCGTATTATTATAATCGGAAAATTACGGTATTCGAACTATAATTTATTAGTTGATGGCAAAGATTTTTTCAAACGAAATAATGATTATGGCGGTAATAAAAAAAACGCTTTTCCCATGATTTGGACTTTGGACATAATCTCCACCTTTTCTTCTGCGGTCGGATGTAAAGCTCTCTCGTCCGGATCCCATCAGCTAAGATTGTTAATCTCCCTAGCTGGAGAACTGGACCTTTAATAGCTTCGTCTCACCGTGATGGACCTGGTGTTCTGGATGCGAGGTGGACGGGCATAAAAGGGGTGAAAGGAGGCAGGGATGTTGGTGGAGGGAGTGATGGAGGGAGTGAGGGAGGGAGTGAGGGAGGGAGGTAATGAAGGAGGGAGTTAGTGAAGGAGGGAGTGAGGGAGGGAGTGAGGGAGGGAGTGAGGGAGGGAGTGATGAAGGGAGGGAGGAAGGGAGGAGAGTCCCCTATCAACGACGTCGCTCTACGCGGAGATCGATTTCGGCCTCGCCCCTCGTTTGACGGCGAAAGAGACCGGCCTACTTCGACGTAATGATACCATAGCTCGCACCCACACACAAACGAGCATATCCGCTCACGGGAAATGAGAAGCTGCCTAGCAAAGAGGTTCATAGTGATGGCCTTTAGTTCCTGAGGTTAGTTCTGCGGTGTCTCGCTTTGATGCCAGTCTCTCTCACTCCCGCCCTCCTTTTTGGGACCGATGAGTAAGGGGGGAGGGGGCGAAACCGCTAGGCTAGTCTATTCTCTGGTAGAAGCAGCAAAGGGAGCGCGCGTCGAGCGCTGAGGAAGCTATGTGGGAGAGAGCTGAGGAGGTGGATATTATTGAGTGTAGCGCTTAAGGGTCGATGCGATGGCGAATCAGAACCTTTCGATTGAAATCATCATTATACACTGTGAAGAGGCCTTTTTCTGATAAGACATGCGAGGTTTTTTTTAGTCTGTAAAATTTTACTGCGAGCCCAGATGTCGTTATTAGGTTCATTTGAAGTTAAGATTCCGTAGAGGTTTTATTTCCGAATTTTTACTTTCTCCATAGGGGAATGTTTTGTTTTCATGAAGAAAATCGATTTTCATATTTCAACGGAAATACACGTTGTGTGGTCTCATGAACACGTTTTGACCATTTTCTCGGTGGTCTGTGTGTGTATGTGATAGAAATTTTGTGGGTGCTCTAACTCAAAAACTATTAACCGGCAACAATTGTAAACATTTTACGCATAGTTAAGTCATAATAACGCTCTTTTTATTTTCTTAATTGTTGGAGCTTCCTGGCTATATCCAGTATCAGAAGGCTACGGTTTGAGTTTATTTCAGTTATTTGTGAAGTTTTTAAATTTTTCTCACAGTTCCTTAAAATGTTTACTGTCTTTTCACCTATTTGGAATTATTATAAATATTAAAGGTATAGAGAAAGTCATGTGGGGGCCACATAAAATTTTTTAAATAGGTATGGCATGAATAAAGTCGATTTTGACGTCTACCACGATGATTTTAATGCCTTTCCCGTCTTGAAAAACCAACACAATCCAGCGGAAAAACAAAAAGTGCGCGTTTACAAATCCAAAACAACTATACCTTTAACGATGCGAGATTATATTTATTTTAGTCGTTGCTTTAACTTCTAAAAACCTCCATTTCGTTTGAGCCGCAACGATTTATTTAATTCATCGCCATCAAAAAATCCACCGCCTCCATTTATTAGGCAGTGCATTCTCTCGTGCTTCCGATACCGTCAATAAAATGTTCGCCGACGTTAACGCGCTGCCATTCTTCCTCCGCCTCTCTTTCTCCCCTTCCTCTCTCTCACACACACGAACACGCACACACACACTCTCTCCATCGACTATCTCAGCCATCAATCCTTCGCCTTACGCACACACTCCTTTCATTCCTTTTCACTTCCTCTCTCTAGGCACGCCGCGCTATTCTAGCTTTCTCCATCGACCAACACCTTCTCCTCACTCTCACTCTCTAATGCCTTTTCAAACCGTCCTCCACATCGATTCGTTTCTTGCCATTAATCTCCAAATAAAAAAAATCGCCATATATCGCTTCTTCATCTATCAAACGCCCGGTCGAATAGCGGGATTTCTCGGATACAGGAATCGTACGAAGAAAGAGAGATTCCACATACGGTGGGTATCTGCTGGGTGCGTCCGTGCGTTTTAGCCGTTTCTTTGATTTGTGTTCGAGGAAGATATTCGTAACACTTTCGAACTTTTAAATATTTTGAGCTGAGATGACAGTACGTGGCATATTTTAACCAGAGCATCGAACCGGAACCAAACCGAAAAAAACCGTTATTTTAGCAGGAGTAAAAACGAACCCGAACCGAAATAAACTATTTTTCTGAACCAGAGCCGAAACCGAAAACCGCTATTTATTTCGTTCCATTTTTTCGGTTTGCATAAAGAGTAAAAGCAAAAGAAAGGGTGTTTCTTTTGCTTTAATATGAGTCTTTTTTGAAAGCCTCACTTTTCAACATCGAATAAGGCAAAGGCTAATGGTTTTCTTGAGAATACATGCTCCTACTCCTTTGGAGACATGCATCTTTGTGATAATATCTGTCGGTTTAAATGATAGGATTTTCCATGGGCCATCTCCATACATAGAGAGAGGGTCAAGGGTACATCCTGCTGAGGTTTCCCAGAACGCTGTTGAACGAGGCTAGGGGAAAGGAACTTAGTGGTACTTTGGAGAGAGCCGCAAATCGTCTTGATACCCTCCCCCTGAGCCTACCCCGTGGAGTGTTCCGGGTAAAAATATTTCACGATTCTTAACTTGGATTTTATTTAAAGTTGGAGGTTATTGTCCCCATAAACTTTCATCCCTTCTTGATATGCATTTAACCCTTATATTTTGGTAGACTTTCTCTAAAATGTAGTCAGGAAGGATCGCTCTGCAGCCGTGCTTTTGAGGTATACTTACTTCTGTTAAATGTTACTGTGTGTACATATCTGTCATCTTAAGAAAATGTATGTAATTATATATTGTATGGTATTTGTAATATTAAAATCTAAACTATTGTATTTAAAACAATTAGGCAGCTCTTCTTTGAACAACTCTCTATGAATTACATTCTAAATTCAAATGTGTATTAATATTAATATACATACTTGTTCAAGTACGTGCATGAGTACTGTTGGAGTAAATTGATAACGATAATGAGAGTATATGTTTATATTGGTATCTGGAATATTGGAATTGTAAAATCAAATAGATGTTGACTTTTGAAAAAATAACAACGGTTTTACATAAAATTTAAGACTAAAAAATAGACAACATTTTAAATATATTTTGTACGCACTAAAAAGTAAAAAAAATAAATTTTAAATTTCTATAGAACAGTATTAGACGGAGTAGCATAAAAGGAGCCGTTTACTAATTGTATAACGAAAAATGTAGGAAGGGAATTTATACAATATTCTACAGTTAGTTACAGGGAGGGAGGGAGGGGGGGGGGGCTTGCGAGATGTTACCTGCGGATAACTATTTTTGTTTTCTTGACTTGCGACAGTGAAGACGTATTTGGCTTAAATAAAAATTAACCTTTATTTATAAAGATTATTTTGGAATTCTCTTGAAATTTCTCCAAAAATTTTTAAGTCGGAATGAAAAAACTGGTTCGAACCGGTTGAATGGTGGTTGCTGGAGCGAAAACGGTGTCGAACCGAAATTATTTGTTTTGTGTGAACCGGAACGAAAACCGGGGCGATAAAAATTTCGATTCGATGCCCTGATTTGAACCAAAGAATGGCGAAAGTCAATCTAGTGTTGTCCAAAATGCGGCTATCGGGCCCCATCAAGGCCGTCGAGTGTTTTTATCCAGTGCTCCGGGAGTTTAACAAAAAAAAAGGCACAATGCAACAAAATGAATATTAGAAAATTATAAATGTGTGCAATAAACAATGTATTTTGTCTTTAACCCTATATTCCCATAGTATATGAAAACATTTGAAGCAAAACAGATAATATTGTCCCATAACTAAACCCATTAATTTCCTAAAATTATTCTCCAATCCTATTTTAGAGAGGATTTGTCCCGCAAAGATGGCGGTAGTTGACTATGTGGCCCGCGGTGAATGCAGAAGTGAGTTATGTGGCACTCGAGCCAAATCGTTTGTGCACCACTGCGCCAGTCAAAACCATAATCATGGCATCGGCAACCATTTTAACATTTCAGGCCGCATGAACACCTCTGCGGGCTGCGTTGAAAGTTGACAATGCTTCGGCGGGCAGAACTGTTTAATCTGGAGGCGATCTGGATATTCTGAGGTATCATACAATTGGAAATCTATTTCAATAAGGGTTTTAGGGTTAATATTTCAATATTAAAGGTTTTACTATCACAATTTTACCAAAATATTATAAATTTGTGAGTTAAGTTTTACGGATCGCTTTTTCATTATAGCTTGTCTCGGGGACCGCAGGTTTCCTTTCATGCCGTAAACGCTTTCGATTCGTAAATACGGTTGCATAAGATGCAGGATAATCGAATTAAAAAATTAAATGGTCGCATCGAGCGATGAGTTCTCGCGCCAAGGATCAGCAACGCACGATTTAAACGAACTCGTACGTTGTGAACCCATTTTAATCACGCGTTTAACAACTTTACGGGGAAATTCATAATTTCGCCATTTATCCGTAAACAATAGCATTCCTAGGAAGCCACTTCTGCATTTAGTTCTTTATTTACAGATAAACGCAAAAAGCGATGCGTTCGCACGTTAAGTCCCTTAGAAATATCAAGAGTCGCAGCGACGGTAAATATCATCCGTAAAAAAAACCAGCCGCCGTTTCATAGAACATAAACCTTTTCGAATACGTGAGCTCCTGGATAGGTCTGAAACGGATCAAAAATTACGTCATCTTTCCGAAGATAACCCTATGGATCTTACGCGCAATAACTCAACTCCGCCTAAAAAGCAGTTTAACCCGTTGCTAGGTGCGTGGGGTGTATTTTACCCCACTAGCTATATTATAGACCATACACAATTTTTTTTGGTTTGCTATTATTTTTGTTGAATAATAACTTTTATTGCTCTAATACGTTATTGTAGTGTATTTTTCATCATTATAATGCATTAAACAAATATAGTAAACAATACAACATGGGGTTTTATAGACCCCGTGTGTGTGCGCGCTAAGGAGCATCCTGGTGAAGATGTTCGGGCTATATGGGAATTAAAGGTGAACCGAGGCGTATGAGAAACAGTCTAAGAACTAATTGCCGCTGAACAAAGACCCCATAGGTCTCCCTGCGCAACGCCGCTAGATCACAGCCCTAATTCACGACGGTGATGAGTCGGAGGAGCATGGAATCGCGATAACAATCGGGAATGACGTGGCCTCCTAGGGAACGCGATCTGCGAAAGTCTTTTACCTCGGCAATAGAGAGAGAGAGGGAAGAGAGTCGAGAGACATTGTCTCTTTTTGGAACGTAAGGGTTAGAGGGGGAGGAAGGGGGAGGGGTAGGTGGGGGGGAGGAGGAAGTGGAGGAGAGGGGAGGTGGGGCGAGGGGGGAGGGAGAGGTGGGGCGAGGGGGAGGGGGACTTGGGGCGAGGGGGAGAGGGGGGTGGGGGAGGTTCATGATGAACGGCTGAGAGAGGTAATTAGCGATAAGGCGAGCCGTGAAAGGAGATAGCTCTTAGGGTGTTGAAGAGGCCGCGGGAGGAGAATAGGGAGAGGTTGGGGAGGGGAAGGAGGAAGCGGAAGGGTGTGAAGCGGTGGTTTGGGTGTGGTGCCAAGGAGGAAATGGAGGAGTCCAAGGATACGGGCGACGTCGAATACTGGGAGAACGACGGTGAGAGGCGGAAGAAACTAGTGTTGAGGATTGGAGAGGACTCAAGAGACGATATGAGAGCTAATTCTTACGATCGACTTTTGTAAAGGTTAATACCCACATACGTTCCACGTGATATAACGTACTGCCCGAAATTTTGGTAAATCGGTAACAATGGGGTTCCCCTTACCGACGAAAGCTTACCGCATAAAACAAGAAGTCCAAATCAATACTAATGCAGGCTGGTTTCCCAATGCTGACGTCCCGAATTTATTACTTATATTGACAGGGCATGTTTCACAATGTGTTAGTCACTCCAAGGAATTCTCATACCATAAATACCATTTGTAATTCATAGTTTATCAATGATAGAGAAAAATTGGAAAACAAATTAACAGAGCATTATCAGGTTTAAAATACTAAAAACAGCGTCAAAAACTCGTTCTGGAATTGCATTTTGCATGTTTTTTTTAAATAGACGAATTTAATAAATATTACTGTTTATACGCTAATATGTATGGATCAACTGTCCATTGCTGAATGGTAGTTTAGCTAAAAAAACTATAACCCATTTATTCACTCGTCTGTGCTCAATCCGAGTTCGGTAATAATCGTCTCCATGGCAACAATCCGATAAAATGCGATTTAAAATGCAAAACCTTATGATTTAGTATAAATTCAAGAAAATGCGATTAATTATCAAAATTATGCTTTAGGAATTAGAATCTACATTCTTTTCCTCAGTAGAAACCTCACTCCGTTATCACAATTTTAAGATGTTTTAATGTATTAAATAACACATCGCTGCACGATAGATTTGAGACTTTCTATGTAAAACAAATAGAGAAAAATCTAATGTGACCACCACATGACTTCCTCCATATCTGTAATATTTCTAAAAATTCCAAATAGGTTACATAATAATAAATATTTTAAGAAACTGCGAGAAAATTTTAGACTTACAAAGAACAGAAATAAACACAAATCATAGCCTTCTGATATTGGATATAGCCACAATGCTCCATCAATTAAGAATAGAAAAAGGAGCATTACTAAGACGTAACTAAGTGTCAATTGTTAACAATAGTCGCGGGTAGGTGGTGGTAGCTAAAAAATTAGTTTTAAAAATGTTTCTTAATGCATTATATGGAAAAATGCTTCAAACAAAGATTGTAGAAAATTAAATTTCCTACAACTTTTAGTCCAATACATTTTTACATTTATCAAATATTAAAGCAAATATTTCAAATAACGGATGTGGCAAGAGTAAATACCCACTTCCAGTTGACCGATATTTACCAAAAACTAATCATTTCTTGTGACTTTTATAAAAATGTTAAATATAAAATTTCGCGTTGACCTGATCAATAGTTTTTGAGTTAGAGCACCCACAAAAAAACTATCACACACACAGACCATATCAAGAAAATGGTGAAAACGTGTTCAGGGGCCTCAAAACGTGCATTTCCGTTGAAATCTCGAAGTCGATTTATTTCATGAATACAATAATTTCCCCTATACTGCCTATATGGAGAAAGTAAAAAACGTTCCTGGAGTCGAACCCGAGACTTTAACCTTCAAATACAATATAGCCCGGATGTGGACCCTGGAAGCACGAGCCTTATACCAAGTTTCATGAAAATTGGTCCATTGATGCAAAATTTGTTAGTAGGGACACACACAGATTTGACCATTTCATGAGGTCATGTTTCCTTTGGAAACGAGCCTAAAAATCTGTACAACATGCATAGCACAAACGTTTTTATATGAGTACGCGTCTGGCCTCAAAACCTTTCCCTGACTGGAGGGAACTCATATCGCTATAGAAATAACAAAACCGCCAAAAATGTTTTCGCACATAAACATTATTACAATATTGAAAACCTTATACATGCAAAAGTAACTTCATCAATAGTTATACCACACATAAATATCAAGTATTACGTGGATTGGCATCTCAGTTAAAGAACATTTAAGAAAAACTGGAAAAAACGATGATAAAAACTGCATTCCTATTTGGGATAATTGTCCGGCACCTCCTTCTGAAGCTGAATATTTATCAGGAAATATTTTTAGTGTTTACCCATACAAGTGAAGCATCAGTAATTCAACCAATGGACCTGAGGGTCATTCTAGTGCCGCGAGAAGGTGTAGCCACGCTGCCCTACATCAGCGCCTGCTTCCCGGTTAAGGAAGATCTTTAAAGGAGAGGTGAGTAATCGATTCCCCTCTGGAATTCAAACTTATACCGCGCACTCTTAACTCTCATCCCACTCTCACTTTCATAGCCACCGAAGCATTTCTTTCGCACGAACTTCTCCGATGTTGAACCATGAGTTTTATTTGAAGAAATCTCCAGAGAAAACGTCACCAAAATATGTATTTTCGGAGGAATCCTTTTACGAAAAAAAACGACGATCGCATCATTCAACGGTGATTGGAGCCATTCTGAGTTTTTTCTGGACATTTCTAAATTATAGCAAATTTGTCAATTTTAAAATTCACTCTAGAACACACACACGTATAAACGCATACATATGTAAATATTCCGTTCAAGAGGAAAGATTTCCAAGATAACATCACAGCAAACACAATGCCCAAAATTTCAGGAAGACTTTATAATGACCGATATTTGGAATTATCCAAAATTATTTTAACGGAAACCTAACATGGATTTAAAGGTTAAAAAAAAATCCCAATTTATTCTCGTGTCGCACATCAACAATATACGCCTACGAAAAATAGAGGCATCCTTTGTTGTTGAACAACTTGACAATTTAAGTCGCGCGAAAAAAATCATTTCATGTAAGTTTAAGTTCTGATTTAACACTCTAGCGATAAGTCAAGAAGACGGAGGTCAAATTTCGCCGTTTTCATTCGAAGGAATCAGAAAATTCTGCGATAACGTCGTCCCAATTAATGCGTTCAAGAGACTTGATCAAGAAATCTGGAGTTTAGATAACGGAGGTGCTGAGTAGGAATTTGTGTGCGGAGTTTCGCGGAAGAAGTTGTGAGAGTTAGTTCTGCTCCGGCAATGTGGATGGGTTCTGATGGACGGGAGGAAGTGTTTTCAGAAGGGTTTCGAGGGAGGAACACGTTATGCGACGTGGTCGGAGACAGAAGAACATGGGGTGGGGGAGAGAGAGACAGAGGGGAAAATGGGGTAGGGGACTTGGAATACGTCATGCATGAGAGTGTCTTCCGAGTGGGGTTTGACAAGAATGGGCGAGTGGGAGAGACGGGGAGAATTGGAGGGAGCGAAAGAGAAAGGGAGGTGAAGAGTGGCGTTTGAAAGCAATACCTGCCATGGAAAAGGGATAATTCGCAGGAGAGAGAGAGATCGCTGAGCCAATGGGAGGGGAAGACTTTATAGAGGAAGGTGCGGGTTTGGAGAGGATTCGAAATTGGACCAACATAGATATCCAGAAGAGGACGTTTACAACAGGGAGGAGTTTTGGGCTCGCCGGTAGTGGAGCATATAAGATGAGTTCCGAATCGTTTTCGGGAGCGAATATGTAAGCAGGCACTCGGGTAAGGTTTTTTTTAAGGAAGGGTTCAATCCTGGTTACCGCGGATTTTATGGATCAATAATTTAATCGGATGGAGTGGTCTGATCCAGTGCAAGTGACTGCAATCAAATTCGCATCGGGAGCACACGGTTTGTCCTGATTGGACACTCGAATCGTGCAGATTTACTATGTCGATCTCATTCGGAAACAGTAGTAATGCTGGTTAACAAGAGAATCAATTACATCAGTAGTGTTAACATACGCTAACCTTTCCCTTTAAGTCCTTTACGAATACACTACAAGTACTTTGATCTAATCCACTTTCATGAACGAGGTCGACGCTGAATCAAGAGAATTGATTAGTTTCTAAGATGAGTTGCACGACAAAAAAGTTCGTTTTTCTAATACTATAACATAAACACGTTAGTATTAAATAATCAACAAAATAAATAAACTAAATTTTGCATGATATGTATTAACCCGTTTGTTATAATAAGGGCTATGTAGAGTAAATTCTGTCTATGTTGACCACCAATGGTTCCATCCAAATACGGCAAACCCAACCAGGCGGCCATCTTACAGAAAATAGTTTTAAAATTTCTCTTTTTTTTGCCCATAATTACTACGTACCAAACATTACAACTATATTTATATTTAATTAATGTGAGAAGTATTACTACACATTATCGATCAAATATATACAGTATAGCTCATTGTATTATAAAGAGAGAGTTTTTTAGTGAATTATTGATTATACAGTATGATATAAAACAGTCTGGACTTAGAATTACCAGCATTAAAGCCCTTCAATCATAGTAAAATAGTCACTAATTTTGGCCTGGTGTGTCATCATCTTAGCAGAAGCCCATTTTTCTTCGATATTATTGCACAAACGAAAAAGATCATCCATGAGGTCGGGATGGTTGGCTGAGAAATTCTTAATTAATCGTGTTACACATTGCAGAGCATCTTTATATGATAGGGCGGGATTACATTGTCTTCACGCGCAGTTTATTTGCCGTTATCGTCTCTATCGTCACTTTCACTGCATAATTCTTCATTACGGAGTGGTCCTTCCATATCTTGAAAAGTTTCATCATGCGTAGTAGACACTTCGTCATGAACAAATATAGCAGTATGAACATTTTCCATCTCATCGACAGAGGCCAATTCAATCTGAATATTCAAAGGAATAGAAAAGATCACCCATAGTTAAACCCGTGTCTTCCTCACATTGCCCGTCTTCTTTGGTATTGGAAACCTGCATGTCGGAAGCACTTGGCAATTGATTCTCGTGCAATTTCCTCCCAGGCATTGCTTAACCGTCCAATTGCGTGAAGTGGTGATATTGATTTGTTGAATTCCGATTTTTTGCTGCCATTTTCTGCGATTGCTACAAGATATTGCAGCATCTTCATGGGGTATCAGGCTTTAACAGCTCGTATTATCCTATTATCTAGTGGTTAAGTTTATGATGTCTGATTTGGTGTTTCTGATAATAAGTTAGTTTAAATAATAATACTTATATATCTTGATAATGGAAAAGATCTAAGGCGCGAATATTTTCTACTCCGATATTATGTATGCTGTATATAAGAATGAGTACCATCTATGTATTTGATTATTTAATTGAATGGCCATAAAAAGATTTTGAATCACCATCCATGCGGTACAAAATATAACAAACTAGCACGATAAAGGAGTTATTTACTTCTGGAAACACTGCTGAGACGCAAGATCTCCGAAAACATCACAAAAATGATGCGTTTGATAACCCTGGACGTAATACAGAAGATAATTAATATTTTTTTATAATTTCTCTTATTTAGGTTCTCAAATCGCCATGCCGCGGCAAGCTAAAATTATCAGGAAAATGAATAAAATGTTTAGTAAAGAATCCACTTTAATAACTCTCACAGAACAGACGCCCGGTTTCGACTAACACTCAGTCATCATCAGGTGTTAGTTAGTTAGGGTTAAGTGTTAGTCGAAACCGGTCGTCTGTTCTGTGAGAGTTATTAAAGTGGATTCTTTACTAAACATTTTATTAATTTTCCTGAATATGGAGTTCCACCACGTCAAGACTGCATCCATCGATTTCTTAAAGCTAACATTATGACACATAATTAGAAAAATAGTTACACATACACAAGGAAATATGCCACGTAAGGGAGGGACTTGCAAAGCATCACATTTCTTATTACCATCATTACTTTTGCTACCAAAGAAATTACAGAAGATGGCTTATGCATCTTCTTTTTTATTTTTGACGCGAGCATTAGTATCTCCTACGTCAGCTAAAATCAGATCCAATTCAATTCCGGAGTAAGTGGTCCCTCGGACCCCGGAAAAAGAAAGGTTAGCGTATCCGCTGTTCTTTTTTAGCCGAAAACGGAAGAAAAATTCCTCAATCACGGAGACGGGAGAAAATCTGGGGATACAATCCAATTCCGAGAGACTCCCGGTGAATCCGGGAGAGTTGGCGAGCGTAGCGCTGTAGGAGGTAACGCTAAATGGGTATGTATACTTGAGGAAGTGCGTCCCCCTTCGACATCCCTAAGAAGCTCTCCAAACGGTGTGTTCTACATGTTTCGTGTGGTACCTATTTGTCACCCATGTCTTATTTTACCTCTCATTTTGCCACTGATTCCTTAAAAATCCAATTGCTATCGCCTAACTCAATGCGGTGACATTTCATTAAACATTAACTCATTACTATTTATAGCGCATTTGATCTTTAGCATATCATCCAGAATGAAAATAGGCTTATTGTTTTGTCGTTGTGTCTGTCTGTCTGTCCGTCCCCCATATTTATTTTTGAAGCGATAGACTGATTTTCATGACACTTGGTGGAAATCTCCTGCTACTGGAGTCGAACTCTTGAGAATAGTTTTTGCTGCGAAGATTGAAATTCCCGGGTTCGATTCCGAGAACTATCCTTCCCATTTGATTAACATGGGAAATCTGAAAACCACCGTGCAGGGTGATTTTCTCTAGCACAATAAAATATCTTAGAATTGTAATATCGGCGCGGGTTTTGTACTATTCTCTGAGGAAAGGAATGAAAATTCTAATTTCTCTCGTAGAATTTTGCTATCGGGGTTTTTGCAGTTTTATCATTCATTACGAGAGTGTTGCCATAGCAACGACTGTTGTTGGACTTGGATTAAATATATTCTAATACATACGCACGTTATTTTTGCCGCACAAATACGCGTGATCAATTTAATATTCTGTTCGAATGTATTTGTAATATTTTCTAACGCAAAATTATGAAATTAGGGAACACAAAGAGCAACATATCCGCGGTGATTTAAAAGATATTAAAGCGAATATATGTAAGTATTAAATAAATGATTAAATGGAAAGTAGGCATCATAAGTTCCGTTTGGATCATCTTGTTTGTATGTGCTTAGATATTTGCTCTGTCTGTCCGTGTGCGCAATCAATTGAATTACAATAGCAAGTAAACGGTAAGGGACATAAGACTGAAAGTTGCTGGGTTTATGTGCTCTATGAAGCCATTTATTACGCTTCCAATGAAATATATTGGAGTATGCGGTGGGTGGCAGGGGGTGTCTTCAAAATTTTTAAATTAACAATCTGAGGGAATGGTTGATAGATAGAAAGTTAAAAATTTTAAATTCATTATCATATAAACAACATTATGCCATATAATTATATTACTAAATTTATAAAGAATTCTAAGTTTTCAATTATAAATAAATCTCAATAAATGAAACGAGTTTTCCAATATTGAATCAGCAAATGAGACTCCAATTTTTATATCTATTATCAGTTATTTAAATTAAATGAGGTTCGTATAAAAATTTACAAAATTGGAAGAACATCATCTATGATGGTATTAATCAATGATTACTTTTCAATCTTTTTAGAATTCGTTGAAAGTTTTTAACCTTAAGATCCTTGTGATTAATTTTGAAACGAGAAAAATGTCTGCTATGACCGGGAATCGAACCCGGATCTTCCACTTGCCGGACGGATATTCTACCACTAAACTATCGTAGCAGATCAATTTTCTCGTTTCTGAACCCGGGTTCGATTCCCGGTCATAGCAGACATTTTTCTCGTTTCAGAATTAATCCCAACATTACAGCTTATGTCTGTCTGCATAAAATCTTCAGATCGCTTCATTCCATCAATTTCTTAAGATCCTTGTTATTTGTTACAATAACTGATTCTATTTAGGACTATTCACTCGAAGCCTACCCAGCATTCAACCGTTTTAGATCCAAGAGTTTTCATATGAAAATTTGATGCTGGTAATATTGAATTATCGTCCGTTACTTTTTGAAGCCTTTGAAAGCACTTTCAAAGTCGGCGATTTTTGTGACAGTATTTTTTGAAAAATAATAACCTCACTTGCAAGCAAAAATAAAAAAATACAAAAAATGTTGGTCTGTCAAATATAATAAGAGAACGTTTTTGTACAAGGAAGCGGATGTCTAGTAGGCGTTAATATTTAACGCCGCTCTCATCTGCGAAGAGAAGTGGAAAAGGATATGGAGAAACGAAGGGTGGCTGAAGGTGGAGGTGAAAGTAAAGGGTCAGCATCTCAAAGGGGGGCGTTTTAGCCTTAGCCCTATACGAAGGAAGCTTTTAAGGAGGGGAGAGCGCTGGAAAATATTATAGGGACGCATTCCATCGAAATCAACGCTAAAATATAAAGAGGAGGATGCGAATAAAATGTCAGCAACGCTGCAGTTGATTTATCTACAAATAAGTGTTAAAATATTCAGGAAGGAGGTTTAGTTAATCATTTATATGCGAAATAAATATCAGCATTTTGAATCGATATTTTGGCAATGTATTCAGATGCAGACACCGATAAGAAAAGTTTAAAAAAATATTTTACTTTTGATTTAAATTATTATCTATCTGGTATGCATTTAACTGTCATTATGTCATATGAAATATTTTTTAATTCAATGTTACAGTTTCTTTAACTGCCACCATGCTCCAGTTTGAACCTCACAATGCAAAGAACTTTTAAACACAATTACCCTCTTTCGAGCAATCCATAATTTTTCTTCTGCTATTAATTCTAGACTTCTTAGTATCATCTATTATTCTTCGACTTCCGTCAACTGCAGATTGACTCTTAATAAAATAAACCACTCACTCTTTCTGTCCAACCTGGTATTCTACCTTTTTCTTACTATAATATAGTCAAATGAATATTATTCATTTGATTTTTTTCTCAGTTCAGTCTACATCCTTTAAAACCCACTAAACTCTCGCACCAAATGCTTTCTATCTCCGCACGTCTTATTTCCTGATTTTCATACGTATTAATTCCGATCTAGTTTTAAGTTTTCCGCTAATTATTTTATAATATCTTTCTTCAGAATTTCTGCTCACTTTGGCTACGATCTTTGCAATTATTTGTAGTCATAGTTTATGTTAGCACTACGCAACCTATATTTCTCCACGGCACACCTTTGTAAATGCTTAGTTATCGCACCAAACCTTTTACAAAAATATTCTTTAAGAAAATATAAGCATTAAACAAGTAAAAGTCGTAAACAAATTATGTTTATAATTCGTCAAATAACATTTTGATGTTATTCACAATAAAAAAAATCGTATTTTTCTACATTATATTGTGTAAAAGTACGATTGTTGTCTTATTATGAATAATATTAATCACATCCACGAAGTTACTCCTGATAAGGTTATTAACATTTTGATGATTGAATAGCTTAATTATAAATAAAATCTTTTTATCTATATTAACAAGATGCAAACGTATACTTCATAAATGGAATAAACAGAGATTTAATGACGTTCTTTATAGAGCATGCGTATAAAACGATACTGAAACATTGGCCGTTTCTCGAATTTTTATCTCCGAAACTATAAGTTATAATAATGTGGTCTCGCTGACTTTTTTCTGGTAAATGTTAACCCCCATTCAAATAGATTATTTAATCTATATCTTATACATTATATAAGAGTATGGGAAAGAAAAATATGGTTTTTAGATTGTTGTTTGCCCATAGAATTGTCGTAGCGAACGATACAAACAAAATATGTGTTTTTATTCTTGAGATTTCCTGAAAATTTTCTCTACGAAGTTATAAGTCGTAATTATGTGGTCTTGTGGACTTTTTTGTGAAAAAATGTTATTCTCCATCACAATAAAGTTTTTAATCGATATCTTACAGATCATATAGGTATACGGAAAATATGATATTTAATTCTTGTCTGACGGATGCCATTTAACGAGATACGAGTGTGTTTTTTTAAGTGTCTATATAAAATGGAAGTTATATATAATGTATGCAGTTCAAAATCATTGGGCGACAAATTTTAATTAGGATATCTCGTACAAAGTTTATTCAAAATCCGTCTAAGAGTTCAGGAGATGAAAGTTACGACAGACGGAAGAGCAGGCGAGACATGCCGACAAGGCGTTCCGCTGGTAAAGAACGCATAATAATACCCTTAATTTGGAAATCGGTCATGCTGCGATATTAATCATTTGCATTTTAAAATGACATAGAATCATCGTGGGAGTTCTGGACTTAAAACAATCAACGCCTCTAAAGGAACGAAATTTCCTTTTCCTGCTATCGATTTTCGAATTCGAATAAAAGAGGTCCACTAATTAGTTCCTTACGTCTAAATTTCACGTGATTCGACGTGAAAGTCTATCGTCGACAAAAGTGATTCGAATATTTGTCGGTTTCGTCTAATTGCGAATGAATGATTGGGAGTATTATTTCGCGACACATCTGTCCATATATTTACGATATTTCGACTATATTTTGAAGTTCAAGCAATGCCTTGGAGATGTTATACAATGCGACGGCAACAAAAATAAGCAAATCATTACTCATTACTTAGCATTTATATACATACTTGAAACAAAATTTAAAAAAAATCAGGAAAACCCAGTGCAAAATATATTGGCTAAGATTTGATATTAGATCTATTCCATAATTTCAAATGATAACAATATATTTGAGTCAATAATGATATACACTGAACAAAAGCCTATACTGTGGTTTTATTTGTTGTTTTTTAGTATATAAAATTAGTTTTCCATAGAATATTTATAACATTAAGAGGATTGGATTTTTTGGTTTTCAACTTTTTTTATTTAGGCACACTTATTGAAATAACATTGGGTAGAAAAATCGATTTCATAAATAAAACGCAACAAATACATCGAAAAAATCTGAGTAGAATAATGAAACTTAACTTAAAAACAAAAGTTAACTTTGTATTAAAAATAATAAAACAACCCTTTTTGCGCATTACAAAGTAAAAAATAAATACAAATTTAGCATAAATAAGTATTCCAAAAAGTAAAAGGAGGTTTGGCTATACAAAAGTTGTGTGGAGTAATCTTTTACAAATAAATCACAACTAATATTTCTTAGCCATACAAATTTTATATACACAAAACAAATTCTATTGCCTGGAACTATGAATTAGTTGAATTTTTCTATTGATTTCTCACTTTTAAATGCATTTATAGGGTGGTTTCATAAAATGTTTATATGATTTTATTTTGTGGTAATATTAATCCATGCATACCCGTAATTTTTGACAGCCAACTAGAATAGCAATATAAATAAGTGCACTAATAAGAATTAGTAATTTTGATAAGACGTATCGTAATTAAAAATGTAATAAAACCCCTAATTTGGTGAAAATAAATCGCGTATTGCTTGAATTATCATGCCGATTTAATTTCTTTTCGACAAAAGGGAGAATTGAATTTAAAAAAACGAAATGATTACTTGTTTTAATGAATATGGCGTGACACAATTTATCAAGCAATAAATCATGCCGGTCTCCTGTAGTTAAAAAATTGTCACCTTCTACACAATTGCAATATCTGTATTGAATGTTTATTTATTTCATAAGAGACGCCTGTAGGTTAAAAATCGTGACCTTCGACATTATGGTGACATTCATATTTTATTTTATTTTTCAAATGCGAAGATAAGAATTGGACATTGAACATTTTGGCACACACATCGGTAGCCATCTCTTGAAAGTCGACCGGACGAATACAACTCGCTCGCAAGATGCAGAATATTCTTCTGAGTTACTTCATCATACTCTCCATCTCTCCATCCCTTTGTGATGCTGAACAATCTTCAGAAATGCGGAAGGGGCGATTTCAAATTGTCTTTTTTCGGTAGAAGAATGGAGGATACGAAGTGGAACACTTTGTGTCACCTAGACAGCTCCTCCAGCAACGAGACAGAAAATTGGAAGTTGATTGTACAACAGAACGTGACAGAAAGTGGAGGGATGCGTTATATTCACCTACGGGGATTTTTCACAGTACTCTGGAAAATAGCTAACTAACTTGAACTTCAACTTTCAGCTTGTTTGTTTCACTTGATTACCCATATGCAAATTTATGATACTATTAGAGATACTTAGCACATTCGAAGAAAAGTGTGTTGAAAGTATTTGCAATTCTAAAATAGTTGTGGTAAAGTTTCATTCAAAACGAATAAAAAGTTGATTCCCCGTTGTTTTAAATCGCCGCCATTAGAAATAGAGCAGTTCACAATTGTTTGCGTATCCCGTTTTCTTATTCTGATGAAATAATGGAATTAAATAACATTAAAGTTTTTTAAATCCCGAATAATTAATTTAAAAATCTGTTATGTGATTATATCTCGAATACCATCACGTATTGTTCGTATTATATAGCAACTTTATGTATTTTAATGAAAGCCATTTCACGGGAATGGCTTCCAAATTCACATTCCATTTTATGCGTTTTTTGCACGAAGTGAACGCATATAGGGGAGGTCGTTTCCGTCCGTCCGCATGTTAAAACTTGGAAACCGCTGGACGTATTATGATGAAATTTGGTATTGGAGAATTTTGCTAAAATTGGTCGAACGATTTCAATTTGGTCAAAATCGGACAACAATGATGACCACTTTACATGAAGGCCTACAATGTTCCTTTGTTTCAACTCGGGAACCGTTGGGCGTATTTTGATGAAATTTAGCATTGGAGAGTTTTGCTAAAATTAATTGATCGTTTCAAATTGTGTTTAAAATCTGACCAAAATTACGACCACTTTACATGACCTACAAATACTTTACAATGTTCCTTTGTTTCAACTCGGGAACCACTTGATGTATTTTGATGAAATTTGGTATTGCGGAGTTTTGATAAAATTGGTCGAATGATTCCAATTTTGGTTAAAATCGGATAAAAATTACGATCACTTTACATAATGAACTACATGTAGTTTACAATGTTCGTTTCAACACGGGAACCGCTTGACGTATATTGAGAATATTGTGAGATCTCAAAGAACGCATTTGGAAACTCGGTGTACTCCAACCTTGTTTATATTACAGAAAATGAGAATATGGCGCAGGGTTATATTCCGACCCAGGTTGTGGTTACCGATATTTCCCAAGGATCTCTATCGAAACCTCATAGCGACGGCGATTTAAGCGGAAACTGTAAAGGTAAGAAGATATATACGATGAATTTTTCAACATGTTCATTGGTGCACAAGGGATAAATAATTTACCGAGTAAGAAATTGATTTTGGTAAAAAATTACTGTAATTTAATATGAAATTCGGATCTATTGGTTATTAATTTGCGTAATTACTTTTTAAACGACGTTAATCAATTGATTATTAACTTTCGTGATTACTTTTTTAAACGACGTTCATGCAGTTTAGAATATAGAGAATAAAATTAATCTATCTTTTAGATCAATTTTAAAGACATTGAATATACAGTAGAGAGTATATGCTTAAAAGCTTATTCATTGTTGAAAGCGCTTTTTTAAATTTGCACCAAATGAAAATAGTTATCTAAATCGTACTTAAATATAATAATCAATAATTTGAATATGGAATTACCTTATATAAAAGCCAAGTGTCTGATTGACTGTTTCAACGCTGACGTCATCAACTTTCCGATTAGGTGGAAGGTTGGCATTTCGCAGGAATGTTTGATTCAGATATAAACATTAAATGACACAAACAAAATAAGAAAAAAGACCTGGGTTCGACTCTAGGAGGGAGATTTACATTTAAAATAAGATAACACGTAAAAAGCGACTTTTTAAAGTGCAGGCTTTTATTCTTTTGGAAATTATAATTACAAAGAATTGACGTACGATCTTCGAACTTTAACTGTTTTAGGAAAATTAATGAAGTTTATTATTCTATTCATCTTTTTCCACCTGCCGTTCGAAATCTCTCATATTAAACATTTAAATCACATATTTTGGGAATATATCGTCTTTTAAACGGGATGTTACCATGTCAATCAGGTCAATGGAAAATTTCGAGAATCAATTGTTGTCTCAGCCGAAATACGTGTTATATATCCGAGTGCATAGATTGACGCAAATTATTGTGGGACTTTTAGTGAAATTACTTAATGCTAATGGGACTGGAATTTAGTATGGATTCTTTTGCTTATATACAGCTATATAAGATAGGAGGGAGATAGGAAGGAAGGAATATAGAATGGAATGTACATATATCTACCTTTGTGGTGGATGGCAGGGGGTGCAGTGCACAAATGGTCCATAGTTTTCCTACGTTATCTTTTTCAATTATGTTCTCTTATCGTCCTAGGGAAAAACGATCCTCTATATCGCTCCGTTCTACAGTCGATAACGCGAATCTTATCCTCACTGTCCTGCCTTCCGAGATACGTCCGGCTTCTGATAAGTCTTACTACCTCATTCGATGTGCATATCAGATTTTCTATTAATGATGTTACGCTTTGTTTACTATCGTAATTCCTCTTTACAAATCTAGCTGCCCTGCGCTGAACCTTTTCTATCTCGTTAGTGAGTCCCTTTTCGTAGAGATCCCACACAGCTGAAGCATATTCGACCTGCGGTCGAACCAAATATAAAAACATAATTATTTCACTTTTCCGGAGCTATTTCGAACTATTCTCCCTATAAAGGCCAGTTTTTTGTTAGCGGCATCTATCAATCGGCGAATGTGGGTGTCCCACGAGAGATCACGATGGATCGTGACTCCGAGATATTTAATCGAGTCTGAAACTGGAATCTCTACCCCGTCCTACGAATAATTAATATCTAACGAGATACCCTTGGTTCTCCAGAAATTGATGACGAAGTTTTTTTTTTAGTTGATCTCTATTTGCCATTCTTTACACCATGCAGAAATAGCTTCTAGGTCATTTTGAAGATACTGGTGGTCTTCCGGATTGCTTGTTTCTCTATAGATGACGGTGTCGTCAGCGAAAAGCCTAATTTTACTTCTGCCTACTGAGCTGATATCGTTTATATAAATTAGAAATAATAACGGACCAATTACACTACCCTGCGGAACGTCAGAGACAACCTCCACTAAGTTTGAAGATTTCCCATCCATAACAACCTTCTGTTTCCAATGATTTAAAAATTCACGGATCCAACTAACGATTTTAGAATTAACGACTAAGGTTTCTAATTTCGTTATTAACTTCCTGTGAGGTACCTTATCAAAGGCTTTCCTAATATCTTAGAAGATGGCATCGACATGCCTATTATTTTCTCCGCTTCTCAGTATACAATTTACAAAAAGACCGAACTGAGTATCACAAGACCTACCTTTCCCGAAGCAGTGTTGACAATCATCTAACGATAAATTACACTCTAGAAATCGTATTATGTTGCTAACGAGTATATGCTCGAGAATCTTACACGATATCAAAGTTAGGAAATCGGCCTGTAATTTTCTGGGTTCTCCTTGTCACTGCCCTTATGAATTGTGGTAACGAGCGCTAACTTCCAGTCGTTAGGGTCTGCGCGAGAATTTCTCGAAGATTATCCTAAGAAAAGGTGCTATTTCTTCCGCTAATTCTTATAAAATGCGAGCAGGAATTTTTTTGGGGCCATTGGCTTTGTTATGTCTGATGGAACTTAATTGCTTTGCTAATCCCACCTCAGAAAATACTATATCGTCCATCAGGTCTCTCCTTATTGCGGGTGCATAAAGTACGCAATGGTCGCTGACGGTTGTAAATGATTTTACAAAATGACCGTTTAACTCTCACTTACGACCAAAACGCGTTAGGGTCCTCCTACAAATAATTATTTACTACCTTATTCCGGAAGTTAGTATAATTCTCGCACATAGTATTTCTCGCTTTAGCGCGGGATTCCTTATACGTTTGAACTTAAGTATCTCTATATTCATCGGATGATGTAGACGGCATATTTTTTATTTGACTTGACTTTCTCTTCCACTCTAAAACTACATGCGCTCCCACGACTGTTTGGCATCGAATCTAAATTGGAATTGCGACCCGTCGCACCCTTTACGGAACATTCTATCAATGACCTATCGCGGAATTGGTGTTGCATATTACTATGAACTTCATCCTTATCTCTCGTATTACGTGCATTTACCTCACGCTCGGAGTATATTCTATCATAGATAATCGATCGAGATTCTTTTTTATTTATTTATTTTATTATGTTTAAATATTGCTCAACTATGAAATTACAGAGCAAACTGTTACATATTTTTTTAAGTTCAGAAATAATATACAAAATGTAATAAAATAATAATTAAAAAGTATATAAAGATAGGATCAATTCAGTACAGAGCCCATATAATAGAAAGTCTAGAGCAAGATAATTGCACATGACAGACATTCAAAATACAAGTTCAGTTCATATTAAAAAACCAATGAATTATACATTTAAAACAAACAAAGAGTTTTACAATTAATTGAAATCCTTAAATAAAATTATCACATACAACATCCCACATACATTGCTCCTATATAATAACATAATTGAAGTTCTAGTCAACACCCAGCAAACTTCATATAGTTGCACGTTCATATGGATATTAAATTTCAATTCAAGATTTAGCATTTTTGTAAGAGTCTTTAAAGAGAGTCCACCCAAATATTTAATATAATTATTAAACAGGTAAAACATTCTAAATATTACAAAATTGCACAGTAACTTCTTAAAATACTAACAAAAATAAAGGCAATCATAATATAATCATGCATCAATTAATAATATTATCTAGAGATCTTAAATAGATATTCTTACTTAAAAATATATCAATATGATTGGAGTATTTGTTTCAAAAAATGAACATTCTGTTAAGTGGAGAATTGCTGCAGTATTGTGTTTTAAAATTCTTTTGTACCAATATCCTCTTATTTCTGCACTTGAACTGTGGAATATAGAAGAATATTTTACTAATTAATAGGCTATCCTCACCACTACTAATAATATAATATAAAAATAACATGTCCCTTATTTTTCTTCTTGTTTCTAATTTACTTATTTTATAGTTTTCAAGTAATTCATTATAGGAAACATAGTTACCTCTTAATGGGTAGTATCCATATTTACGATGATGTACACCCCTTATAAACCTCTTCTGTGCCTGTTTAATTAACTTAATATATTTAGCATTCCAAGGGGACCATATCACAGATGCGTATTCTAGTTTAGTTCTAACTAGAGAGTTATATAAGAGTATTAATGGTTTTGCTGACGAGAAACAAACTCTGGACCTAAAAATAAACCCTAAGGTTCTCATTGCAGATGATACCATTTCTTCTATATGAGTTTGAAAATTCATATTACTCTTAAACAAAACACCTAAATCCCTGAACTGCCTCACCTTTTACAACACCCATGCTATAAGCAAAATTAAACTTATTCCTCTTTCGTGAAAAGGATAATACATCGTACTTATTGATGTTGAAGTGAAGCCTATTTTTATGGTATTTTCTACAAACGCATCGATTATCCCCTTACCCTGCCCTACTCTCTAGCCTAAAAATCCCTACGCGCTACTCTCCGAGCCGATTTGGGCGTGTAGTGAACACCAGAGTGATCCAGTGGTGCCCTGCACGATTCGATATTCGGTCGTAGGAGACGAAGTCCACTTCCAAGTTCCGACAAACACAGAAAGTGAGGGTGGTATAGAATTGGTCTATTTTTCCAGAGGAGCGAGAAAGGAGAGGGTGGGAGGATGGGAGGGAGGATGGGAGAATGGGTGGATGGGAGGATGGGAGGGAGGGAGGATTGGAGGGAGGGAGGATGGGAGGGAGGGAGGATTGCAGGAAGGGAGGATGGGAGGGAGGGAGGATGGGAAAGAGGGAGGATGGGAGGGAGCGAGGATGGGAGGGAGCGAGGATGGGAGGGAAGGATGATGGGAGGGAGTGAGGATGGGAGGGAGTGAGGATGGGAGGGAGGATGATGGGAGGGAGGATGATGGGAGAAGAGATTAAATGAGGAAGAATGGGAAGTTCTTTAAATTTAATACTTAATCCACGCATACCCGTCATATTTGACAGGCAATTACGCTAGTATTATAGATATCTATAATGTTTTTGTTATGCTAACAGGTGAAAATGGTACGCAAGAACTGAAACTCTGATTGTTTCTCAAAAGGAGTGGAGAGCACGAAAACCAAGAAGAGAAATCGTCGCCTGGGTCGAACCGGTGGATAAGATATTTGTCGATTATACAGATACACTCTGCTTAGATAATAGGATATGCAAGCTTGCGATGCTGAAGGAGCAAGACGATTACGTTTCACATCATAGTGATATTCCTTATAATTTCTATTCTGGTGAAGACGGACTTGTGTACGAAGGACTGGGGTGGGAAAGGCAGACAGATGGTAATTTCAGTTTAATATATTTCCTTGATGGAGGAAACCCCCCTTCCCCTCAGCAACTGCAGTCATTCTGCTTACTCATCGCACAAGGAATCAAGTTGGGAAAGATTTCTCGAAATTTCGTTGTTATTTGGTAATTCGCGAGTGTCGGTCGAGAGTAGGAAATGGTCCAACATCATTCAAGATCAGGAGTTGCAAATTGTTTCTCGACAAGAGTGAAATGCACGGCAGCCAACAAAAGAAATCGAACCCTGAGTCATTCCGTCGGATAGGGTATATCTCAGTTATCGCCTTGCTTTGATATTAGCATGTGCAAGCTTGAGATGATAAAGAGGCAAAACCATGACATTCCATCTAATGGTGATATTAGTTACAACTTTTACTTTGGCGGAGACGGACTTGTTTTTGAAGGAAGGGGCTGGGACAGACGTTATGATGATGAACTTAATGTATTGTATTTCCTTATGGAGGATATAACATACATATAACATAATATGTAGGAGGATACTAATGTTTAGGCACTTCCAGATCAGCTGGAGATTCGAAATTTTTTTCTTATGTAGGATTTTGTGCAAAACCGACTAGAAAAAACTAAAATCAAGTGCAACAATGCTGCCGCTAAAAATTCGCAATTGCTTACACAAATTTTCAAGGTTTATGTATTTCCGAATGTGTTACGAAGCTGAAATTCTTTTTAGAGGTAGGATGAGTAAAGAAAACGAAATCAGGATTATATAAATGTTGATATTTTAATTTGTTTTGCAGTTAAAATTTTTTAAAGTTTAAACAAATAGATAACTGTTTAAGTACTACGCAATGAGCTAGGAAGCTGAAATTTTCAAGTTATTTACAGAGTAGTGCATGTGAACAAATAAACATTTGAATCTCTCAATAAATATATTGCGGTGGCTGTTAAAAATGTTAAAAATTTGGACGATTAGAAAAATATAATTTCACTTATAGAAGTGCTACAGCTTTAAAATTTGGCCGATATGTGTAGTATTAGTACCCCATAATAGAAAAAGTATAAAATTCTTAAAATTGCAAAGTTGGGAAGAAAATATTTTAAAGAAACGGATAAGTGAAAAGTGACTTTCGATCGACTGATTTTAACCAAAAACTAATCAACTCTTGTCTCTCTAATAAAAATATCAAATAAAAATTTTTGCGTTGATCTAATTAATACTTTTGGAGTTGGAGCGCCCACAAAAGTCCTAACACACGCACACACACACAGGCACGCACGCGCACACACAAATAACATTTAATCAAATAATGTCTCCATGTTCATTTATGGAGCGAAATTCCAGGCAGCCAATTCGTATAGATCAGACGACAGCGGTAGATTTGTTTTAACATAAGTTTGTTTAACATAAGTTTCAGTTTGCAGTGGAGAGGTCTCAAGCAAGGCCGGATTAAGGGTTTCGTAATCCCATAGCACTATGATTCGTAAGCCTTTTAACTATTATATGCTCTATTGGATATCCGGTCCTATGGGCCATCAACTCTTGTTAAATACTACTCCTAAGATCCAATATATCGTAGGCCGCAGACTGGTCCAAGTCATGCGAAAGAAAAAACATAGGCTTAAAAATAGTTTTTAATACTTAGTTGTTTCTCCATTGTTATCGATAACTGATAGCAGCCTTTAAGGAATTCTCGTTATCTGTGGATCCACATGCGTTCTGGTTGCTATGTAAGCAAACCGTTGCTATCTCGCTCTCTCCTCCACTCTCCACATTATAAACACTCGTTCCATTTCACTCTCCCGCACTCTTACTCCTCATTTCCACCTTCTTCCTTCCTTCTCACTCCACCCTTCCACCTTACCCCCCCCCCCCTCTCTCCCTCCCTCCCTTATAGTCATAACAATGTTAATATATATTCATTTTGTCATTTTTATATGTTCATTCCATCAATGATCTATTCGTATTGTGCTATATTTTCTCTGATGTATAGCTTTAAGTTTTTTCATGTATTTATCTTTTGTTCTAAATTTTACTTATTAATGTTTTTAGTGAATCTAAGTAGTTTTCGCAGGTTTTTCGCACACCCCTTCTTGTGTGGGTGTTTTCCTACAGTGGGTTTTTAAGTGGATTTCATTATTCAGCAGTCCTTATTTTTTCCACAAAATTACATCTTTTCTTTTTCAATACTTGTATTTTTATTGTTACTTGTATTTACATAATGTTCTATGTATTATTGTATATGTTTCATGACGAGGGGTTAGGTGGAAGATGAGTCTTCTTAGTCTCAATCTCGCCCCAAATAAAGACCAAATCAATCAATCACCCACTTTCTAGTCTAATTTAGTCCGTTTCTCCCTTCTACTCTCTTCCTATTGATCTCTCACACCCTCTTTCTCCTCGTTTACCTTTCCCACTCCCTCCTCCTATCACCCTATACCTCTCTCCCTACCTCCCACTCTCCCTCTCTACTTCCCTCTAGCCCTCCCTCTCACCATCCTCCCGCTTTCCGAAAAATTCGCTTTCTCTACCTCTATCCCCCCTCTCTTTCTCTTCTCTCTCCTTTCTTCTCTCTTTCACTCTCCCCTTTCCCCCACACTTCGATCTTCCTCCGTTATCCTATGTAATTTTATGAGTACGGCAACAATGCTGGTTGTTATTGGCAACGAAATATTTTGCTCACAAAAACATTAAATTTTTGTCTTCTAACCAATTTTTTGAGCCTATTCAAACCGTTCATGAAAACCGACGGCAGGAAAATGAATCTGCGTTATTTTGTACGTACTGTGGTTTAAGTTTCTGAAAACTACGACTATTATGAGTAATTTAAATGAAGAATGTAACCTAACCTGGTATGAAACCCATGCCCTTACGTTAAACAACTGCACGTCTATCACATGGAGAAGATGACGCCGTATTATGGTTCAAGTTTTATCGAAATCGGACTGACCTATCGCGATTTATTTAGCAACTTGAATAGACGGGTGAAACACGGCCGACCGCCGGACAGCTAACGATTTCAATGGAGAGATACACCTATATACAGGATGATAGTTAATTGGGAATAATATGAGGAATGATTATTTTTGATTTGTCGAAAAACCTTAACCTAGAAATTATGTTTTCCTGGTACTACAGCGAGGGTTGCGTGGTTTAACATGGCGGCTGACATGGTGACATGCATAATAGTACTACTTTGCTATTTCCATTGGGAATGTCAGCCGCCAACTTCAACATAAGTACTATAATAACCTACGTATGCCAAGTAACTAGAACTAACATATGGCCCGTATTTTAATCAATGAAAAAAAAACGTTTGTCGACATTTTTTTGTTTGAACTTTTCGTAGGGCCAAGGCATAGTGCCTATAATACCTAGCCCATAATCTCACCCTGATCTCAATCGAAAAGCCTCGACATTAATGATATCAATCTTTAATACTGATTATTACGTTTGCCGGCCTTGGTAGAGGGGTGGTTAACGTGTCTGGCTTGCTGCTAGGGTCGCGGATTCGAATCCAGCCGAGGGCATGGTTGTAGGTGTTCGTCTTTGTTAGCGTTATTACGCTCATTGTAAAAGGCCGTTAACGGCTGTTTATGAGCTAATATAAAATATATAAATGAAAATAGCACGAGATTTCATCCTAGTTCTTTCGCAATTAAAAACACCTCTCATTCCCCGCCTAAGTGAGTAATTTGTTCTTCCTCCGTCTCTCCCCACTTTGAACGCAGATTCTGACCTCCACTGCACGTAGCTGTCTTCCGTTTCTTCCTTGGACAGGTCGGAAATTCCCCTGTATATTTCATTCCGTACGTGAGCTGGAAGTTACATCGTCGGTGTTCGGCCAGGAAAGTTATTTGCCGATAGAATTCCCAGGGTATTGCCAAAAATGCGGGATTGAAAGTTTATAGCCGCAGACATTTTCAAAGTACAGCACGCTACGTGGCCGTCTCTTTTTTATCCAACGAATTATTTTCCTTCGCAGGGAAACTCGGTAATATTATTGGGTCAAGTCTTCCTCCTTAGATAGATTCGACGTTGAGTCTGCGTTACCCGACCTGATTAAGTTAACGGGAGCTTAAAAGGGTGTTAACAACTTCTTTTATTTTATTAGTCTTCTCCCAGAAGCGCCATCTGGTGGATAGAAAAGGAAACAAAAGAGGAACGGAAGCATGGCCGCCCATTTATCTTTATTACTTCCCTCTGCAATCTTCTCTTCTTCAACAGAAGAAGGATTCGTGCCGAACTACTGGTACTCCTTCGAGATCTAGCGTGACGTCACATTCCTTTCTCCTTCACCGATATCCTTGGAGCTTATAAAATGTAGGTCTACTCGCTAAAGATGCATATTATGGGTAAATTTAAAAATTTATTTTTTGCAGGGAGCGTTTGTCCAATGGCGCATTGATACGTTGTTCAACCGTCGTTACGCTTTTTAAGGACTTTGAGAAGAAAATGGGAAATTTCAAGACCCAGAGCTAAATTACGGCCAGTTAATGCACTGGCCTTACTTATAGGCTTTGTATTATCATGAGATACAATCAAAATTCCGCATTTATCGGTTGAATTAAGATAAATATCTGGTATATCTGGTAATTAATCCATGTAGTACGTTATGAATTAAAACAAAAATCTGCACTTATGTACTTTACTCCCCACTTATATATTCTTGCGATTATCTATATTATTCTGTTCGCCCCAAGGAAGCAATGGCTAAGAAGGTAAATAAGAATATGGAGTTTAGTATACGAGCACAGTATAAACAGTGAAAAGCAACTTTGGTAAACAGTATAATAAAGAGAACATTACTAAAAGTGAAATACAACTTTGGTATGCAGTACAAGGCTTATGGCTTCATCGTTGTCCTGAGTTTTCATTATAATATATTCCAAACACATCACGCTTACATCAATACTTCCATCCAAAAGGACAAACTGTATTCGTCACTACTCGGACACCCATTAGTTAACCGCTGGCATTGTGAGGGTGAGAGTCCTTATGTCAGGGCGCCGATTCAATCTCCAGTATAATCTCCTTGGGGTGAACAAAAGAAGATTGATAATCGCAAGTATCTGTCCGGGGGGATGGGGGGAGGAGTGAAGCACATAACTGCTCAAAATTCGTTTTCCAACCTGACTCTTGATCGCTGGTGAAGTCAAGATCATTTTTGGTGTAGCTTTCTCCCTCGCAGGCAAGGCCGCCGGGACATGCTATGTTTTGCATTTTTTAGCCTTAAATACGAACGCATTTTAATCGTTCTGGTAAATTTTCAACCCCTTGATTACGTAGACTATACTGCATTGCTAGGCATCATTACAATTACATATCTACAGAGTAAAGCTTGTACAAGAAATAGTACATAACATTGGTTAAAATTATCAGCAAAATGTAAATGTATCGATTCCACAGTCTTTCCCGCATTTTCCTTGATTTCTCTTTCAAAAGAGTCTTTTCGGGCCTCAGCATCCTCTATAACTTATTACTTGAGGTATTAACGACTAGAACATAGGTATGTGTCCGGCATATGACTTTTTCCATACAGAGTAATGAATATGATCGCATGAGTTGCTCTCGGCAACAGCGTCCTCAAAAATAACTATCGGCAATTATGTACAAACAATTTTTAAACAATGAATAATTTTCAAGATGAAAAATACATTGAGTCAAACAATAGTAAAAACATATTTTGATCTCCCAAGCTCCTATCAGGTTTGTGGAGTATAAACTTAAAAAAAAACATTTGAACAGAGGATATCATATACCACAAAAAACTCCGCGGGACCAAATAATTAAGACTTAAAGTTTCGGAGATAACAATCCAAGAACCGCCTAATCTTACGATACCGTTATATAAGCATTTCCCATAAAGACCCCTTTGAAATCTCTGTGTATTCCATTTTTGGAGTATATTTTTCCATTTTGTTGGCCTTATAAATGTATTTTTGCTATGTTCTGCATGGAGCTCAATTATCACTTCAACAGATATACTCGATTCCTAAGCGAGCACGACAGCCAAGTTCGCAGCTCGATTCTCACTTGTTTAAAAGTAAAGGCAGGGAATGGTCTTCTTTTGCTAATCCCGATACACCACAAAGAGTCAGTGCAAATGGATATGAGGATGAATTTCCTGACATTGGTGGTCGTAGCCATAGATATAAAGGACGTCCAATAAGTCACACAAAATCTTTCCGAGTGATAATTCCAATTTTAAAATATTTGATGTAACCTTTGTTATTGTCCGGTTGCGTCACACATTTAAAGATGAATCTTCACTGTTTTCAAACGCCACCATTCGAAATAGCAACACTCACGATAGTTCACAGAGAGTGATTCATTCATTTCAATCTTGTTTATGTATTAGTTAAAATGAAAGGAACCTTTACAGGTCACTTTATATTCAGGCGTAATTAATTGGCAAATGAGTTACGCGGTTACTTCTCGAATACCATTAGGTATTCTAATTTTTGTAGAGGATTATAACTTTAAAGAATAGAGATGTGGATTAGCATTTAAATTTTATTCACTTCTTTATGTTTATGCATCTTTTATATTTCAGAAAATGTGAATATGACGAGCTGTTATATTCCGACTCAGGTTGTGGATACCGATATTTTCCAAGGATCGCTGCCAAAACTTCATAGTGACAACGATTTAAGTGGAATATTCAAAGGTAAGAAGATATATATCCGATGAATTCTCCCACGACGCATACGTTGATGCATATCGGATAAATCATTTAATGATTAAAAAGATGACTGCGTTAAAGAAATTGCTGTAATCTAAAATGTCATCCGTATTTGTTGGGAAAGATTCATCGAAATTTCGCTGTTGTTGGTGAATCGAGAGTGTCGGTCGAGAGTAGAAAATGGTTTGATGTGTTTTAATATCAGGATCTGACGATTGTTTCTCGACAAGAGGGGAACCCGCGGAAGCCGACAAAATAAATCGACCCCCGGGTCAAACCGGCTGATGTAGTATATGTGCCAAATCGCCTTGCTTTAATGTTAACATGTGCAAGGATGCGATGAAGAAGGAACAAAACAATAAAAATCTATCTTTTGGTAATATTGTAAATAACTTTTACTGTAGTGGAGAAGGACTTGTTTACGAAGGACTGGGCTGGGACAGACTTTATAATATTGTTTGCCATTTTGTGTATTTTTTCGATGTAGAGAATCCTCCTTCCAATCAGCAACTGCAATCGTTTGGATTACTCATCGCCCAAGGAATCAAATTGGGAAAGATTTCTCCAAATTTTACAGTCGATGGTCACAATGATACATTGACGGAAATCAGCAAAAAATGGTTTAGTGTGATGAAATATGCATGAGCATATTTTCTAATTTCGTTCCTTTATATTTCAATGTTTTTGCAATACACTTCTCTGTACACTCTTCGGTTTTATATTCTCCGGCTTCTTGAGCAGTTACACGTGTCTCACACGCAACAATATTTGCCTATATTATTATTACTGAATTGTGTCTTTAAATTGTGTGTTATTAATAATGATTTGGATATATTCTACTCTTTTGAAAACTTTCAATTCCTTAAAATATTATTTTCACCTGTATGTGAACTTACTTTTCAATATATTCTTATGTATTTAGGAGAAATTAAAATAGATTTATCATTTACAGATATACATCAGAAACTTAAAAATCAGCTAAAATTATAATGGTACAAGTATACCGCTACTTACGTCGAGGACGCCTTCTTGAAAAGTGCGACGTAAATCGAAGCAGTTTTTCTCATTAGAATCATTGGTATGAGGGAAATGGATACTTCCAGGAGTTTTATGACGGTTCGGCACAAAGGATTGCATTAACCCATTGGCGGATACAAGATGGGGGTGGGGTGGAATTCGGACGATCGTCCTTCCCTTTGATACACCAATTTCCTTTCATTCGATGCTTTACTAAATCCATTTCACGCCAAACATAAGGGAAGTTAATGAAATATTCTGACAGGAGTAGGAATTTTAAGAATATTGGGTCATAGGCAGTGGCGGATTCAGGAGAGGGAAGAGACGTTCCCTTCCTCCCCTTGAAAAGTTCCTGTGTCCGTCCCTGCAGTAACACCTCAATGTTGGCACTAGACAGTCGGCAAACTGAGTCCGGGTTCGGACGGGAAAAAATGCAAGTAATGGATCCTATGGAAACAGTATTAGGTGGCCACGCGGACGAGAAATCTCCGTGAGAGTAAACAGTAGTGCTGCGTCTCAGAGCCACACACAACAGAATAGCAGCATACCTGCGTTTTTAACCAGAACTTCGGACCTAGTAGCCTTGCTGTACCAGACGATTCTCATCGCGTAGGCGTCGTTATGTTGTCAGGAAACGTGTATGTTTTATTCGCAGAGAAACAGAAACAGTGAAATAAAAAAGTGCCTATTCATTGGAATAATAATGATTAAGGGTATAGAAAGAACTAATGGCGTGAATTAGAATTATTAGTATTGTTACCAGGCCGATATTTTTAGTTTCTCTATTGCTAAATAGTTTTTCCGAATTATTAGTAAATAATAATATACATAATAAGATTCAGCGCGAAATTTACTACGATTGACGGTCATAATTTCACTTAAATGACAAATCACTATAATCATGACAAATTGTAGAGGTGGAAGGTAGTATTCGGACATTATGTTGATTTCGCGGTCGGTTCGGGCTTGAAAAAAACGCTCCTGCGCACGGGTGTTCCGGGCATTCCGGGTCCGAATTCACCAAATTTTTCGAATGTTAGGTTCCCTTGTTACAAAAGTCAGCATATTAAACATTTACCTAGAGAATACTGACCTGAGTTTGGAGTGAGGCAATATATTTAAGATAGTTGTTTATTTTACGGTATATTACAGAGTCAATATTTAGATCGCAGTATGTGATTTTATTTAGTATTTTAATCATGTGACACCTTGAGGAAGGAGACAACGAAAATTTTAAAAAACCTTGGATCTTTAACGAAGGAATTTGTTATACAGGTTTAATTGATCGGCGGCGTAACTTCGAATAGACGTTACCCGGGGATACGTAAATACCCGATATATTTTTTAAATTTTACTTTCCACGTACATGCGCTGAATGTAAAGGCTCGCGCGTGGGGTTCCGCTACCATTATTGAAATAATATTAGTTTGCATTCTGAAAAATTCGTATATAATGAACTTTTAGCAATAAAATATCCAAAAAAGTATAGTTTAGTGAAAATATTAACAAATTACATTGTTTTTACTTTCTCCATATACGTAGTATAGGGGAAAGTATTGTATTCATGAAAAAAATCGACTTCGAGATTTCAACGGAAATACACGTTTTGAGATCCCCTGAACACGTTTTGACCATTTTCTCGATGATGTCTGTGTGTGTGTGAGTGTATGTGGCAGCTTTTTTGTGGGTGCTCGAACTCAAAAACTATTAATCAGGTCAACGCAAAATTTTAAATTTAACATTTTTATAAAAGTCAGAAGAACTGATTAGTTTTTTGGTAAAAATCGTTCAACCGGAAGTGGATGTTTACTCTAGTCACTTATACGTTATTTTGAAATATTTGCTTTAATATTTGATAAATGTAAATATGTTTTGGAATAAAAGTTGTAGGAAATATAATTTTCCTACAACCTTTGTTTGAAACATATCTCCACATAATGCATTGTTTAAGAGATATCTTATATTCTTAGCTGCCACCACCACGCCACCAACCGAGGACTATTGTTAACAATTGACGCTTAGTTACATCTTAGTAACGCTCCAATATTTTTGTTAATTGATAGAGCTTTGTGGCTATATCCAATATCAGAAAGCTATGGTTTGAGTTTATTTCTGTTCTTTGTAGTCTAAAATTTTCCCGCAGTTTCTTAAAATATTTATTGTTATGTAACCTATTGGAATTTTCAGAAATATTACAGATATGGAGAAAGTCATGTGGTCATGTGCAGTTTCTTAAAATATTTATTGTTATGTAACCTATTGGAATTTTCAGAAATATTACAGATATGGAGAAAGTCATGTGGTGGCCAAATCAGATTTTTTTCTAGGGGTAAAATGAGGTTGAATAAACGTATTGGCATACAAAGTTCTTATAAACAAAAATGCAAAAACAGAATATTTAATTTTTGGTGGCACAGTTTTTTTATTTTTTAGATAAAAAAGCCCAGATACGATGATTTTACTCACACACCCTCTCTGGCTTGAATATCATGCACGCAGTGTATGGAGTTAACGCACATAGGAAATATTGTGTCCAACTACTCTTCCGCACCATCGTCGCCTAAACCATTTCAACGATTTTTATGGTTTGCACACAGCTTCTCCATTCACATTAAATTTGGATCACATTTACCAATTACAACCTCCTATTAATAATAATGGTCAGCACGAAAATTTCCAGGTGTGTCGTTCATGACGTCGAAAAATTAAGGAAATGAAATGATCTCATTCTGCGTTGTAGCCGAATTGTTTTCATTTAATTGACCTTTATTTACTCATGAACCACATTTCCATGTACTACTTCCAAAAAGTAGACTACGATAACTATATTTTTCAAAAAATTAATTGCTAGAAGTATCATTACTTTCTCATAAACGAGCATATGGCAAACTTTCAATAATTGTGAAAAATTCAATTCGGAGACTGACGATTGGTTGTTCACTCAAAAAAGGCTGCAAGTTTTTCATTCAATTTCGTTCATTTAAATCGAGTTTGCGTCATAAATAGTGTAGTATGTCCGCCCGTCCGCGTGCACTTTCAATCTCGTCTTCTACGGGACGGATTTTAATTAAATTTGGTATTAAGGACTTCTGGGAAAAGACAATACGAAAATGATATAAATGGTTCACATAATCTTCTAGAATGGTTTTCAATCGTTACCGATGAAAACGGTCTTCGTAGTTACTCAAGTAAACAAGACCTGCAATAAATGTTTAATTTCCCTCGGTGCGCACACAATTCGGGAAAGTGAAAATAAATGTATTATCTACTGCGAAGGAGTGAACTTAACGCGGTCATTTTCCTCACGTATACACACAACGTTCTTGAGTGAAAATAAATGGATAATTTACGAGGAAATAATGACCGTGAACCTAAAGATTATAATTACTTAACTTAGCTTAGATAATTTTAAATAATTTTCGCTTGTGTTATTAATTACGACTGATTAGAAAATAAGTCGGTAGGTAGATAAAAAAATGATTATTTCCTTGGAAACATTTCTGATGTTTGGTTTAGCAGTTTTCACTCGTTATACTGAAATTACTTAAATACGTTCATTAAAGCACCAATTTAGGAGATAGAAGGGATTTTTAGCAGAGAGACAGACATGATCGGATCGTTATGTTTCGCTGTTTTATGGTGTACGTTCGTTAAAACTACATCGTTAATTTCAAACACACCATCGCATGAAACAGGTCTTTTTGTGATACAATGAATACTCTTCTAACTTGCTTTGATTGGTTTTTGCCTTCCATTAAGAAGACTGGCAATGGGGAATTATTCGGCCTATACTCTGTATGGTAAACGGCAATAGGAATAAACGAAGGATATCCCGAGTATTCCTAACACTCCTAGAGACTTCAAATAATTGGTCTATGCGATGTTCTGATACCTGGGATTGCATGAGGAGGGTGGGAACCGTATTTTATTTTATTTATTTATTCAATTATTCCACATACAGCTTTTGTAGCCATTTTACAGTGGAATGTGTTAACAATAACAATAGACGAGCACATACATCCATGCCCTAGGTGGAGTAAACCCACCTATTAATGAAGTATAGTGAACGTGAGGACAACGTGGAAAAACTGGGTCTCTTTCATGTGTGTCAGTTGGACGGCAGATACTTAGCTATTAAAATTTTAAGCAAGTCCAAGAATTCGCAAGTTTAGCTATATTTTCCCGAATATCTTGTATCAGTCCGTCTCGGCAAAGTCATCTTTAAGAGTCCATTCGCGACATTTATTACTCCATACAACCTTAATAATGGGCACTTTACCTCCTACAGTGCATCGACGATGTAAGTGACGGCATTTTTTACTTTAAAGTTTCGCCACATAGCCTTTATTATTCGTCTTTTATTACCATTAATATCAAAAACTGTTTGCTAAACGAGAGTCCAAGTGCCAGCGTACATACGATTCTTTCAAATAACTCTTCGAGGCGAGTTTAAATTTCAAAGAGAGAATTTTTTGGATGTGCAATGCGCCATACGACAGTATTCAAAGCAAATTACATCCACAAATGAGGGAAGAATTGGAGAGCAAATTATATATGAATTATATATGGCACTTTTTTGATTTAGTATTATGACGTAGTCATAAAGTTACATCTTTCGTTGGGATCGACGGCATCATATTATAGTCTATAAATTCTCTTTAAAAGCATTATGTCAATGCTATGTTATAATATATTTCATATTTAAAGGCAGCGGGATCTTCGCTATGGCAGTTTCATTTCCCATTTTTCAAATCTGAAAAACTTCCCTTTTTTGGATTAAAAAAATTTCGCTCTCATTCGATAAGGATTTGAATTCTATTTTTTTAATGAAAACGTCACTCTTTCAGTTACTGAACAGTTAATTTCCTGACCTTCTATCTTAGTTTTTACTAATTTAACAAGACTGGAAAGGTGTTGAAAGTTTATGGCCCGTGCGCAGAAACGCATTTTGATCTGGAAGAGTGCATTCTCGAAATGCAGCTGCATGGAAGAGAGGGTAAAATTCTATGTCATTTTCTACTATGACTCCACGTGCCTTTGTTGCCAACCTTCCGTTGTGCTCTTACTGCCATTGTTTTTATCGTAGTTTTTTGCGGTTTGTTTATCGAGTGTTTGTTATTCGTTTCTTGCTAGCTATTGTTTTCTTTGTCAATACTTATTGCTGAATCGTTATTTGTTATCGTAGTTTTGATTTCTATCTTAGTCTCGTGTATTTATTTTTCGTTATTGCTTAATTTGTTTCGTTTTGATATTGCAATTTCGTACTCATTATTTTGTTTTCCGTTTTAATTTAATTTAATTTAATATTAACATGTATACCGATCCTACGACTTTAAGTTAGGGAATGTGATAATTCATTTGTAACTTTTACTGGTATTGTGTGATCAAATATTCCTCATTTATTCTTCAAAACTTGATCAAAATCCTATTAAAAAAATACCCTATATATAAATGGAACGATTTTTTTATATTTTATCACCTGATGATGCTACGATCGTAGTGAAACCGGTCATTTTGAAATTAAATTTGTGGAAATAACAAAGCTCTTCTTTCAATATGTGGTCCTTATTTGTAAGGGAGAACAATCTGGCCGAAAACGAAAGCGGGCGTGAGATAACATCGGTGGCTAAATATTTAGCCTCCAAGCATTAGGATTCAGTTGGCCAAACTGTCGAGCTGAATCTCCAGGTGATTCACTTCCCCTTAACTTTCCCTCCCATGAAACATCTTCCCCTTCAACACGAGGCAGTTCGCGCATTTAGGGGCCGTAAGCTTTCATTACATCTATACTCCATGTCGGAGTAAACTGTGTTTCCAAAGGCATTTTTTACGATTTATGTTATCATGTCAAAAAACATAAATATTAACGGCTTAGTCCATTGTCTTAGCACTACAAAACGATAAGTTAGAAATGATGTCAAGGAAATAATGAATTTCAGATTTACCGGTTTTTTTTACTATAATCAGTAGTAATTTATTACACAATGGAAAATTATTTAAAATATACCTCACTTGGATTGAGCAGAAACAATCTTTACGTTTACTTTCCATTTATTTTCATTTACAAAAGCTATAAGTATAGGTAAGGAAAATAAACGTATTTAAGTTAGTTTCGTTGTCGTGGATAATCCATACCCTTTCATTTGCTATATGCTGTAGCAGAAAGAAATTAAATGTATTCATACCAGATCTTGTTCATTTAAATTGTTACGAAGATTGTTTTCGTTGAAAACATTAAATGGAAGCACTGGGAAAAAATTTCAAAGCTAAATTAGGACTTTCTCGTTTGGGTTTCTAGAAAATGGCTACTTCTTCGATAAAAATGTGTTTGACAAAGGTATTTCATTTCACTGGTTCGACAAATTCCCTTAGAAGACATTTTTTATATAAGAACCATTCATACCATTTTATTTGCCCTAAAGTCCTAAGTGCCAAATTTCATGAATATCCACGATGTTGTTTCGGAGATGAAACGTGCTGAGGGAGGAGACGGGCCATAAGCCGTTCCGCAACTATCGCTTCGCAGATAAAGAGCGTCAAATTATATCCTTACTGCGGCGGTAGCATGTCCTTCTGCTAACAATTTTGGGAAAACTAAAAAATGAGATATTATTATTATGAATCTTTAGTTTGATGATATATGTACTTTACTAATTAAATATACCGCTAATGAAAAAATAACTTATGCTGCATCATTTAAGCAATAAAAATTAAAGCTTTTGGTTCAACAATTATCAACAAGAAAGAAAAAATATAGTCAATAAGTGGATTACACGGATATTTTAAAGGTATTCCATATGGGAAATGCGTATAAATCGGTATCGAAAGATTGGGCGGTTCTTGAGTTTTATCTCCGAAACCATAATTCGTAATTAAATGGCTTTGCGGACTTTTTCGTGGTACATGTTGTCCTTCACACGAATAAGTTTTTAAATCTATAACTCGCGGATCATATGAGCTTGGTAGAGAAAAATACGGTTTTTTGATTGTTACTTGGCTATAGAATCGTCGTAACGCTCGATGTAAATAAAATATGTGATGTTGTGCTTGGGAGTTTCTATCTCCGAAACTATGTCGTAATTATGTGACATGGCGGACTTTTTGTGGTAAATGTTGTCCTGTATTCGAATAAATTTTTTAATCGATAATTTACAGATCATACAATAGGCAGGGACAGAAAAATATGGTATTTAATCGTTGCTTGACGGATGCCATTTAGCGACGCGTTGGGAATCCCTGAAGCGCAGCGGCACAAATTCGTCGTGTACTTCTCCGTCGATCTTCTTGTACCATTTCAAGAATTTCTTCCTCTCCATACCTTTGAGGTCACCCCTGATGTGTGGCACGGCGAAATTAACTACGATCCCTCAAACGCCTATTTACGGCTGTTTATGTCTGATGGGTTGGCATTCTTCTGTTAGGGAAACATTCGTATTACAATCGCCTTGCATTAGGTGAATTTCTTCGAGCAAGACCGTACATGATGTGTATATCAGCGTACTCAGTATTGGAAAACTCCATCGCAATCACACTTCTGTAAAAGTACGAGCTCCAGTGTAGAACGAATGAGTCAGGAAGCTACTGGTACACAGCGGAAGGACGAGTTCTACTGAGAGAGGGGAGGGAAGGGAGAATGTAAAAGTACCCGTAGCGACATGTTCGAAGATCGCTAATGCGACAAGTCGGGGTCTGCCTTAAATTTCACAGACGCCACTTCGCACATTTATTGTAATTATGAACAGTCGTTTAGTTTGTATGCCTGTTGGAAAGAATTATTTTATTTTATTTTGTACGGAGTTGTATGACTTCTTTAAAGTTTCACTGAATCATTACTCCGGAATAAAGCGAGAGTGAGAGAGAGAGGGAGGGGGGAGGGGGAGAGGAGGGAGAGAGAGAGAGAGAGAGTGAGAGATATGGGAGGAAACTGATGGAGGCGGTAATGGAGATGAAGGGGGAACCGGAAAAGAGGCCTGCAGAGGTCGCCATGTTTTACAATGGATAGATTAGTGAGATTAAGCTGTGTGCGAAAACCCTCCCGGGGGGAGAAAAGACGCGAAGCAGGTGGAGGAAAGCTTGGGAACAGGTGAAGATTGATTACAAATGTACATATGAATTAGCGCTTTAAGACTCCCGAAGGAGTGGCCATGGGGATCACGGTGGTTTCCGGAGGTAAGGGTTTTTGTGGGTTCGGACACAATCCCATTCTACCCGAGGAGACGCCCACCCCTTCAGTATAGCGGGTAATGTAGCAGAACTTCATCAAAAGGGTAAGCTCCTCGGCGGTCAACCGAATCTCTCGCGGTTCCAGTCCTCTCCGTTCCAGGTGATACCCTTGATGCGCTCTTGGAATGGAATACGTACATTACAAGGGCCAGGGCAGTTTTTTTATTCCTTTCGAATTTATTTCGCCGAAGTAGGTGTCTTAATAAGTTTCCCAAAGGAAGGGATTTCCGAACTTTGTGAATTCTCCGAACCCTTATTTTATTTTCCTATACTCCAACGAAAGTGTACTGCCTACTTTCCAATTAATTGTTTACTTAATAATTATGGGCTTTAATATCTTTAAAATCACTGTGGATGAGATGCCTTTTGTGTTCTCAAATTATATAATTTAGTGTTATAAAATATTGCAAATACACTCAGGCTTATTTGTGTGGCTGCAATGACGTACGTACTAGACCAAGGGTCCCCAATCTGCGGCGCACGGGACGGATGCTGTCCTCTTAGAAATCTCCTCGGTCCACTGGGGCGTAATTTTCAAAACTTTGTCATTTTTATTTTGATTTATCCCCTAAATATTTTTTTATATCCAGCAGAACCTGCTAAAATGTCTATTATTAAATTGAAACCCCTAAATCAATATTTTTCAATTCAAATAAGTTCTTTTTCATTTTGTTTTTGATCTTTTCTCAAAGGTATTTCTAAGATTGAATTCCGTTATGATTATTAATTTTGTAATGTTAATTCTATAAACCTAATCTTAACTCGATTTTCACTCATATGATGCTTAGGATTCTCTAAGTAACTTCCGATTCAACTGTAATCCAGTCCGCCGAAGCATTAAAAATTGTTAATGCGGCTCACCGAAGGCTTCACAGCCACTAATGCGGCCCACCAAGTAGAAAAGGTTGCCCATCACTGTACTAGACTATACCGAATCCGAGACCAGCAATAGTCTTTGCTATGGCAGCACTCTAGTAATGAGTGTTAAAACTGCATAAACGGCAGTATTTACGCAAAAACCGAAGAAATTCGATCGATTAGCAAAAAACTACGATGAAAATTAGACTTTCCATTCCTTTTCTCAGAGAATAGTACAAATTTCGCTCCGATATTAATATTCTAAGATATTTTAATGCGCAAGAGAAAATTGCACTGGACGATTTATTTCAAATTTTCCGTGTAAATCAAATAGAAAGGACAGTTCCTGGTACCAAACCCGGCACGTTCAATCGTCGCAACAAAAACAACCCTCAGGAGCTCGGTCCCAGTAGCAAGACATTTTCATTAAGTGTAATGAAAATCGGTCTATTGGTTCAGAAGTTTATATGGGGGCATACAGATAGAAACAACGAAGAAACTATAAACCTATTTCCATTCTGGAAGGTAGGCTAAAAATGTTAATTTTTCGTGAACCCTCAGGGTCTAAAGGAACGCAGTTTTAAAGTTGTAATACCTGTCTCATTTAGGAATGCATTACATTAACTTGCATAGCCCTTGCAAATATGAAATTCCTTGAAAAACAACCGAGATAAAATGCGAGGGATTGTTTTTTGTTGGAATCCTGATATAAACCCCCTGAGAAAAATGAAAAAGAATAAAAGCGAATGCAAACGGAAAACAGGGTCAACACACCGTTCTGCGTGTGATTGGAAACGAATAGGTTATTGATGCAAATTCCTCAGATATTTTTGTTGGCGACACAATGCGTCGGATGGAAGGGATTTGGAGATTTGATTGGAATCTGGGAAGGGACCGAGCGTGCACTTCTTTTACTTCCGCGAGTGAGGACTTTCATAAAGGAGGCAAACGAGCGATTCCCGAGGAAGCGATGACACGGACGATTAATCGTTTCGACGCTACGTCGCGACGCGTCGGTCGTACATACTGACGGATCGATTTCGGAATTGTGGCAAGAAGATGAAATCATGGGGAACAGAGACAGGAAGGAGAGAGCGAGGGGAAGAGAGAAGAAGAGGGAGGACGAGAGGAGGAATGTGGGAAAGATAAGGAAGAGAGAGAGAGAGCAAAAGGAGGGGTAGAGAAGGAAGGAGATAGAGGTGAAGAGAGAGGGAGTTAGAAGGGGAGAGGGATGGAGAGAGGCAGAGAGAATGGAGGGAAATAGAAGAGGAGAAGGAGGGAGTTAGAAGGGGAGAGAGAGGGAGATAAAAGGGAAGAGGGAAGAGATAGATAGATAGATAGATAGATAATCGTCTTTATTCGGGCGACATTTAGACCATAAGGTCCATTCTTACATTTAACCCTTCGTCAATATAATAAATACAAGAAAAAGAATAAAATAAGGTATAACAAAATACATTATATAAACATTGTATACCTAAATCATACAAAGTAAAAAGATAAAATTGAATACAGATTTGTGTAAGTGGGGAAAACCTAGGTAAAAACAGAGAGAGGGAATGGCAGAGAGAATGGAGGGAAATAAAAGGGGGAGGGAGGGATATAGAAGGGGAAAGAGAGGGAGGGAGAAAGAGGGATGGAGAGAGAGAGAGGGGGATGCAGAAAGAAGGGAGATAAAGGGTGGAGGTGGGAAAGAGATGGGAGAGGGAAGGGGTAGTGAGGGAGAGAGAAGCGGGAGGGAGGGAGAGGGGAAGGAGAGAGCAGGGGAGAGGGAGTAAGGGAAAAGAGGGGAGGTAGGGAAAGCGGAGGTAGTGTGGGAGAGAGAATGTGCAGAGGGGGAGAGAGAAGGACCGCAATACATCAATTTAAAAAAATCCCTTTAAAATAATTTAGCTGTTTACAAGAAAGAAATTACCTTAACAACCGTGGGACACGAAGTCCATAGGAAATGTGTAGAATGCAAAAAAAACAACCAACCCTTATAAACATTCTCCACGATTTTGTCTCTATTGATCCGTTCAATGTTCAAATATTATAGGCGTGTTCCAGACTCCAATAGATCTGTATTTCATGGAAAATAAATTCCACAAAATTATCGAGAATAAAGATTCCAGCGTGTACGAGTGCATTGTCGCGGGCTAGCTTACAAAAAACAAATTAAATACCCATGCAAAAGCCAAATACGGAAGCACATTTTCATAAAAAAAATCAGTTCTGGTGGCTTTTGGAATTTGAGTTTAGTAGCCGAAAACAATGAAACGTTTTGTGAGCGTTTGAATTGTCTTTATTTCTTCGCATATTTTTTGCAACGAAAGACTTTATTAAATCACTTTACAGTTTTGGATGTCGTCAAAAATCCTAATTTCCATAAATTGTTTTTATCGTTTCAAGAAGAATTTTCACTTTTATTTAGTATATTTCAATTGGCGATAATGTTTTTCATACCCAAACTTCTCATATTTTTTTAAATTTAAGAAAATTCGTGAGGAAAATTACTGAACATTTATTTCTTATTCTTATAAACTTCCAAAAACGTTTGGGGAATTTAAACGATCTAAAAGCTGTATTTTACTAAAACAGACATATTCCGTTGGAATGTAGATTCTCACTAGACCTACCCACCATTGAAAACTTCACTCCTCTAGCTTCAGTAGTTTGGCTACAACAATATTTCCCAATGTTTTCTTTTCCGATTTTGAAGCCACCTAGCGAAAACTGTATGTACTATTGGAAATATCCAATCGGTGGATAATTCATAGATTGATAATAACTATCTAACTTGAAAAGAAAATTTTCAATACCTATTAAAAAAAAGTTGATTGTCCACAAACAGACGGACATAAGTACAAACGAACAAACATAGTGATCATACTAGCGCATTATTTATTAAGAAAAGGTGCTAAAAATATTGTCATTCTTCAAGAAACACGCCATGACCGCAGCCGTTAACGAATATTACGCAATCCAAACACACCCCACCTCAAGGATCATTCGATAAAGTAATGGAGCCGGGAATCCAATGCCTATATTTCACTGAAGTTATTTTGACAGCAGACGTCGAGAGATATCGGGCTAGATCACATCAGCTACAGGGACGCGAATTTAGGGGCGCGTCATCAAAAACCCATAAAAATCGCCGAACTGAGCGAGCAAAAAATATAGAAGGATCTTCAACTCTTTCCATCGTTCCATCCATAACCTCCTTTCTGCCATCGAATATATCCAAGTTGGCCCATTACTTTTACAAGTTGCCTGACAATGGACATTCATACGCCATCGGGCGTTAAAAGTTTTCCTCCACCCTCTACCTTCCCCTCTACTTCCCCCCTCTCTCTCACCCAACCCCCAAGAAACTACTCTGAAGCTCCACTTGAACTGGATGGTACACTTACTAAAAAGGATTTTTCCGAAGTCGAATGGAAACTAGAAAGTCCTTCCCAGCACCATCTCTCTCTCTCTCTCTCTCTCTATCTCTCTCTCTCTCTCTATCTCTCTCTCTCTTTACCTCTCTCTTCAATCGAACTACTGCTTCTCCTCCGACTCCATCCATTCTGTTCATTCCATTCGTTCCTGACCAACATCAACAAATCCCCTTGGAAGTGTTCCAGGACATATATGGGAGCGGGTGGAGAGTAGGGGAGAGGACGGGAAAAATTTCGCCCAGCCAGCCCGATGGCCCAACCACCCCCCTCCCAACCCCGTCGATATTCAGACGTGGTGCTCCACGATAACCTTCCCCCGCCCTCTTCGGCCCAAAGAAAGAAAAAGAGAGTTCCACCGGAGCGTTCGAGACCAGTTCGTTTTGCACGATAATTTCAGCTAGAAAATTCTCAATTATTATGATAAATCGATTTAAAATATCACGGAAGAGCAGTGGCTTTCGTCCTCGGGTCGTTATCCAAATCAGGGTCGCGAGGGGTCCTCAGATGAGTCATCTGAAGAAAACATTCCCAACTGTCAGCTTATATTATGTGTTATTTGAAGGCAAACCTTTATCAGACATGGAACGTGCTTAACAGCCGATGCAAGCCACCCTAGTCTTTCGAAGCTTTTGAGCACCTACGTTTGGGCTAAAATGGAAACGACAACATTTCCCTCCGCGCACACGTTAACACGGCTTTCATACAATAATTCCAACCTTTTCTCGAAAATGACCATGACCGACCAAATGTACGATGCAAAAGCGATACAATAGCAGAGTCAGGTGACACGGTCGCATTTACTGCTTTCGCTCCGGTCTATCCACGTTGTATTTTCGCTCAGTTAGAAGTACGAGTCGCTAGGGTCCGGGCACGGGTTCTGAGGTGCTATTGTCGATCTTAAAAATAAGTTAGAAACCGCTGGCATACGGTGAAGTTGTGAAATTAGGACATGACAGAGAAAAATGTTGCTTGCTGTATGCATTATGACTCGGAAATAAGAGTCCGCTGTTATATTTTTCCGTGTTAATTTCACTGGCATATAATTATAACATATAATTTAAACAGGTGTGAGAAAAGGTAAATGTAAGCATTTCAAATTACGCTAAATAAATAAATTTTTCACTATTAAGAGGAAATCAGGATGAGCAATTTATGAGGCATTCCCCTGCTTTGACGACGCATCGCAATCTCAACTGACGGTTACTTGAAAATCAACGAAGAAATTTTACATTCGCTTAAAATATTGTACCTTTGAGCTGGATATGCTGATTACATTCGGCATCAGATCCATAGACGCAGCAACGTATTCCTGTGATAGCAGGACCGGCTCGCGATACGGGCGAGCCCCGGGCAGCCGCCCGGGGCTCCAAATTATTTGGGGCGCTATCAATGAATAAATAACTAGTTAGTTCTCTTAAAAATATCTCAACAAAAATTGACGGGCGGGGAATCCGTGTGTGACAGATCAATAAAAGCTATGATTTTAACATTGAATTTCAGCCTATCACTTTGGTCAACCTCATGTTTTACTTATGGGTTTATTTTTGACCCCATTGTTCAATTTCAATCTCCATAATGCTTGGTTACCATTAATACAAATTTCAGAAGCTAACATGTTAGTGAAATTTTAATACAAGTGGAAACATTCGGTGAAATCTCAACTTCTTTTGGACAACATGTTGGATGTTGGCTGCAAAAACTCGCTGAATTTGTTGTGTTTGATTTTATTTATTAAGTGGAAACAATCGCCCGACTTGTTGGCTGAGTTTGCGCATTCAATTGTCAAAAAACGCTTGTTGTTTATTGCTCGCTACTGTCGATCTGCAGTTGTTCGTTATAGTAAGTGAACACGCATATCTGTACTTACGGAGTGGACAAAAGCAAATACAATTAAACTAATAGAATTTTATGAAAAATATTCAGTTCTATGGGATGTTACATCTATCGAACATAATCGAATTGATGCGCTAAGCGATATCGGGTCATAGCTTAACTGCAATATTAATTACGTAGAAAAAAATTGCCTCCTTAAGATCACAGTACTTTCGGGAGCTAACAAAAGTGAAGAATAGCAAGAGCAGTGGATCATCAGTAGACAATATTTACCAGCCTTCCTGGTATGGCTTCCAAGTGCTTGCTTTTTGTCACCCTCTATGGAGCCTGTGGAGCACACTTGCACGCTGAATATAGTAAATACGCACGTTTTATTATTTTAGTTTTATTTTAGGTTGGGTTTACACTAATTGACAGAAAGGAAATATCTCAATAAATTATTTTTATTTGGTTGTTTAATAAAAATATAAATTTGTACAAGAATAAAGCACGATCATGTTGCCAAAGAATTGGGTTTGTATGAAAAATGTTCGGCAAACAATTTCAGTCGCATCTAACGCTGAAGTAGCACAACTAGGTTGTACAGTAGGTAACTAAAAATTGTCATTTCGCGGGGCTCCTGGAATGAAGTTTCCAAGTGCATCTTCCGAATCAAATGATGAAGAGGGGGAATATACGTTTCTAGATGTTTATCGTTTCCTCAACAAGTTATGCAAATATACGCAACACAATATAACCCATTTTGCTTTCCCTGTTTCTAATAGCAGTGGCCTCCGTAAAACCCTAAAAATTGTTGTCATGATTCCGAAAACATTTTCCATTATTCTTCGAGATCGCGAATGTCGGTAACGATATGATCTTTTAATGGATCCATTGAAATGTTTCCCAGGAAAATGCTTAACTATAAGTTGAGTTAGAGCAAAAGCATCGTCTGCAGCGATCACAAAGGGTACTTCATTTGCCCATGTGGGTAAACATCTTTTTGGCGATATGTGAAAAACATTCCTTTCCATTTCTGTATACAATTCGGTACTGGAAAAAACTCCTCCATCAGAAATTCTGCCTTGCACTCCTATATCCGCATCTAAAAAATTATAATCTGCATCTCACGATACTAAATCTCCCTTTGTAATTAAAATATAAACTGACACTGTTATTTGGTGCTTGCAAGGATATATGCTTGCCAGTAAGTGTACCGATGCAGTTTGGAAAGTTCCATCTATTATTAAACTTCTGTTCAATAACCATCCGCTTTCGTTCATTTCTAGGAATCTGAAAAAATAAATATATACACTTGTATGTTAATGTGTACTAATTAATTTCAGGAACAGATTTCGGTTGAAACTAGAGATATGAAATCGGGACGAAAACAGTTCTATGGATAAAATAACGAAGCTTATAATTTTTGAAGACAATTCAAATCCCTGCCGAAATCGCTTATTTATCGGTTTTTATTCGCAGAAAACGGCTGTTTTCTCCGGTTTTCAACGATATAAAATGCTAATTACCATGACGACAAGCTCAATGTTTATAGCATACTACTGTATTCCTTAAGGTGAATGGAAGACAAAAACTGAGAAAGAGATAAAGTAAGATAGATGTACTCAGCATTTATTGATTTTGTGAGTTTCATCTCCCGAAAGCGAGGCCTATTCAGTTGGTAAAAGGCGCGATTAAAGGTTTAAACAAAGATAAAAATCTTGACATACACATCAGCACGAGGATCTTCATTCGTTGATGTAATTACCCTCGCGGCCTTCCTCTAGAAAGAAATATGGTGAATCGTCAATTGATTACTGAATTCTAACCGGGAACATTGAGCGGATTTTCCACGTATTGTTCTCTTTTACAGTATGTTGACAGGCCTTTGTTAGGAGCAGCTTCCGAGCTGTCTCGAAATGCGACAAATCACTCGAAGAATTAGTTATAGGAAAGCGGTGCTGCGAACTTCGAAAATCCTATAATGATAAATTCTCGGAGGAATTTTCCAACTAAATTAATTTTTATGCTCGATATATTCACTACCTTGGGGAAAACCAGCAATCGGATTATTTTATCAGCTCATCTCTCTCTCACTATCTATCTATCTTCTTGTCGCTCCCAAAACCTCATATTTTATTCATCCAATCAAATGTCTGAATTCCACGAATCGTCCCCATTTCTCCACGCCCTCGACTCCATTTTCTACAGATTGCCATCCCCCACTCCACTTTCTCATCTTTCCTTCTCACTCTATTCTCATCTTCCACGTAACTCTTCAAGGATATTTCCTCGTGGATGGAACCAATGCATATAAAGGAAGTTCAAATTTGTTTAATTTAAACTCTTTAATCGCCAAAGGACGTTACAACTATCCTTCAAAAGTTTTCGAAGTTGATGTTCCACTGCAACATATTGATCCATCGAATGTGTGAGATACAACGGAGGTAATTGTAATCGTATATATCTGTTTTCGAATTTAAGCAAGGAATTAACTGCTGAAGAAAATGCAAAAAATCATTTCCGTGTTAAATATATCGAATATATCCATTCCATACATTTTCAGTTTCTTATATATGCAATGCATAGAAAGTACTGAAATCGTGAAAAAAATTGACTTCGAAATTTAGACGGCAACACACGTATTTAGTGCCCCTGAGTCCAAGCAAGATGGAAAAGTATACACAATAATAAATGGAATGCACAAAGATTTCAAAGGCGTTATTTATGGGAAATACTTACTATAAAACGGTATCGAAAGTTTGGGCGATTCCCGAATTTTTATCTCCGAAACTAAAAGATGAAATTATGCGGTCTCGTGAACTTTTTTGTGGCAAATGTTGTCCTATATCAGAATAAACTTTTTAATCTGAACTTACAGATCATATAAGAGAGAGTTTTCAATTGTTTGCCGATAGAATCGTCGTACTGACCGAAGCAAACAAAATATTTGATGATATACATATTTTTTTAACCTATACCTTGCGGATCGTATAAGAGAGTATAGAGAAAAATATAGTATTTAATTTTTGCTTTACGTATGCCATTTAACGAGATACGAGTATAAGTTTATTTAAGTACTTATATAAAGCGGAAGTTCTAATTGACGGATGCAGTTAAAAATCACAATTGGATGATACATTTTATAAGGATCACTCGTCAGCGGTTTAGGATATGAAGATTACGACAAACGGAAAGACAGACGGATGATATTGCTCATAAATCGTTTCGCTACTACCGCTTCGCTGGTAAAGAACGTCTAGAAAGTGGTTTTCGCCATGCCGTCTGTCTATGCGCGACTCTGGAACCTAAACGGTCCAACAAAATTATGCTGGTTTCCAAAGGAAAGACCCTTATGAAATTGCCGTGTCTGTGTGTGTGTGAATGTTTGTCCGTACTAACAATTTTTGCACCAATGGATCGATTTTCATGAAACTTGGTATGAGGCTCGTGCTGCCAGGGCTCACCTCCGGTTTATATTTTATTTGGCGAAGATTGAAGTCCCAGGTTTGATTCAAAAAACGTTTTTTCCCTATTTCTTTTACATTGGAAGTCTCAAATCCATCGTGCAGAATTGTTTTCTTTAATACTTTAAAATATCTTAAAATGTACCGTTCTAAGGAGAAAGGAATGTAGATTCTAATTCGCATAGCTAAATTTTGATAATTGATTGAATTTTCTTGAATTTATACTAAAACAGCGTTTTTGCGCTTTAAATCGTATTTTATCGGATTGTAGCCGTGGAGACGATTACATATTACCAAACTCAGCTTGAACATAGACGAATGAACAAATGGGTTATTTTCCTATCTACCCTTTAACAATGGACAGTTGATCCATACATATTAAAGCATAAACAGTCACTTTTATTAAATTCTTTATTTAAAAAAATACATGCAAAAAATGCCAGAAAAAGATGTTGACATTGTTTTTTAGTATTTTAAACCTGATGATGCTCTATTAATTAGTTTTCCAATTTCCCTCTATCATTGATAAACTATGAATTACAAGTGGTATTTATGGTATGAGAATTCCTTGGAATGACTAACACATACCGAAACATTTCCTGTCAATATAAGTAATCAATTCGGGACGTCAACTTTGAGAAACCAGCCTGCATTAGTCCTGGTTTGGACTCCTTGTTTTATGAAACATTAAGAATGGATGGATAAATATTAATCCCTGATTTCAAAATTCTCATAATATTCTTATTTGAACATTCGCTGTGGAAAATGTTACGATATTTCTTTTTACGCATAGCTAAAAACCGTCGACGTAAGCCATAAATGTATTTATTCGCTGTAGAAAACTGTCTTCTATATCAAAAAAAGAATTTCGGTACATTACTTTTTAATTCGTTCTGTATTTTTGAGTCAAGCTGTTAATAATGAAAGGTATACTTTAAGTATTAAATACATATGTCATAGTAAATAAATATATCGTTAATATTGTACATGCACTTTTTTATTTCATATAATTTCCATGTTATCTTAACCGTTGCCCGTCTATTAACAAAGCACCAAATACTACATATCACAAGAAGAGATTAACAGTACTTAAAATTTAAATTAATAAAGATAAAATTTACTATAAAAGGTTTAAATTGTGGAATTGTATTTCAATAAATTTACGAAATATTACAATTTGGTTTCACGGTGGAAGCTGCACAACGTTGCATTATTTCGTATTTTTATAAAATTAGAAAATATCTTAAGTCGACTCGGCAAACAGGCGTTCTACTAACGGAAACATACATTCCGAAGTAATTTTTAATATATTCTATAAATCAAGTTCAGATGAGATTCCAATTCAAGTGTCAGTGATTGGGAATTCCATTGTGTTCGAACATTCGAAAATGCTCTCACTGGGAACACGAAGAGAAACTCCGCTAAAGAGTGCACTCGAATTTATCCGTCAATGGATTGAAAAGGGCCCTTTTTAATCAATTGACGGATGAAGGCCTCCCGCAGACTCCTTCAGTTTTCCCCTATCAACTGCCTCCCTCCTCCAAGTTAGCCCTAAGAACTTCACAAGTTCTCTGCACCATCTGCCTTTAGGTCTCTTGATGTTTCTTGAGATCCATTCTACCGCACTGGACGACCAACGCCGATTATTTTTTTTAGCAATGTGATCCTCCCACTGCCACTTAAGCGACTTTACTCTCCTAATTACGCCACGTACTCTTTCTTACACAGTCGTTCCTTTTGCGGACTCTTCCGGTGATCCCCAGCATATATCTCTTCAAGCTCCTCTGTGTTGTTTGCAGGCGCTGAACTATTCCGGCGTCCATGGCCCGACCGCTTTGTCAAAAGCACTCCATGCCATCTTCACTCTCCGGTTGATCTCTCCAAGAAGTGAACCGTCCGTAGTGGTGAGCTGACTCAAGTAAACGTAATTTGTTACATCTGCTCCTTTGATAGATATCTTCTTGGTATTTATGAAGGAGCTGTACATGACCTCTGTTTCATTAAGATTCACTTTAAGTCCAGCTTATCATATTACCTGCTCCAGCACCCTAGTTCTTCTGAGCTTTCTGCCAATAGTGTGACGTCATCAGCAAAGCTCAGATGACTCTGATGTTCTCCAACATAATTTGAAATGTCCACACTATTGACACGTGAATCGAGCAACACAATTTGATAACGATCATGATACACATCTCTTCCTTTAGGGTAAATATGTAAAAATGTCGTACTGCTTCATAAATGTACGCAATCGCATGTAGACAATCTGTTAAATACACGTTCCAAAATCCTTCTCATATACATATGCATTGTCGGGCTTGGTAGACGGGTGATTCGAGTTTCTGCCAACGGATGCAAAGGTCGCGGGTTCGAATCTCACCTAGGACATGGATGTTGGTGTCTGTCATATCAGGGTTATATGTAAGAATGGACAATATTGTCTAAATATCGCCCTCAATAAAGACGGATTATTATTATGCATCAAGTCTCACTGTGCTCTTTCCTGACTGGTGGGAACTCCGAAGGAGAAATACTACAACAAAACAGCAAAATAATTTCCGTGCGTCAATAGTATATTGATAAGTACTAGAAAAATAGTTGTTCATAAATTTCAAGTATTTCGTGGTTTGTCGATACTATATAGGCAGTAAACCATTATTCATGGACTAAGATTGTTTCATGACATCATAGTACTAGGGAGAAATGGACGGTAGCTTGATATACTATAATGTCGCTGGGAGCTATATCATTAATATTTGGGAGATATGGCCAATGAAGTATAATTTATGACGACAAGATGGACAACAGAAGGAATGTAAATTAAATTCGCTAGAGTCGTTTATTAATAAAACGAAATTTTGTGAAATTCAACATGAATAAACTACCCTTTATTTTTGTTCCATATCGTTCATCTCTTCATAGTTTTTATTCTGAATAATAATATGCACAAATAGGAGATATTACTCGATTTCGTTTCAAGGTGTATGCTCTAGACCCGCGAACAGGTAGACAGACGACATGACGAAAACTAAGTTTTGGACTCAGGGACACCTAAAACGTGTATTTCCTTCAAAATCTCGAAACCGATTTTTTTCGCGATGATTACGTTACTTTGTCCATATACTAGGCATTTGAGATGCAACAAATTATTAACTAAGCAATGCAAGGATTCGATCGTTTACGCAACGCCCCCCATGGCGCTTTTTGGGCAGGTGTCACCTCCTATGTGGTTTATTCCCAATTCACCTTCGCCCCATCGCCCGACACCCTCCGTCAATCCCCTTCTCCACTCCTCTCCCTGAATCTTCTACGAATCCTACCAAACGTCCCTCCCCTCCCCCTATTCGAGTCCGATCAATAGATGCTCTATCACTCCGTCGGTTGAAGAATGCTGATAGAGAATCCTTCCATTCCCATAAATAAATCCTTTGAGGCTTTTACGCTCGGGTGAAATATGATCCCTAAGGCGTTGCCGAAGACAGGAAAAGGGGTACATATAGGGCTGTGGAGGGAGTTGAGGAAAGATTGAAAGAGGAGCAGATAGGAGACTGAGGCATTGGGATAGTGATTTTCAGGCGGGTTTTTTACCAGCGAAGCGATAGTAGCGGAACGCCTTTTGGCACGTCTCATCTTTCCGTCCGTCCGTCCGCCGCGACTTTCACTTATCGAACCGCTCTACGGGTTTCGATAAATTAAGTATGAGCGATCCTTTTAAAATCCATCGCCGTATTACGATTTTGAACTGAATCCGTCAATTACAACTTCCACTTTAAATAAGCACTTGAGCAAACATATACTCGGATCTCGTTGAATTGCATCAGTCAAACAGCTACTACATGCCATATTTTTCACCCCCTAGCTCTTACATGATCTGTAAGGTATCGATTGAAAATTTTATTGTGATAGAGGACAGCATTTACTACAAAATAACCTCCGAGCACACATAATCACGCCTCATGTTTTTGGAGATAAAAATTCGAGAAAATCCCTAGGATAACATCACATATTTTGTTTCCATTGGTCGCTACGGCGATTTTATCGGCAAACAAAAATTTAAATACCACATTTTGTACTCTCCCAAACTCATAATAATAATATCGAAGAACGCCTTTGACATCTCTGTGTATCCCATTCATAACGAATAATTTTAATTTTTGTTTTGGGTAAGACTTTCCACCGCGCTTTTTACCGTTCCAATCCAAGACGCACTTTAACTCATTAGCACGCTCCGAAGGGGCACAAAAGGCAGTCTTTGCGGCTGCCATCGTTGCCGGAAACGCGGACGTTCGTCATTAGAAACACTGAAGAACCGACCAAGTATAGCCTATTCACGCGGATATCCCAGTTACCAGATGGCGGAGTGATTGTGAAAGAAGGGTGGAACTGTGAACCGCAATAAGACCGACGAACGTTATTTCTTAAGTAGCACATGCTCGCTATTGCACAAAGGTTCTTATAAAATAAGTTTTTTCAAATCGTTTGGTAATATGAAGAATGTTTCTAACCTTCACTCAGAAACCCATGAAAGGGAAAAGACGAACAGAAAATTCCACTTTGGTGAAAAAAACGAATGAAGGCGAACTGAAGCTACAAATTTTGAAAAGCCTCTTGACATGCATGATAAATGGCTGGAGGAAATATTTAAATACGAACCGCAGAAAGTTTCTCAAGTTTTTTTTTAATGATTAAAGTAAAGATTCATCTTTCAACTCGAGGACGATTTCCAACTCATTCAACGTCCGCGGATATAAAGTCCGACGAGCGACGAAGTTAATTCAGCGACCCTCCGAAGATTTGAGAGAGGATAAGGAAGAAGGAGTTCCCACTCTACCCCGTGGCGAAGAATGTCTCTTTTCAGGCTGCAACACCATTGGAAGATTCGCAATGGTGAGACTTCTTTCTCCAAGGACTTGAAGAGAGTCAAACGCGACCCCATCCATCGCGGGGGTAGGACTCCTTTATCGATCTGACCTATTGTCCACGGGCCACCGATCTCACTGGAGTGCGAGAGAAGGAGAAAGGGGGATGATACGAAGGGAACACGTGCATCTTACGAGGTCAGCCGCCGCAGTTTTCAATTTACTGCTGTTTCTTCTCTCACTCTTTATTCCCTATATCACCTTTTCCTCCAACGTTTTCAACTTTAGAGCTTTAAAAAAATATTCTGTAGCCATCATATGCATTCATATATATATATATATATATATATATATATATATATATATATATATATATATCTTATAAATAAAGAGGATAGCTTGTCTGTGTAAAACTGTTGTATAGGTGGCATATATTGCAGGAAATTTTTTAAAATAGAGAAATTAAAAAATTTAACTGTTTTCTTAACATAAAATACAATTATACATTTACTTTTTTATTATTGGCCGATTATTTCACGAAGTAAATAAAATAAAGTGTCTGGGAGAGACCTTCATTCATCAATGGATTGAAAGATCTGATGATGATATATTTTATACACATATATGTATACATATAAGTAATATTTCGTAGCAGTTATTTAAGTTATGTTATATAAAAATAATATTGGCACTGATATCGCGTCAGCGGAATATGAAACGATTACTTTCGTTGCCTAATACCGAGGATGAGAAACAAACATTACATTCAAACAATGTAATTAACCCTCCAGTGGCCACCTTGGGTCTCATAGACCAGGGTGTGTTAAAAAATGATAATAAATTAAATATAGCAATATTTTGAAGGGTCTCCGCTATTGCTATTTCTGCCGGTGTAATGTTTTGTTTAGAGGAAGAAAAGAAAAAAGCGGATATGGACGAAAGATTGGTTTAAATAACGAACAGAATTTTCTCATATGAATTTATTGCGTGAGTTAATGAACCCGCGGATTATAAAAGTTATTTACTAATGGATCAAGCTGCCTTTTCGGATTTGCTGGAATTAATAAGACCAAATATTGAAAACCGAGAAACTCGGTTAAGGGAATCTGCAGAAGAACGTTTAATAGCTACATTAAGGTTTTTAACGATAGGAAGAAGCTACGAGTTCATGAAATTTAGCTGTGCCATTTCTCCTCTATTACTGGGTAGGATGATTCCAGAAACATGCTGGACAACATTAAATCTCTAAAAAAAACTAACGAGCTTGTTGCTAATTGATTTGGAAAAAGCTTTCGACGCCGTCTGGCATTCTGGTTTTCTGTACAAAATGATTGTTACACTTCCCAAATTACATACCCCAATTACAGACTTCTAAGTACTATTTTGCATAAATAATATAATTGAGATAAATGATTGTGAACTCCGTTTCGATTGACTATCTCATGTTCTTGTTAAATACTTGTTGTTCCACACACACGAGATAAAGATTAACACATTAGACGGCTTTAATAAAGAATTTACTACACTGTGACTCCATCAGGCTCGTTCCTTTTAATAGTCTCAATTATTTTTTCGACGTTTAGGAGTAATTGGTTGAGCTACCCGAACGAATCGATTTCTAATAATGGAGTAAATTATATTACTGTTCTATATAACTAATTAGGTGAGTCGGTCGAATAGTGTGATGTTACGCGCGATTAAACTTCTGGTTAACTCTCACGTAGCACCACAAATTATGCTTTTGTAAAACAACTAGCATAAGGGCATAAATGTTTTATTATTAAAACCTAGTCTCCGCCCGTGTCTGCACTATCAGTTGTCATAATGGATGATACCGCAGGTCGAACTGCATCTTCATCCATTAAGAACATAAGGAGGTCATAGTACCATAGCGTGGGTTCCGGTACAGCATCAGCGGCACTTCCCGTTTTTTGATATTCCAGTATTTTTCTGTATTTCTATGCTATTTAAAACTAAAGCTTCGTAAGCCTACTCCCCGCCTCCTCCGATCATCAACCTCCCCGCATCACCCTGTCATTCTCCGCCCAGTGTGTCACTCTCAGTTACTCTATCGCTGAAGAAGGGCATAGGCCCGATAAGCTTGCGTGTTTTCTGTTTTTGGTGTTCGTGTGTTTAACGTGTCTCTTCGACGCCCCTAGCAGCCTGCCAACTTAATCCCCGACTTGGTAAGTGTCCGCTGGGCTTCCTTCAACACCTTGCTGCCACCCTCATCACTATCTTTTCATTTCCTTAAGTTAATATATGTATGTATATATATATATATGCACTGGTGGTGTAGTGGTTAGCGTGTCGGCTTTCTATTGCAAAGTTCGGGGGTTCAAACCCCTCGAATGGAGGTTTTATTTAAAAAAAACTATCATCAGTGCCTGGCAGTAGGCAGCTGTACTGTCAGTATGGTATAGAGCCGAAAAAAAATTATGTTGGTTGGGTCTATATCCAATACAGCTGTAGGCGTGATCAGGACGATTTGAACGGCTACAGTACTGCGATGTGGAAAGCAAGAGGGAAACTACCACATTACAATCCCTAGTAAAGATTATATGGTTGGACAATATGAGTTCTCTCGAGGTAAAACAATCTGGAGGTAAAATAGTCCCCCAATCGGATCTCCGGGCGGGGACTGCCTTGAGGAAAACATTTGTCGAAAGTAAATTACGAATAGGGACTTGGAACGTAAGAACTATGAGAAAGGCAGGAAAGCTAGAGAACTTGAAAGAAGAAATGAGAAGAAATAGAGTTGAGATTATAGGGCTAAGCGAAACTAGATGGGAGGGAGAAGGACAGTTCGACTCGGAAGAATTCACGGAAGTTTATTCTGGAGGAAATAGTGGGGAAAGGGGAGTAGCTCTGGTACTTAGGAAAGATATGATGAAAAGCGTGACAAAGATAATAGCAACGAACGATAGACTGATGGCAATAAAGCTAAAAGCAGTCCCAGTGGACATGCTGATAATCCAGGTATATATGCCAACGTCAGCTCATGACGATGAAGAAATAGATGAGATCTATGAGCAAATTAATGAAATTTACGAAGAAGACGGAAGAGGAAAGGTAAACTGCATAATAATGGGAGATTGGAACAGCATAGTCGGAGAAGGACAGGAAGAAAATGTTGTCGGGCAATACGGACTTGGGAAGAGAAATCAAGGAAGGGAGAAACTCGTAGAATTCTGCATCAATAATGACCTTGTAGTGACTAATACATGGTTCAAAAACCATAAATGAAAGTTATACACATGGAAAAGCCTAGGAGATAGAATGAGATGCCAAATAGATTACATCCTTGTAAAACAAAGATTCAGGAACAGCATAAAGAACGCCAAGGCATTGCAAGGAGCAGACATTGATTCAGATCACAGCCTTCTAATACTTGACGTGAATACAAAGCTCAAACAAATAAGAAAAACGAGAAGAGAAAGACAGACCTGGGACCTAGAAAAACTGAAAGAAAGGCAGGATGTAGTCAGCATGAAGTTGGAAGATAACCTAAGAAAGTTGGAAAACAAACCGAAGACCGTTGATATAGAATGGGATGAAATTAAAACCAGTATCAAAGATACCTTGGATAAAGAGATTGGAAAACAAGAGAAGAAAATCAGAAAACCAAGGATCACGAAGGAAATGCTGGAGAAAATGGAGGAGAGACAAAAATAGATAAACGTTAACAGTGAAGAAGGTAGAGCCAACTATACATGTATAAACAATGAGTTGAGAAGGATAACAGATAAAGCTAGAGAAAATTGGATAAAAGGAAAATGTGATGACATAGAACAAATGGAGAAGTTAGGACGGTACGATATGATGTACGCTAGGGCACTGGAATTAGAAGATAAGAAGTCTAATGGAATTCATGGTAAAGGAATTATGAATACAGATGAGAAGATAGGCTCAGAAACATAGGATGTAGCACAGGTACGGGAAGAATACATTAAGGAATTATACAGCAAACAGGCAGGAGCGGCAAAAATAGAACTGGAAAATGAGGAAAACATTGAAGAAGACAACTTAGGACCAAGTATTATGGAGAGCGAAGTAGAAAAGGCGATAGTGGAACTAAAGAAGGGGAAAGCCACGGGCAGCGATGGAATACCGGCTGAGATATTTAAAGTCATGAGATCAGAAGGGCTAAAAGCGATTACGATATTAATTAATAAGATTTACGACACGGGAGAGTGGCCTCAGGATTTCCTAAAAGTAACAATGATCCCTCTAAAGAAGAAGCCAAAGGCAATGCAGTGTAAAGATTACAGAACTATAAGCCTTATGTCACACACATCGAAGATCATCACGAGGATTCTTAATAAAAGGCTGGAGAAAAAGGCAGAAGAAATAATAGAGGAAGATCAATTCGGTTTCAGAAAAGGACGAGTAACTAGAGATGCTATAGGAGTAGTTAGAATCATATCAGAAAGGGCAATAGAATACAGTCAAGATATCTGCGCATGTTTCGTAGACTGGCAGAAGGCCTTTGATAGAGTAAATTGGGTAAAGTTGATGAAGATATTAAAGGATATAGGTGTAGACTGGAAAGACAGGAGACTGATTAGGAATCTATATGAGAATTAAGTTGTAAAGGTCAGGTTTGAGAATGTGGACACCTGCGGAATAAATATCGGTAGAGGAGTAATACATGGCTGCTGCCTATCGCCAACCCTATTCAATATATATGGAGAAAGTCTAATGCAAGAAGCTTTAGAAGGCACAGGGGATTTCAAAATTGGAGGAAGGATTATAAGAACTGTAAAATACGCAGATGATCAAGTACTTCTAGCAAGAAAGGAAGAGGAGCTACAAATAGACTAGTGATAACAGGTAGAAAATACGGTATGGAAATAAATACAGAAAAATCCAAGGTCATTCGAATATCGGGTAATGAAGAGAATCTGAACATAACTATTGGGGGAAAGCCATTAGAACAAGTTTCAGAATATAAATACCTTGGAAGTATCATAACACGAGAGGCAAAATGTACGGATGAGATCAAAACTAGAATAGGAAAAGCAAAAGCGGCTTTCAGGAGAAAGAAACAACTACTTACAGGGAATATAAGGGAAGATATCCGCAAGAAGTTGATAAAATGCTACGTATGGGGTATAGCATTGTATGGGGCAGAAACATGGACGCTAAGGAAAAATGACATCAAATACTTGGAAAGCTTTGAAATGTGGACTTGGAGGAGAATGTTGAAGATAAAATGGACAGATAGGATGAAAAACGATGAAGTGCTACGAAGAAAAGGAGAGAAGCGAATGATTATACAGACTATCAGAAAGAGGAAGGCTAACTGGGTTGGACATTACCTGAGGAGGGATAGTATGATTAAAGACGTGTTAGAAGGAAAACTAGATGAGAAAAGGGAAAGAGGTAGGAAAAGGTTTCAGCTGATAGACGATTTGAAAGGGAAAGAGAGTTATCAAGATATAAAGAGGACACCGGAAAATAGGAGTATATGGAGAACCAGGTTTAACCAAGAATAATCACGGACCTGTCTACGGACAGACTACCTATGATGATGATGTATATATATATATATATATATATATATATATATATATATATATATATATCATACGAGTAGTTGGGACTTGCAAACTGCATGCGCTTCAAAAAATCACAATACACCAAGATCTAAACTCGCAAATAAACAAACGCGATCTCCAGGGCAACAGCATTTCAGTCACGTGGATATTAAATCATAAATTCCATCAGTAATAGGAGTATATTTATAATTTTCCGTGAAATTAATGCAACTATCTGTAATTTACAAATTCTCTGGCAATCGGCTCGTGTCCAAGTTATCGCATTTCAGGTTTAGTGACTCAGATCGCACTGCATGAGCAATAAGAATAATCATTATTAAGACAATATCCTATACATAAAATTTATGGAAAAATTAGGATATTTTGTGTTAAGATTATGGCATCATCATCCGTGACTTTATTTTGCATTTGTATAAAAAAATCGAGAAATAGGTATGACGCCATTATATATTTAACAATTGAAAGGTTCAAGTTTCTTGAAAAACTACAAACATAACATTAAAATACTTTTCACGTTCTACCGTCACTGCTATCAGGGTTGCTTCACCTAGTGTGATCCCTTATAGCCCTGGAGAAAAACAAACCTATTCGCTCCTTCCTACAGTCGATAACTCAAATTTAATCGTCAAGTTTGCTCTTTCAGTAGTACGTGAGAATTGCAATTATCTATGATACCCTCAATCGCAGTGCGTGATGCAATTAGTGTTTTGGATAGACTAAAATCTTACATATTATCGGAATAAAATATTGGTGATGATGTTTTCATAATATGTATGATATTGAAAATAAGACATATGCTTAAGGGAATAATCTTGATGTTAATTCATTTAAAGAAAAATGAAAAAAAATCTGTAACTCGAATTTTCTATAACTCGAATATATATATATATATATATATATATATATATATATATATATATATACACAAATATTTAAAATATATAATTCCGTAGATGCTCGCCGAGAGCCCTGAGTGGTGATCGGTTGCCTAGGTAATACGATCACACTCTATCCACTACGTGCTTTTTAGTTAACAAGCTGACCACTCGCAACTGTTGCGCTTCTGCACAGCAGAATCTTTGGTTTCGAGGCGTAGTCCACTTCGTACGGTCGTCAGCAAGGCAGGGGAAGGCTAACTAGCACCTTCTGCTAACCTGCTCTTGCCTCCCACCGGTGCGTGGAGCCTGGTCTTCTTAGACCAGTCTCCTAGACTGTTATTGTCCCTGAAAAGGGCCCAGAACCTTTCCCCATGGAGAGGATCACTCCTCCTATGGAAAGTGACCCAAAAGGGTCTGCCGACAAGGCTGCTTTTACAGTAGGGATCCTCCAAATCGTACCCACTCGCTCTCGGTCGTCGTCGCTATCAAGTGACTCCTCCTTCGGTCGAATTACACCGGCGGAGTACAGGGAGATGTGTGCCAAGAAGACGCCAGATGCTGCTGCCCCGGTTATCGTCAAGGCCCTCACTTGTACCTCGGCACAGGGCAAGAACGTAAAAGTCTCAGTAGGCGCTCGCGGGGTCTCACCCGCGGCATTACCCCTTCTGAGGCCAACGAATGAGAATGCCTCAATCGAAGGCCCATCCGGTGCTTCGACGGCCTTGGAGGAAATCCTGCTCCCTCCCTCCGGTCGTGCAAAACCCGTAGCCGCCGCCACCTGTGCCGGCAATACCGGCCCTGTCCAGGGCCAACAATCCGCCGTCACTCCGGTCGATTCTATGGACGGAGTCCTCGGCAAGAGGAAGACGACCGTGGGACAAGCACCTGCCCCCTCGACCGCCTCTTTGGCAGTCCGGTCCGCCCCATCCTCGGTGCTGACGCCGTCGTCAGCACGGACGAGGATGTAGAGTTTAAGCCTATTACCAAACGGAGGGCCAAGGGGCAGAAGCCTTCATGTCCCCCTGCTGGGGAGGAGGGGGGAAGAAGACTGCTCCAGAGGGACAAGGTCCCGACAAGGGAGCGCATACTAGGGTCCGCGTATCACCGATCACGGTGTACGGGATACTCTCTCATAAGACCATAGCCGCCGAGATCAGCAAAGGTGTGCGGCGATGAAGAGTTCTTCACACACCTGAGCAACACCGGGCGGCAACGAAGGTACTGGACGACGCTGGGGTCCAGTACTACACTCAGCTTCTGCAGGCAGTCCAGGGGATGCGCCTGCTTATAAAGAACGTTGGGATAGGCTACTCCCCTGAGGATGTCGCAGCGGGTCTGTCGGCCAAGGGCTACATTATCCGTGACCTCCGGCAGATGACTGCGATGAAGGGGGGGGGGGGGAAGAGTATCCCCATAGGAAGGTTCGCTGCCAACTTGGAGAGGACTCCCGGGGCCGCTGCAGCGTCGGCAATTAAGAAGCTCTGTCACTGTTCGGTGAAAATCGAGCAGAACAGAGGGAATAGGGGGCCGTTGGTTTGTTTCAACTGCCAGAGGTTTGGCCACATATCGCACGCCTGCAGGTGCGACACGCGCTGCTTTAGGTGTGCTGGTCCCCACAGGGGGGAGGACTGCCCTGAGCCTCTCTCCGAGCTTGCGTCATGCGCCAACTGCGAGGGGACCATCCTGCCTCGCAACGGGAATGCCCGGCATTCCTGGAGGCGCTATTGAGATTTGAGGAGGGGCAGCAATAATCAATGCGAAAGTCGGTGCCGGGGATGGCATCGAAGACCGCACCGCCTCGTCTCAAGGTGAAGGCCGCCCCCTCGGCAAAGGTGGACGCCTCCCGTCCCTATGCCGCGGTGGCTGAGGCTCTGCTAAGCCGACTCTGCCGGCTATTGCCCCATCTCCGGCTCAGCACCCGGCTGCTAAGCAGGCGGGTCCTTCCGCTGTAATCGCGCCGACTCCTGGTCCAGTTGTCAGACGGGAGGAGTCGGCCCCAAAAAAGACCTCGGCCACCACCCTCCGGAAGGAGAGGCGCAGGGCGACCAAGGGTCTCCTCGGTGTATTATCCGCTGGGGAGGGCTTGGAATCAGGATGAGGTCATGGATGCCATCGGGAATGACTGCCCCTCGATTATCATTGGGGACTTGAATGCCAAGCACACCAGTTGGCATTCCAGAGTCTCCAACCCGAGGGGGCCTGCGGCTGAAAGATCTCGCCGATGAAGAGGGGCTCACGGTGGGAACTCCACCTTTCCACGCTTTCACTGGAGGACCAGTCCACCTGGAAAACCTGTAGGAGGCTTTGCGTTGCCCAGCGGCGGGACCCCCTGATCATCCAGGAGGACTCCGTTGCGAGGACTCCGGGGGAGAAAGCCGGGTTGATGGCGGAATACCTGGAGGGGGCATTCTTCCCAAACCCGGCCACAGCAGAGTCGGTCGCGGTCGAAGAGGACATCTCACGAGAACACGGAACGCTTGATCGCGGCCTCTTGCTCGATGCTGCGGAGCTCCCTCACTTCAAGGTGTGCGAGATCGTTGCAGTGATCCGTCGCCTTGGACTGAAGAAGGCTTCCGGGGGCAAAAATCATCTCTAAACTCGTCCTGTGACAGCTTTCTGTCGCAGCAGTAGAACTCCTGGCCGCCGTTTACAATATTTTCCGTCTGCCTGGAAGAGGGCAAAGATCATCTGTCTCCCGAAGAAGCCGGGGACGGAGGTTGGTCCCGGAGACATCCGTCTAATCTCTCTCCTGGAGGGTTTCGGGAAGATCTTTGAGCGTCTTGTCCGGAAGCCACTGCAGGATATTCTCCGGGAGAAGAATATTCTCCCGGATTAGCAGTTCGGCTTTCGGGAAGGGCACCCCACTACCCAGCAACTGGGTAGGGTGACCCACTTTATCACTGACGCCTTCAACAGGAACCACGCGGTCGCAGGGGCCTTGTTCGACATCTCGAAGGCCTTCGACCGCGTGTGGCATCCAGCACTCCTGCTGAAGTTGCATCGACTCCAGTTTCCTGCGTGGATAGTGCGGCTCATGGAGTCGTACCTACAGGGCAGGACGTTCAGGGTATTCTGGCGCCAGGTCGGATTGGGACTGCGGCAAATCTGTGCCGTTGTCTCGTAGGGGTCCGTCCTGGGGCCCATCCTCTTTAATATCTTCACCCAAGACCCACCTCGGGATCTTGCGTGGAACACTATGCTTGCCCTGTACGCGGACGACGCTGCGCTCCTGTCTCGCTCTTCCAAAAATTACGCGGCCGTGGAGTTGCTGCAGTGCGCCGTCGACGAACTGGTGACATGGTATCGTCGATGGCGCATTGCAGTAAACCCAGCTAAGACCAAGGCCGTCGTCTTCCACCCTGGAAGAGGAGCGCCACCTGCAGTCGATCTATCAGTGATGGGGAGGGGTTGGGGGGTCATCCCCTGGAGCCCAGAGGTAACATACCTTGGAGTGGTGCTGGACCCGAGGCTTCTCTGGAAGCCTCAGGTTGAGCGCGTCCGCCGCAAGACACTCGGGGCGCTGTCGGGCCTTCGTCCGATCCTGCGCCTGGGTGTCTTGTCGGCTGACACCAAGAGATGCCTCTACCTAAGCTGCGTGAGGCCCATCATTACTTACGCAGCACCGGTCTGGTCTGGGGTGCCCAAGACCACTCTTTCCAGGCTGCAAGTGATGCAAAACAGCGCACTCCGGCTGATACTAGGTCGTTGCAGATACGACAGCGTCAGCCGGATGCACATAGACGGAAACGTGGAATCCCTGGACGTCCTCCTGCCGAGGATGCCCAAGGAATTCTACTGCAAGGCAGCAGCATCGAGGCACAAAGAGGTGCAACTGTTAGGCGATATCAAGGTTAGGTGGTGGGACCGCTACAAGTGACCCATAGCCAGCCTTGATTCGCTGGAAACCCTCCCCGCTTGTAGGGAGGTGTTGATGCCTCTTTGTTAAGTAAAGGGGCTAAAGAAGTTTACCCGAGAAAAGTTATAAATGACATAGACCCGCATTAGGAGCACAACTGGAAATGGAAGGGACCAACCACCAGGTTCGGTTGTAGAGATTCTAGCTGCAACTATTTTCATATCTATTATCGAATAGTTATTACTTTTTCTTGAGATTCGAATTATGGAAGTTCAACTCTAATTCGTTATGACGGCATTGATTTCCATTAAAAGCATTAAATCACTGCAATCGTAACGTATAATATCAGATCCCTTTAAAAGCACTGAGGTAGTTGCCATAGTATTTAAAGATTTTCATTGTTGAAAAGAGGAAAAAATTCACACTTTTTCCGATTAAAAGCATATATTTACGCTAATTCGGTATGTACTTCTGTCTTTTAAAATGGAAAACTCTATTTTTTCAGCTAGGCAACTATTTTTTCACAAATTCGTATCTCAATTGTAAGTAATTTAAAAATGCATTTTTAGAAAGCCATGCACTGAATCCCATGCTTTTCTTATGGGGTATTAAATGAAAAATTGGAGTTTTAGAAAACCCCTTAAATGTAAACCTTTTTGTGATTTTCGATTTTTCTTCACTCGACCTAGCAACATACCATATTTCAGAATTCAGTCCCTTCTAGAAATACCTAAGAGTTTTGTGTCAGTGAGTGAGTGAGTGAGATAAAACCTAAGGTACTTTAAAAAGTGCTACAGAGCTGAAATTTGGCATGAAGATAGATCATTATGTCAAACCTCTGGAAAAAATCCAAAATTCCGGAAGAAATTTTATTTAAGGGGTATTTTGACCCCAATTTCCCATTTAAACCCCCATAAGAGAAGCACTGAAAACGGTTGAGGACTAGATAAAATTGCATTATTAAATTATTTAAAACTAAGATACGGAGTCAAAACATATACCGTACCGTGGATAAAAGAATTAAGGTTATTTTTCATGAAGACAAAATTCAAATCCATGTTGAATTTGCGTAAAATTTAGATTTTCATCATAAAATTACGAAATGTTTTTCGATTTCCAACAATGAAAATTTTTAACTACCATAGCAACGACTCCATTGCCTTTCAATGGGAATTGATTTTTCATACTTCAAGAGCATTGATTTAATGCTTATACTGCAATATAATCTATTTGATTTCAGCCAACGACGTATACATATGATGACGTGATAATTAATTAATAATAATAATAATAAAATAATTAATTTTTTTTCCGGATACGAACAAAAAGCCACGGATGATGTCGCCATAATCCTAACACAAAATATCCTAATTTTTACATATATTTTAGTGAGATATATAGGCTATTTCCTTAATGATGATTAAAGCTATTGCTGAAACGATCTAAGCCATGAAACCGGAAATTCTAAAACTTGGACGCGAGCCGATTGCCAGGGAATTTAGAAATTTCGGATAGATGCCTTGATCTCGCGGAAAATTAAAATGATTAACTTATTTATATATTATTATGACATTGACTTTAAACTACGACGTAAGCTTATGATGACGTCATTATATCTACTAACACACGAAATTTAGTAAAACATGAAAGATATTTTAATGTTGTGTTTCGTAGTTTTTGGAGAAATTTTTACCTTTCAATTGTTAAATATAGAATGGCGACATACCTATTTCGCGATTTTTTATCCAAATACATACATGATGCCATAATCTTAACATAAAATATCCTAATTTTTCCATAAATTTAATGTATAGGATATTGTCTTAATGATGATTATTCTTATTGCTCATGCAGTGCGTTCTGAGTCACTAAACTTCAAATACAAAAACTTGGACACGGGCCGATTGCCAGAGAATTTGGAAATTACGGATAGTTGCCTTAATTTCACGGAAAATTATAAATATATTACTATTACTCATGGAATTTATTATTTAATACATATAGGCTCCACGTGACTGAAGTGCTATTGCCCTCGATCACGTTAGTTTATTTACGAGTTTAGTTCTAGATGTATGGTTATTTTTTAAGCGCTTGCAGTATGCAAGCACCGACAATTCGTATAATACATCTACATCTACAGTTTACCCTGCAAGCCACCGCAAGGATGTGCGGCAGGGGGTGTATTAACACCTAAGAAGCTTACGACAATACGTTCAATTTCCTTGGCTTTTGCGTACAGCATTTTGTAAGCGAAAGGAAATGGATTATCTACGATGAAGAAAAGATCGCAAACCTAAATATTACAACAACTGAATTCAGTTGAGGTATGTTGTAAAGAATTTTCAATTGTTTGATTAATTACAACTGATTAGAAAAAATCTGCAAATTAAGAATTTAATATTTCCCTGGTATCATTTCAGATACTTCGTTTTGCGCATTTAGTCATTATACTAAAATTACGTCAATACGTTGATTGATGCTCCAACTTTGGGAAGGAAGACATCTTTATTAGACAGAGAGTCATAATCGGCTCGTGGCGTGCGTTCCTTTAAACTTTAGTTTAAAATATTCCATTGCACGAAACGCGCTTATTTCTGTCACGCAGTGCCCTTTCCTGACTTTTTTCTAATCTGATTTAATAAACAGACCACTCCCCAACTTGACCGGCCCTGCGGAAGACAGACCATGACATTGGTGAGTTAGTAGGCAATTGACAAATACATTGGTTTTGGCGCTGTTATGTCCATATTGGGTCTGTTTAACCCTTTCCTCCGTACACCAATCTTAAGACACAAGAATCCAAAACACTTTTTCCACGCCAAAGCTAACGACACTATCTGTTATTGTACAAGTTGTCATGGAGACGACAAATCAAACGCGCGCCGGTGAATGGCAAAAACAAATTTTACGGTCGTAATCTCGTGTTCTTAGCGTTATTTTTAAAAAATCGCATCGCACGAGACGCGAAAAATCTGCTTCGAGTTTCACGAGAAGGGACGCCTTAAGGTATGCATTTTGAAAATTTCCCAGTTAATACTTTTTTATGCCCCTTTGCTAAAAAGCTCTTAGTATCTCCCTATCAGGATAGGCCTCCTTCCTGCTAACGGTGTGTTTTATGGAAATTTATTGGGCCCTTAAAATGTTGGCTTAGGCATTTACCGATAAAACACGCCCGACCTCGAATCCCACGGTCGAGGATAACCCAAAATTTTGACTGCGCCTTATTAGACCATGTCGTTTATCAAGCATTCGGTGCAACGTAAAATTAATCGTCGCTCGCAAGGAAAAAAAAAGTGAGATACCCTTGGTAAAGCAGGAGGTGGAAGAATGTTTTCTTCGAAATTTTCAGGGCTCTGGTTTGCTTCTTCCTATGAGGAAGGGAAAACCTTCACCGTTGGCATTTAGATCTTTATTAGAATATTCCCATCCATGAAAAATTCACTCCACTATAGTTGGGAGCACGAACGAAGGCGGGTGAGTCATGATTACTGCGCAGAGAGTATATTGCTGTCACACCGCCAGCCTGCATAAGCATTCGCTCGAAAAACAACGCATGACGCACGAAGTTCTATGCCACTATTCCACAAGCGCTGTACGTCAGTGCTTCTATATCCTGAAAAATTTCCAAAATTCTCGGAATTTTCGAGGAAAATTTGTTAAAATGGGAATTTGGGAATTTTTTTGGAAATTGTTAAATTCTGGAAAATTTTCAATGAAATTAAAATTTCTGTTTATTTTGTCGTTCCCTTGGAGTAAAAATTTGCGGGTGATTTAAATTGAACAAAAACTGCTCTCAATTGGTCAACATTATGACGTTACATTTACCTTCCGTCATGTGCTGCTCTAATGTACTTGCCGGTGACTTAGCGAACTAATTGATGGCGACAGACATGTGTACAGCCTGGCAATTCCCCTCTCCCTTCAAGTGAAGCCACATCGTCTTGGCGCCGGCGCCATCTTACTTCCTACCTGTGTATATCTGTGTGTACACCAACCCCAACAGCAGCGTCAGCAGCACAAAACACCCTGATGGAGCGGTATGAAAAGGGTGTTGTTAGATCGGTAAGACACTGTTCTGTAAAGGATTATGTTTTCTGTTTGCAGTTTAACAATAGAAAGAGATTAAGGCTTGGTCCATAATCAAATTGGAATTTTCGTGACTGAATCTTCCTTCTACTCTTTAAAATATTCACTCTTGCTTTAGTTGATTGGAGGCTTAGTTCTTATGGCTACTCACTCAAGATATTAACCACTCCTTCAGTCATAAATTTATTGGTAAAGCCAATGCATAGTGGCGAAATGCATTGGGTTTACCAATAAATTGATGGCTGAAGGAGTGGTTAATATCTTGACTCTTGCTTTAGGTAAATATTTTGTACTCTGCTTCTGATATGCAGAAAAAATTATGCCTATATTTTTCTAATAATCAAATTTTGTTTAAAAGTAATCTCATTTTTTATACCTGCATTTAAAAAAATGAATAAAGATAACAGCGAGACGAATGATAAAAGGAAGAGGAATTGCGGAGATAAAGATAGCACACAACAGAAAAGAAGAAAAGGGGATGGCACTCCAGACAAAGTACAGAATGCTCGCGGTGAACCGCCTCCTAAAGAAAAAGCATCAAATTTCAAGAAAAGATTTCAAGATTCGTGGCTGCTGGACGGCAAATACAAAGGCTGGATTGAAAAAGTAGACCGTAGCGATTATTTAGCTCATTGTAATCGCTGGTATGTAAAAATTCAAGTTGGTGCAGGTGAATTAGACAAGCATGCTAATGGTAAAAAGCACAGGCAAAATTTAGAGACGTTAGCTAATACAAAAAAATGATCATATTTAATAAGCAAACGTCTGATGTTAATAAAGCTCAAAAATTTGAAGAACAAGTTAAAACTGCTGAAATAAGAATTTCTTCTCACTTTGCAGAGCACAATGACAGCATTAAATCTGTAGAGCATTTTATTGAGTTAGTGCAAAATTATTTTCTTGATTCAAAAATTGCTGAGGCAGTTAAATTGAAAAAAGACAAGTGTACAGATACCATTAGCGTTGCTTTGGCTAAAATTGAAACTGGAGAACTTGTTGAAATGTTTAAAGAAAAAGACTTTAGTGTATTTGTAGATGAGTCTACCTCTGGCAAGAAATATCTTGCACTTGTTGTACAGTACATAAAGCTAATGGTAAATTTACCCGCCAATTATTAGAACTCATTGAACTTGAGACTAAAATATGTACAGCAGAAGTCATTTATACTAAATTCAAGGAGTCAATGTTTAAAGAAAATATCTCCTGCTTGTGATGGCGCAAATTTGATGATAGGAGCAAAGAATTCCTTTTTCTCGAAACTTGTGGAGGGAGGATGTTCCAAATTTTGTTTTGCTGAGATGTATTTGCCATACATCAGCCCTGATATCAAGTTCAGCTTTTACAGTTTTGCTTGATTTCTTATAGCAGTTTATAACAAATATCACTAGCTATCCAGCATATAGTGTTAAAATGAAAGAAGAAATGGAGGACATGGTTGAGCATTTTCTCCATTTAAAGTTATCTATGTTAAAACCAAGTCAAACAAGGTGGTTAGCTGTACATCCTTGTGTAAACAAAATATTAGTGCTGTGGGATGCCCTGTTTAACTATATACAACTAGAGTGTGTCGATCAAAAAATCAAAAAGCAAAAGAAATATAACTACTATTTTTGAAATGTTTTGGATTACATGAACAAATTCAATGCTCTCTTTCAAAGAAAATCTCCACTCATCCATTGCATTAAACCAGAGTCAGTGAAACTTTTCAAAATAGTTGCAACAAATTACTTAAAACCACATTTACTAAAAGGTGAATTGATGAAAGTAAATATGTCACATCCCTCTAATTTTATCAAAATTAATGAAATGTATACTGGTCCAGAGTGTGAGGAGTACTTAAAATGTATTGATCCTAATGCAGCTATGAATGTAAAAAACGTGATTCAGCATTATTACATCACTTGTTGTCAAGAAATGCAGTGCTGTCTGCCACTTGGCTCAGTTGTTTTCTCCGAGTTTGGATTTATAGATCCTAAAATTTGTCTTGATGTTGATGTAGACAAAGAAAAAGTCATCTCAAAACTTTGGTGCAATATTTAAGATAGATGTAAATTCTGCCCAGAGTGAACTCAGAGCCTTGCCATTTTCTTTAGAATTAAATCAAATTGAATGTTTAAAGAATTGATGAAATGTGGCATGATATTTCTAAAATGAAAGATTTTTCTGGAAAATTGGTTTTCAAACATTTATAAATTAGCTCAAAAGGTTTTAGCATTACCACATTCAAATGCAGGATGTGAGAGATTTTTTTTCAATGGTTTCACTCATTAAAACTAAGAAACTAAAACATGTAACTCTAGTGTAATTGTCAGATTTGTTTTTAAAGCAAAAAAAGAAATGTTCTGGCTTTGTAATTAAAAAGAATCATTTAAGTTTACATAATAAAAATATGTACGAATATGCAAGAAAAACTGAAGGTCAGAGTGATAAAAATATTAATGATGGTGATGACATTTCTAGTGAGGAGACAAGTAGTCATGACTCATTTTATGAGCAAAGCTCATCTTGATAGTTAAGTATTATGTATTAAATATTCTATTAATTTTATATGAAACGAAAAGGTTTTATATTTGAAGAGTTCATTTATTTATCATACATAACTGAAATGTATACTGAAGTTTATACTGTACTGGTTATATCTTGCAGGAGTAAAATAATTTAAATGTTTTATTATTCTTTCATTTTATGAAATACCATCGATGAAGTAATTAAGGATACTTGGATATACAAAATATAATTATTTTTGGATGAAAAGTTCAGCTTTAATAAAATTATATTTTTAATTATATGGAGCATCATGTTATCATCAAAATTGTCGTATTTTAGAGTTAATAATTATTTATATCAAAATAAAAGTAATAAAACCAATGAATTAACTATGCATAAAATAATCTTTATAACATATAAAAAATAAACTGGGAATTATTCATCAGATTTGGGAAACTTTTAGCGCTGGCCTGGGAAACGTTGGAAACACGATATAGAAGCACTGCTGTAAGTGTTGAATTGTTTGTATGCTTCGACTCGTTTTTGAAGTACTGATACACTTTATAATTTATCGTGCTTGTTTGTGCAAAACCTTGCGTTTACTTCCTTCGTCTTCCATTTTAGAACACCACAAGACGGTACTATTTAAATCTCAATCGTAAAACACGCAAATAAACACGAAAATCACGCCGAAAATGTACGAGCCGCACGCCAAGAGTCGCTGTAACTGGCTGACGTTGATTGGCCAAGTGAAGAAGTGGGAGAAACCACGTGGCATTCCTTGCCTTCTGCGCATCCAGTTGTCACCCGCCTTCGTTCGTGCTCCAAACTATATCTTCACTAGTTCGGAATTGAATTTTTCAAAATTAAAGCCATCTAGCGGAAAATGTGTGAACTACCGTGAACGTTCTATCAGAGGAAACTTAAAGATTTTTTGTGTAATTCAAAAAGAATTTTTCTGATGTTTTCAGTAGTTTGGCTACAATACCGTTTCAAAGTTATGAATTTTCCGAATTTGAAACCACCTATCGGAAAATCTATGAGCTAGGGTGAAAGTTCAATCAGTGGAACCTTAATGGATTTATAAGAGTTATATCTAAGCAAGAAAGAATTTTACAAATATTTAAAATAAAAATCTTAATTGTCCAGAGATTGACCGACAGAGAGACGGACGGACAGACAGACTGATCACATAAGCACATTTTTAGCCTACTTTCCAGAATGGAAATAGGCTTATAGTTTCGTCATTGTGTCTTAATGTCAGTTCCCCCTCTCTCTGTTAACTTTAAACTTTGCCCGAGCTCCCGAGGATAGATTTTGTTGCGAAGATTGAAAGCCCCGAGATCGATTCCTGGAGCTTTAATTCCCATTTGGTTTACATGGGAAATCTGAAATCCATCGTGCGGGGTAATTTTCTCTTGCATATTAAAACATCTAATCTACCTAATCTAATTGTAATATCGAAGCGGGATTTGTACTATTCTCTGAGAAAATGGATTAAGATTCTAATCTCACTCATTATGACAGTGTTGCCATCGCATCGACTATTGTTGGACTCGGATTCGGTGCAGTGTAGTACATGCACGCGTTATTTTTGCCACACAAATACGCGTGATCAATTTCATTTTCCGTTCGAATCTATTTATAATATTTAATGAAGCTAAATTATGAAATTTGGGAACACAAAGAGCTACATATCCGCGGGGATTTTAAAGCTATTAAAGTCAATATAAATAATTGCCGCACCTCATATAATTTAAGTGGGAAAGTAGGCATCATAAGTTCCGTTTGGATCATTTTGTTTCTCTTAAGAAAACGTGCTGATATCGGATATTCTCCTCCGTTGACAAATGACGTGGCTGGGAGTAAGATTGGAAAACCGAATGCAAAATGCGCGTCCGGCTTTTCCAACCAACTTTCTCCAATCTTGTCGATTGGATTCCAGAACTTTTGAACTGTCTCTTGCGTGACATTTCTTGCCACAACGACCTATTAAAAATGTACATATCTTAATTTATGTGCGTGAACGTCGCAGCAAAGGAGAGGATTCTAATTTGGAAACGGGATTAAACTAATAAAGATTAACTTAAGCAAAAGACTGTAAAATATGGAATTATTCAAACAACTAACAACAGGAAATACCCACGTATTTTTAATTTTCGTAGAAAAGAAATCGAATCCTAGACTGCCAAGGAAATACAGGTTTTAAGGTTCCCCGAGTAAGTTTTCACAAACTTCTCGATAATGTCTGTGTGCATGAGAAATAAGAATTATGCGTGCAATTAAATTACAGAGCCATTGATCTAGTCACCGAAAAACTATACATTGAAGATTGTTAAAAAAGCAATCTAAATAGTTTTTAGATAAAATTGGTCAATAAGATGTGAAGGCTTATTCTTAACATTTTTCCGTTTTATTTAATGTCTCTGTTAATACCAATTTGTAGAAAAGACTACCGTAATTTTCTGATTAAAATACACACCCAATATAATACGAATGAAATGTGAAGATTGTCTTATCACCATACATAACACGCACCTAATTCTTTGTATAAAGATCAGTGTAACTTTGTATGAAGAAACTCATTGGTTGGACCGATCTGATATTTTCCATTTCCAACGTCATCTCGTTAGAAAACAGCAAAAATGTGACGTCAAGTTTAATTGGCTTCCGTTTAACCACCAGGCACTATTATTTGCGTGCAAGATGTCGTTAAACACTCTGTTTAGAGGCATGAGTGTAGAATGAAGGAAAACTCGTACGACTGCGAAGACTTTCCGCGCCGCGACAAATTAAAAAAGAGAGAGAGGGAGAGGTAGGGAGGGAGGAGGGAGATAAGGAGGGGGGGAGAGAGTGAGGGAGAAAGAGAGGGAGGGAGAGAGGGAGGGAGGGAGAGAGGGAGGGAGGGAGAGAGATGGAGGGAGGGAGAGAGAGGGAAAGAGAGGGAGAGAGAGAGAGGGAGGGTGAGAGAGAGGAGGGAGAGAGAGAGGGAGAGAGAGAGGGAGAGAGAGAGGGAGAGAGAGGGAGAGGGAGGGAGGGGGGAGAGGATGAGAGAGAGGGGGAGAGAGGGAGTGAGAGAGAGGGAGGGGAGTGAGAGAGAGGGAGAGAGGGAGAGAGAGAGAGAGGGATAGAGGGAGGGGGAGATAGGGGGGAGATGGGGAGAGGGGGGAGAGAGGGGGAGAGTGAGGGAGGGAGAGAGAGAATGAGGGAGAGGTTGATGAAACAGTTTGACAAAACTGACGCTCATTCCTTTTGCAAAGCGTTCGTCACCAGTGGCCGTAGGTCGATGTTAGATTAAAAAATTTATATAAATACCTAAAAGAAATATCATTTAGATTGTACTGTCGGAGAATCGCCGTGAGACAACTATCTTGTAGCCAAAATACGAATTAGGTTGATTCTAATTTCCTTATTGGTGTTGTCGTCTGGGTCCCAGCCATAAGGTGAGCTCGACATTTTTATGAAGATGGAAACTTGTACAACAATGGTTTTATAAATAAACCGGAGCAAAAAAAACATTCATTTAATAAAGTTGTCCCTTTAAGGCAAGACTGGAAATTATTTTGGAAATCGGGTACCTAATGGAAGATGATCGGAGGTATTTCTGTACAAAATTTATGTCAGAATAGTCGAGAGACGTCACACCCTTATCCATGACGTCAGATGAAAAAGGAAGGTTTTTAATTTATCTTTACACCATCAATTTTAACGCTGACTACTGATGGTATACATTATATGAAAATGGATACATTTGGAGCAGGGAAAATATATATGCACCGAAACTACCTTTAGAATTCTACACTAACTTAACATTTTATCTTTCCCTCGCACGCTTCGCTCAAATATGCTTTCACTGACTTTTGTATTATAAAAACCATGTTTTTGTAGTAGTATCAATAGATTTCAATCCCACCAATACCAAGCAAGAAGTCGTCAACAACAGGCGCTTAAAAAAAACGCTATTCAATCTAAGTTGCAATTTTCTGCTGAATTTAACTTCTCGATACGATTTTAGGTCCGGAGTTTGTTTACAATCTTTTAACTTGTATTCAAAATTGCTGAGGCTTTTAACAATGATGAAACATAAAAGGGACGGAGAAAAAGTTTCGGACAAATGAAATTATGCCATTCCATGCTTTCAGTCAATAGCTGTAAGATTAGGATGGAAGTCGAATAAAAAACGGACAGACTGGGATTGTGTCCATGGAAACTCTTCGATTGATTTCCAGTTAAAAAGAGGGTAGATGCCAGAAGAATACCAGTTTTTGTCAGAAGTTTTATTGGGAGCAGAGTTAGGAAAAAAGGTATCAGGTATATATATATATATATATATATATATATATATAAGGTGTATATATATATATATAAGGTATATATAGATATAAGGTATATATATATAAGGTATATATAGATATAAGGTATATATATATATATATATATATATATATATATATATATATATATAAGATATATATGTATGTATGTATGTATGTATGCATGCATGTAGGATAACAGCAGAGAGATAAAGTATGAGAGTGAGAGAGAGGGAGGGAAGGAAGGAGAGAGAGAGAGAGGGAGAAAGGGAGGGCGTGAAAGGGAGCGCTCGAAAGATAAAAAATTACGACGAAAGAGTCTGAAACTTTGCACGAAAGTTTGTTTGGGTTAGGTATTGAGAAAGGAGGAGAGCATAAAACGATAGTGATAGTGATAGTCAAGAAAAAGTGGAAAAGGAGAAAATTGTTTTTAACAAATGTTTGTTTGATGTATTCTGGGGCGGTTTTTATATTTTTTTATATTACGACGGGGCATCTGCTAGAACTTGCGACAGACCTCCGGTGCAGTCTGCAATCCAATATAAGAATAATGCGTCGATAATATTTGCGATCGGGATATGTAACTGCTATTTTTTGCGGCATGCCGTCCTTACAAGCCGATGTTGCTCGTTAAGTCGTACTGACAACAAACAAATTTTATTTAAAAAACGCAAGGTGTCATTTATTCGCTAGGATAGCGATACATTTTCGTGACTCCAACTTATTTTAGCGCATTCTAAGAAATGATGACGAATATCGAAGTTAAAAAAGTGATCACGTTCGCGGATGGAACGTCCGTCGCAAACGACATTTCTTTGTCAATTTTGTCGTGAAAGCCTAGAATTAAAAAAAAACATTTCGCCTATTCGCGGACTGTACTCGCGCCTTTTCAGGTAGGTAGATGTTACAATCTGTCGGCAGTTTCTTCTATCCTCTGGTACTCTCCAAGGGCATGCCCAAGTCTTTGAGAAAATACGCTGAGCTAATAAAGCTGCAGAATGCGGCATTTCCTAAGGGACGACAAGTCATTCCTCATCATCACTCTGCGGCATGAAAGCTTGATAAAAATACTACGTTTTGGTCGATGAATAAAAAAAGGTAAGAAGACTTTGGAGGAACTATTTACGTTAATAATCTACTCCGAGATGAAATTCTTTGCGGAACCGAGGCGGAGGGCTCACAGAGTCTTAAACGGAAGAGAGGTTGATGAATGATGAATAGCGTTCAGCGAACTGAAAGAATCCTTGGGAATTTCCGAGTCAGAAGACTCATCGGGATTTTCGGCAGCTGCAACACTGGGTGGGTGGAAGTGTGTGTATGTGTAGGGATTAAGGATCAGGAAAAAAGGTCTCTTAGAGCTTTCCAAGGGTAAAGAACTAAATAATTCTCTCCAAGTCCAACCTAGAAAACTTTCGACTTCGAATTCTCACTCATACTATCGTCCCACTGTATATACCTTTCTCTCTCCCTTTCATTTTTAGGAAGATTAAAGAGGCTATTTAAAGAAAAGAGGAAAAAATACAGTAAGATCCTATATGGTTCGTTTCTCGTCGATCGAAACGCCGAAAGTTAGAACGAAGATCTAAGACAGTGTTGCCAAACTGGATTTCGACCTACCTGCCTACTCGGAGCGAACTGATCACCAGTTTCGCCCCATAATCGCCTAATGATAACAAAAACGCTTAATCTTTTGCAACAAGAGTTTAGGTTTCGTTGTCTATTATTAACTACTAGTGTAATTGCCCGTCACATATGACGGGCACATGCAGATTAAGTATTGAAATTTAAGTACTTCCCATTCTTCTCCATTTCTCGCCCCATTCTCCCCCTCTCCCTCCCGTCCCCCTCTCTCCCTCCCGTCCCCCTCTCTCCCTCCTATGCCCCTCTCTCCCTCCTATCCCCAGCTCTCCCTCCTATCCGCCTCTCTCCCTCCTATGCCCCTCTCTCCCTCCTATCCCCCTCTCTACTTCCTATTCGCCTCGCTCCCTCCTATCCCCCTCTCTCCTTCCTATCCGCCTCTCTCCCTCCTATCCCCCTCTCTCCTTCCTATTCGCCTCTCTCCCTCCTATCCCACTCTCTCCTTCCTATCCGCCTCTCTCCCTCTTATCCCCCTCTCTCCTTCCTATTCGCCTCTCTCCCTCCTATCCCACTCTCTCCTTCCTATCCGCCTCTCTCCCTCCTATCCCCCTCTCTCCTTCCTATTCGCCTCGCTCCCTCCTATCCCCCTCTCTCCTTCCTATCCGCCTCTCTCCCTCCTATCCCCCTCTCTCCTTCCTATTCGCCTCTCTCCCTCCTATCCCACTCTCTCCTTCCTATCCGCCTCTCTCCCTCCTATCCCCCTCTCTCCTTCCTATTCGCCTCTCTCCCTCCTATCCCACTCTCTCCTTCCTATCCGCCTCTCTCCCTCCTATCCCCCTCTCTCCTTCCTATTCGCCTCGCTCCCTCCTATCCCCCTCTCTCCTTCCTATCCGCCTCTCTCCCTCCTATCCCCCTCTCTCCTTCCTATTCGCCTCTCTCCCTCCTATCCCACTCTCTCCTTCCTATCCGCCTCTCTCCCTCCTATCCCCCTCTCTCCTTCCTATTCGCCTCTCTCCCTCCTATCCCACTCTCTCCTTCCTATCCGCCTCTCTCCCTCTTATCCCCCTCTCTCCTTCCTATTCGCCTCTCTCCCTCCTATCCCACTCTCTCCTTCCTATCCGCCTCTCTCCCTCCTATCCCCCTCTCTCCTTCCTATTCGCCTCTCTCCCTCCTATCCCCCTCTCTCCCTCCTATCCCCCTCTCTCCTTCCTATCCGCCTCTCTCCCTCATATCCCACTCCTTCCTATTCGCCTCTCTCCCTTCTCTCCCCCTCTCTCCCTCCTATCCCCCTCTCTCCTTCCTATCCGCCTCTCTCCCTCATATCCCACTCTCTCCCTCCTTTCCCCCGATCACCCTCCTATTTTTGCTCTCTATTTTTCCCTTTCTCCCTCCTTGCACGATATTGTCTCGTTCTTTCTCTCGTCATTCGTCTTTGTCGCTCATCAGCACTTACCTCTGGGTTCTCCATTTCATGTACGAACTTTAACAAATAGCGTAGGTTTGTATTAAATTAAATCAATTAAGAAAAAGCTTACCTTATTTGTCAAATCAAGTCTAGTATCTAAGTTTTATTTCTAAAACTTTTAATCACAGTTCGCTTTTATATTTTGATCTTTAATTGCCAAATTAAGGAAAAACTACACGCACTATACAATTTTCAAGGTATTACGGGGTTATCTTGATATCTTGTCGATATCCTAAATAACTACGCTATATTTGTGCAAATGCAAAGCAATTAATTTACATTGTAATGCCATAAAAATAATGTAAAAATTTTTCTTCAGAAAATATCATGATTTTAAATTTAAATTTCACTAACTAATTACTTACTATACCATTAAATAAATTTTAAGAAGCACCTAATATCACATTACTTAGATATGTCCTATTTAAAAGCGGAAAATAACTCCGAATTATATCATCACATCTATTCTATTAGTTAAATTTTCAGGCAGTAATCAGCAAATAACAAACGTAATATTTATCACTTTTTACGTATTTCAATTCGAAACAATAATTATCGAACATTTACTCAATGAAACAAATTATCGTCAACGATTTTAATAAATAAAACGTATTTATAGAGTTATAACTACTTTGATACAATAAATGTTGTTTCCCTAACTTATCCGATTCTTCGTCTTCGTTCTAAAAGTAAACGGAATGTAAGCACAATTATTAGCGGTTGTGTGTTAGGTCGCGTTTCATCCACGCCTTTCAGGCGGCGCTGCAGTCGAACGACTCTGATTGACTTGTCAATGAAAGTGCTTCCAAGAGTGACACACATTGAAGACCTACAGAGAAAGAAGTTGATTATATACGATTATTGGTCATCCATAAATTTGTTGTTATTATTAGTTATCATATAAGAACAGCTATTTATCCAGACAAATCTAAGTAGTGGTATAAAAGTGTTGAGAAAATACCGCAACGGACATTATTATTACAAATTAAATCTTTTAGTACGGCACTCACTTGCCCCCTTTTCATCAATCTTTTGAATTTTGGTAGAAACTTTTCAGAAAAACATTTAACCCCGAAGAAATTGGAAATACAGTCAAACCAGTTTATAACGAGCACAGTTGTAACGAGGTCACGGCTATAGTGAGCAAATACTACAACATTTAGGGATTGTTTTAAACTATTATTTTTACATTTGGGAAAAACGAAAATCCCTGCGAAGGTGAAATATTTAGAATTAATAGAATATTTATAATGATGAAATATCTGTCTGAAAAATGAATGTTTTTTCAAGGTGAGATGAAATGCTTGCAGCATGCAAGCACCAACTACTAGTATGTTATATCCTCCTCCTCTGTAAGAGTCGTAGATATATAATGATAACAGGAGGATACTAATGTTTAGGCACTTCCAGATGAGGTGGAGATTTGAAGTTTTTTCTTAGGTAGGATTTTTTGCAAAACCGACTAGAAAAAAAGAAAATCTTGAAAAAGGACAACAATGCGGCCGCTAAAAATTCGCAATTGTTTAAACAAATTTTCAAGGTTTATGTATTTCTGAAAGTGCTAAGGAGCTGAAATTTTTTTAGGGGTAGGATGACTAATAAAACGAAATCAGGATTATGGAAATGTTGATATTTTAATATGTTTTGCAGTTAAAATTTCCTAAAGTTTAAATAAATAGATAACTGTTTAAGTACTACGGAATGAGCTAGGATGCTGAAATTTTCAAGTTATTTACAGAGTAGTGCATGTGCACAAATAAACATTTGAATCTCTCCATAAATATATTGCGGCGGCCGGTAAAAATGTTTAAATTTTAAACAATTGGAAAAATATTATTTCACTTCTAGATGTACTACAACTTTAAAATTTGTCGGAAATGTGTAGCATTAGTACCCCATAATAGAGAAAGTATAAAATTTATAAAATTGCAAAGTTTTGGGATTGTTTTAGTCTATTATTTTTACATAAGGGAAAAACGAGAATTGCTCCGGAGGTGAAATATTTAAAATGAAAAAATATTTGTAATGATGAAGTATGAAAAATGAATGTTTTTTTATGTTGAGATGATATGCTTGCAGAATGCAAACACCAACTAGACGTTTCTTACAGAGGAGGAGGATGTAGGAGGATACAAATGTTTAGGCACTTCTAGATGAGCTGTAGATTCGTAATTTTTTTCTTAGGTAGTATTTTGTGCAAAACCGACTAGTAAAAACGAAAATCTTGAAAAAGTGGAACAATGCCGCCGCAAAAAATTCGCGATTGTTTAAACAAATTTTCAAGGTTTATGTATTTCTGTAAGTGCTAAGGAGCTGAAATTATTTTTAGAGGTAGGATTTGTAAAAACAAGAAATAGAGATTATACAAATTTTGATATTTTGATTTGTTTGGCAGTTAAAAATTCTTAAAGTTTAAAAAATAGGTAAATGTTTAGATACTACGGGGCGAGTTAGAGAGCTGAAATTTTAAAGTTATTTCGAGTTTAGTATATCTAAGGGAATAAACATTTCAGCGTATTCATGCAATTCTTATTGCGGCCGTTAAAAAATATTTAAATTTAAACAATTAGATAAGTGTTATTTCACTTCTAAATGTGCTATAAATTTAAAATTTGGCCAAAATGTGTACAGTAATTAACTCAATGTGGAAATTGTATAATATTTCTAATTTTTTAAAAATTAGCGATTGTTTTACTCGATTATTGTTTCATAAGGAAAAAAAGAAAATCGGTCCCGGGGAGAAATCTTTTGAATCAAAGAAATATTTACCATGATGAAATATCTCTCTGAAAAATGAATGCTTTTTCAAGGTGAGATATCAAATGCTTGCAGTGTGCAAGCACCTTCTACTATTCATTATATATCCACCTTTCTTACAGAGGAGGAGGATATAGGAGGATACTAATGTTTAGGCACTTCCAGATGAGCTGGAGATTCGAAATTTTTTTCATACTTAGGATTTTGTGCAAAACTGACTAGAAAAAACGAAAATCTTGAAAAAGTTAAACAATGCGGTCGCTAAAAATTCTCAATTATTTCAACAAATTTTCAAGGTTTATGTATTTTTGAATGTGCTACGGAGCTGTAATTTTTTTAGAGGTAGTATTTGTAAAAAAAACGAAATAGAGATTATACAAATTTTGATATTTTAATTTGTTTGGCAGTTAAAAATTCTTAAAATTTAAACACATAGGTAAATGTTTAGGTACTACAGGAAGAGGTAGGAAGCTGAAAGTTTCAAGTTATTTACAAAGTAATGCATTTAAAACAAATAAACATTTGAATCTCTTCATAAATAGATTGCGGCGGCCGTTAAAAATGTTGAAAATTTAAACAATTAGAAAAATATTATTTCACTTTTAGAAGTGCTCCAACTTTAAAATTTGGCAGAAATGTGTACCATTTGTACCCCATAATGGAAAAGTATGAAAAATTTTAAATTGCATAGTTTGGGTATTGTTTTTATCTATTATTTTTACATAAAGGAAAAACGAAAATCGCCGCGGAGGTGAAATCATTAGAATTTAAAAAAATATTTGTAATGATGAAATATCTTTCTGAAAAATTAATGTTTATTTTAGGTGAGATGATATGCTTGCAGAATGCAAGCACCTTCTACTAGTCATTATATATAGATGTTTCTTACAGAGGAGGAGGAGGAGATAACATATAACATATAGGAGGATACTAATGTTTAGACAATTCCAGATGAGCTGGAGATTCGAAATTTTTTTTATAGGTAGGATTTTGTGCAAAACCATCTAGAAAAAACGAAAATCTTGAAAAAGTGCAACAATGCGGCCGCTACAAATTCGCAATTGTTTAAAAAAAATTTCAAGGTTTATGTATTTCCGAATGTGCTACGGATCTGAAATTTTTTTAAGAGGTAGGATTTGTAAAAAAACGAAATTAGAATCATAGAAATTTTCATATTTTAATTTGTGTTGCTGTTAAAAATTCTTAAAATTTAAACAAATATATGACTGTTTAGGTACTACGGAATGAGCTAGGAAGCTGAAAATTTCAGGTTATTTACAGAGTAGTGCATTTGCACAAATAAACATTTGAATCTCTCCATAAATGTATTGCTGCGGCCGTTAAAATTTTTTAAAATTTAAACAATTAGAAAAATATTATAACTTTAAAATATTATAAAAGTGATTTTCAAAATAGTAATAGTGAATGATGAAATAACAAGATTGGAAAGGTGTATTCCGTATCGGAGTACACAGAGTTTCCAAATGCGTTCTTTGAGATTACACAATGTTCTCAACATTTTTCGCTCAGATGACTATTTAACGAGAAGCTAGCAAGATACGATGTAAAATACATATAGGTCTTCATCTAAAGTTGTCGTAATTGCTGCCCGATTTTGACCAAAATTTTAATAGGTCTACCCATTTTAACAACACTTTCCAATACCAAATTTCATCAAAATACTTCAAACGGTTCCCCAGTTGAAACAGGAACATTGTAAACTACATGTAGGTCTTCATGTAAAGTGATCGTATTTGTTGTTCTATTTTAACCAAAATTGGAATCAGTAGACCAATGCTAAGAAAACTTTCCAATATCAAATTAAATCAAAATACGTTTAGCGGTTCCCGAGTTGAAAGAAAGGGATACTGTAGGTTTTCATTTAAAGTGGTTGTCGTTGTTTTCCGTTTTTTGTAAAATTGGATTTTAGCAAAACTCACCAATACCAAATTTCATGAAAATACGTCCAGCGGTTCCCGAGTTTTAGCATGCGGACGGACGGACGGAAACGACCTCCCCTATATACGTTCACTTCGTGCAAACACCGCATAATAATATGTATTTATGTAATTCTATAGCTGGCAAAAATGTTAGACAGCACCAGGAGCGGATCAAAAAACTTCCCAAGGGGGCGGCGATTTTCCCCAAGGGGGGCGATCCTGATAATTTTCTAAAATTACAATTAAAGTAACTCACATAAAATTTAATTATCATATAATTTCGAAAGTGAACATAAGTTCAATGCCAAATCTTACATAAAGTTTTCAAGTTCTGTCTGTGTGTAACGCTGACGACATCAATGGCACATTTAACACGTTTTTACCAAACTTCCAGATTAGGTGTAAGGTTGAAATTTAGCAGGATTGTTTGATTCAGGTATAAAAATTAAATGAAAAAAGTACGAAAAAAGACTCCATTTACATTTCCCGCAAGATCACACGTAAAACGGGGCTTTTTAAAGTGCAGTCTTTTATTCTTTTGGAAATTAAAATTAGAAAAAATTGCCATTCGATCTTCGAATATAAACAATGTTTTAGGAAAATGAACGAAGATTTTTATTCTAATCATCTTTTTCGCCTCTCTCATATTAAACATTTAAATCGCATATTTTGGGAAAATATCGACTTATATATGGGATGTTGCCTTGCCGACCTCATCATTATTAAACAACGAAATTCAATTGTTGTCTCAACCCTTATGCGTGTAATATATACGAGTGCATAAATTTCCTTAAATTATCGTAGGATTTTTCGCGAAAATACGTAACCCTAATGGGATGAAGGATGGAGAAAGGGAAGGGAAAAGGGTGGTAGACAGAGGGAGGTAGTCAGAGGAAGGGAGAAAGAGGAGGGAGACAGAGGGAGCTAGAGTGGGACGGCAGGAGAGAGGGAGGGAATATTATAATTTATCCGTCATATGACGGGCAATGAACTAGTACTTAAATATAAAGTTATGCTGTCAAGAAAATCAAGATGTGGAGCACGTTTTATGATGAATCCAGAAAGGGGGAGGGTGATTGATCGCCTTTGGATCCATCACTGGGTGGAACGCGACACAATATGCGGCACATTACATAATAAGGTTAACCGCCTATGGGATAGAGTATAACATTACATCAGAGACGTCCGCAAGATCACAGAATTACGGCTCATATTTTCGGAATAAAAAATTCGAGAAAACCCAAGCAGAACATCGCATGAGGTATAGATTAAAAAATGCATTTGAATAGAGGACAACATTTATGACAAAAAACACCGCGAGACCATATAATTACGACTTATAGTTTTGGAGATTAAATTTCAAGAACCACCAAATCATTCGATACCGTTTTATACGTATTTCCCAAAAAGAACACTTTTGAAATCTCTGCGAATTCCATTTATAAAGCACACTTATCCTATTAGTTTGGGCTCGGAGACAACTAAAACGTGCATTTCCGTCAAAATCTCGAATTATATTTTTTCTTGATTACAATACTTTCTCTGTATACTGCGTACTACCTATATTGGGAAGTATACATGTCATTTTTCGTCGTTTAGTCCTTAAAAACGTGTTTTCCCTCTTCAAGTTTTCAAATTGAAAAGGGAGTCGTCTCTTCAATGAAAAGCGGACACATTTACGATCGTGGGCCTAACAAGTGTGTGAGTTGGAATCAATGGTCGGAAGCAATATGCTTGCTGTTCGTGGCCCTGGGTTTATGGTGCCTGGAGCGACTACTCGAGCGAAATGATGACCCAGCCCTGATAGCGTAGAGGAAAAACTGCAAAAAAATCCTCCATACTGATGTCACGGCTCGGGACGGAATCGAAACGACGCCGTGACAAAAAGCGTGGTTTTCTCTCTTTTCCACGACGGGTCGTTCCGCTAGAAGGTCGGCCATTTTTACAAGATGGTGTCTGACACGCAAGAATGTGATAACCGTGAAAAATGGAGGAATTTGGTTTTGGATTAAATGTGACATTTCTCATGGGATATGCATGTTTTTTAACTACTATTTGGAATTTAGACCATAAGGGCAAAAAAATAAGAAAATGATATAAATGGTTCACGTAGCATACTCGGGAGTGTCACTTTAGTGGTGCCAAACATGAACTTTTCTTTATATCTCGTAAAATATCACTTATAAAAAAATCTCCAAACAAAATTATAGTGTCAGTGAAATAGCATACCTATATTTTGTTCAGTACATTTTTATCGAAGTAGTCGGTTTCAAGAAAATCAAACTTAAAAGTCGTATATCATAAATGATATTTTTCAATACAAATTAAAAGTCGTAATTCACTTCAGACTAAATTATCGTAAAAAATGCTTCTCATATCTGAAGGCGGAGTTTGCCGAGCCGAGTGTGACTAAATTTTCGGCACGTAACGCCGTTCGTTGTCCTTGGAGTGAGCGAAGCGAGCGGAGGGCGGGGTCGATGCGCGTAACGCGTAGGGGCAGAACCTCTAGTAAAATGTAAAAGGCAGACGAGAAATTATTAATGATTTGAAATTATGGCTTTTTATTAAAAATATATAATCGAAAAATTACATTCAAATTTCACGAATGAATTATTTAGTTTTTGTAAAACGGGCCATGACATTTTAGGCGTACTTTACAATAGACGCCTTATGGTCAGGCCGTGTCCGTTTGTTCGCTCGCATGTTTCATCTCATAAACTACTGGGCGGATGTTGATGAAATTTAGTATTTGGGACATAGGGACAAAGAAAATAAGAAAATGATATAAATAGTTTACGTGGCCTAATCGGGAGTGCCACTTTACTGGTTATAAAAATGAACTTTTCTTTAATCTCGTAAAATATCACTTATAACAAAAAAGTCTTTTAACAACTTTGTAGAACTAATCAAATAGCATATGTTTTTTCAGTATTTTTTTACCGAAGGAATAGCAGATTTCAAGATAATCAAACAAGAAAATCGTAAATCACTTTCGATTGAAAATTTTTCCCGTTTTTATTTACTTTCTCCATAGGTAGTAAGTATAGGGCAGGGGTCACTAAACGTTTTACTGAATGGGTCACATGTGGCTTCATGATCTACTGTGTGGGCCACGTACGGCATTTCAAATGACTGAACGGGTCGTGTGAAAATTTCAAAGAGCAAGTTTTGAATTTTTTTAAAATTCTGTAATAGTTAATTCATTTATATTAAAAATATATTTCACCTAAGCACTCAGAAAATGTTGTTTAAATATCATAAATGATATCTAATATATATATATCTAATATATATATATATATATATATATATATATATCTAATATATAACTTTTGCTGACGGCGGGCCGGATCAAATCATTGCGCGGGCCGGATGTGGCCATTTTTCTTTGCTGGTCTGACACCCCGTCAGACGCTCGATTTTTACTTCTCCATATACGAAATATAGAGAAAGTATCGTTTTCATGAAAAAAATCGATTTCGAGATTTCAACGAAAATACACGTTTTGAGGTCCCCTGAACACGTTTTGACCATTTTCTCGTTGATGTCTGTGTGTGTGTGTGAACGTAACAATTTTTAATGGGTACTCTAACTCAGAAACTATTAATCAAATCAACGCAAAATTATATATTTAATATTTAATGACAGTCACAAAAACTGATTAGATTTTGGTAAAGATCGGTCAACCGGAAATGGGTGTTTACTCTTGTCACTTTTCAGTTACATATTTTGAAATATTTGCTTTACTATTTGATATATGTAAAAACGTACTGTAATAAATGTTGTAGAAAATATAATTTTATGCAACCTTTGCTTGGAATATTTTCCCATATAATGCATTGTTTAAGAGATATCTTAAAAAATATATATTTTATCTGCCACAAGCACACCACTTACCGGCGACTATTGTAAACACTTGACGATTAGTTGTCTTATTTTTAGTAACGCTCATTTTTATTTTCTTAATTGTTTAATCTTCGTGGCAATATCCAACATCAGAAGGCTATGGCTTGAGTTTATTTCTGTTCTTTTAAAAGTCTTTAAAAATTTCTCTCAATTCCTTAAATTATTTATTATCATGTAACCTATTTGGAATTTTTAGAAATATTACAGGTATGGAGAATGTCCTGTGGCGGCCACATCAGATTATTAATTGTTTTCAACGATAACAATCTTCGTGGCAACTGAAGTTAACAGTGTCTGCTGTAAATACCTAATTAGTTTAATTTTATTGCGTGCGCACGCAATATTTGGTAAATGAATGGAAATAGATTATTTACGACGAAAAAATGAACGTAAATACGTTTATTTTCTTTGCGTATACACAGCGTTTGTGGAAAGAAATGTGTAATTTACGACGAATGAATGTGAATATAAAGGTTATATTACAAATTTTCGAGTGAGGTATGTTTTAAATAACCGTCGACTGTTTTATTAATTACAACTAATTATGAAATAAATCAGTTAATAAAAAAAAACGATCAGTAGCTGATAGCTCAAGCACTTTGGCTCCAAATTAATCAGTGGTGAAAAACTCCTTCAGCCAAAAATTATAGGATAATCCCTATGCATTTCACCCACCAAGTGGGCATCCTCAGGGGAGAACCTGACCTGGCAGTGAACAGGGTTGAAATGCATAGGGATTATCCTATAATTTTTGGCTGAAGGAGTTTTTCACCACTGATTAAAAAAACGATATTTCTTTGGCGTACCAGTTCTTATCGTTAGACATTATACATAGCCAGTGGCGTAGCAAGGTGAAGCCGGGCCCTGGTTCGAGAATTCTTTATTTTATTCCAGTATATATATTGGTAATCTTATTTTTTACAGAGAATAATTCTAATGATATATATTTATTAATACTTCGGTTTTTAAATAAATTAAATACATTGCAATCGTTTAAACTTTTCATGAATTTAATTGTACATAGTATTATTTCAGAAAACAAATATTACAGAAATCAGGTTATACGATTATGAGGCAGTAAATAACAACAATTTTTAAGCTGCAAGACAAATAGTCTGTAGCCCATATGTAGCACATAAGACATTATTAACTTGCAGAAGTTTCAATTTTAATAGCACAGGCTCCTTCAATAAAAATCATTTTGAGTCCACTAAGGCGCTTCTGCCCCATTGAGCACCTTGAATAATTTTTGTATCAATTTCATCATAAAATTGGAGTTCTTATGTAGCCGCAGTAAAAGGAAGTGTAAGAAATAGTAAACATGCTGTGCATGTGTCTGGAAATGTTGAAGCTAATACATAGTTTTCTACAACTGACATAAATGATAAATCATGCACAGAATAAAATTGCCTAATTTGCGTTTTAAAGCTGGTTCTGAATGATACAATTTGAGTGCCTAAATCTAGTGTGAGATCATCAGGGTAGGCTTCTGCTAAATTACATGCAGGAAATTGATGGAATGAAATGATCATAAGATCCTAAGCACACAGGCATTAGCTGTAAAGCTGGGAATGATTCTGAAACGAGGAAAAATTCCGCCATGACCGAGAATCGAAGTCGGGTCTTCCACTCGCCGGGTGGATATTCTACCACTGAACTACCGTAGCAGATAGTTTTTTCCCGTTTCTGAATGCGGGTGTTTTTCTTAGTTGGGTCCGGGCTAGCCAAGCTAGTATCAACCAGCCCCAACGGACGTCCTCCAAGAGATACGTCGAAGAAAACCCCTCCCTCTCAAATCCGCCCAGCAAGTGGAAGACCCGGGTTCGATTCCCGGTCACAGCAGAATTTTTTCTCGTTTCAAAATTATTCCCAGATTTTCAGCTAATGCATGTCTGCTTAGGATCATTTCATTCCATTAATTTCTAGCTTGGCAATCTCATCATTTGAGTGGGAGAGGGGCACGGGAGGAGGATGTAATGGAGAAGTGTGTAGAGGGAGAAGGAAGGGGGGACGTGTAAGAAATTATAATGAAACATAGGTAATATTGATATCAATCAACTAGGAATCAAATATAGGTCATATTGATATAAATCAACTAGAAATCAAATATAGGTAATACTGATATCTATCAACTAGGAATTTAATAACAATTAAGAGAAAAAATGAAAATAAAGATGGTAAGTGTAAGAGGGGGGAGAGGCAGGTGGGGGAAGAAAGAAAGTAAGATCAAAGTTTTATAACATTCTTAAGCAAATATAATTTTCGATGAATTCTTAAATCATTATTTATTTCTTCATTATATTCCATTATATAATTTATTTGGTTTTTTGAACAAATTGTAAATTTAAAGTATAATTAATCTTTAAGTTATGAAATTCAGCCAAAACTGTAAACAATTCAAAAGCATTCCTTGGCGATGAATTTGCTTTGGCAATTAATTGTTGGTAATAATTTTTTCTCGTCGGTTAATTGTTGATTTAAAATTTAAAGAAAAATTAATCTTTAAACAATTAAATTCAGCCAAAACTATAACCTAACTTAAGCAAATGTTGTTCGTGTGAAAAAAATATTAAAACGTGTATATCCGACGAAATCTCGAAATAGATTTTTTCATGCAAGAATACATTATCGAAAGTAAAATGATAAATTTATTTTGAAATGCTATTCATAGTTCTCGATTTGTAAGTGAACAAATGGAAGTGCTCGAAATTTTACTCGGGAAATGTTGAAAAAATTTATTTGTTGATATTTAAATGCATGAAGATCTAGACAGAATTTATAATGCCTGCTCCTCTAACATTTTTTAAATAAGGGTCATTGAAAGCAAAATATAGATTTTCTAATGTTGTATATTTACAATTGAGTCTACAAAAATCTCTCTCTCTCTCTCTATCCCCACCACCACTTTTATTTCCTTCTTTTCCTGCAGACTCTTAATTGTTGTTAAATTCCTAGTTGATAGATATCAATATTGCCTATATTTGATCATCATTTCTTTCTCTCCCCCGCCTGCCTCCCCCCTCTGACCACCTCACCATCTTTATTTTATTTTTTCTCTTAATTCTCTTAATTGTTGTTAAATTCCTAGTTGATAGATATCAATATTGCCTATATTTGATTCCTAGTTGATTGATATCAATATTACCTATGTTTCATTATAATTTCTTACACGTCCCCTCAATTCCTCCTCCCTCTACCCACTTCTTCATTACATCCTCCTCCCGTTTCCCCCCCCCCCTTACTCTTTGTTAACTTTTTATGCATATCATTATTTTAAAAATTCTCATTCAGTTGTCATAAATAATTGGCACATTACTTGTAAATGTGGATTACTTACATTTCATCCCCGGTGAAAAAATGAAACTTTATCGTATTTATTAAAACCGCTATAGTTGGATTATTTGTCCTTATATTCTTCTGTCGGCGTAGAGGCCGCACACGCCTTTTTAATACACCCATTGTTAACAACATGATCCATACAAGGTGATAAATTTCCCATGGCGACGAATTTTCTGTGGCGGTGAATTTTCCGTGGCGATGGTTGGCTGTCGGTGAATTTTTCGCGGCGTTGAATGTTTGGCGATGAATTGATGGATGTGAATTTTCTTAGACCGCGTAAAAACGACCCATTGACGGGCGGAGATCATTGGATCTGCTCGAACGTATAGGAAATATGCAATAAAACAAGCGTACTATTTTCTTTCGCACATGTACCTTTGGACACTGCAATAAAGTTTTAAGTTAATAGCATTAATTTTTCTCATGCTAAGTATTACAATTATAAGAAATAATTTATTCAAAAAATATTTATAGGGGTAATGGATGATAAAAGAAATTTGGGAAGTATTTGACCAAAAAACCAAAATTGGAAAACAGGATAATCCTATCAAAATCACCCGAGACGGGTGAAAACTTGCAGTCTGCATCGAATAACACTACTTGAACATTAATTAAACCAGATACCGCAGCCTACAAGATCTTACTTATAAATGAAGAAAAAGTGAATTTTATACAGAATTTGTGGAAACCGGATGATCTTTTTCCATTTCCATATATGACTGAAAAAATTGGAAAGAAGAGAAAATTTCAATCGCCACGGTTGCACAGATATGAGTGGCTTGCTTATTCGAGACTAGATATATGTTTTTGTAAATATTGTTGCTTATTCGCGCCAAAAGAAAGTGTTAAAAGTAAATCCCAACCTTTTGGTCAACTCGCATCAAGTGGGTATAATAATTGGAAACATGTAGTTGAAACATTTGAAGCTCATGAAAAAGCCTTATATCATTCAAATTCATTATATTCTTACAAAAACCTACGATACATAATGACAGACAAAAGAATACCTATCGACAAACAGCTCGATAGGATGAGAATGAAACAAGTTATTGAGAATCGGAAACGCTTGGAAAACATAATCATGACTATTATGTTATGTGGACAGCAAAGTATTGCACTACGAGGTCATGTGGATTCTAGAGACTTTAACATTGATAAAAAGCCTGAGAAAAATGAAGGTAATTTCCGTGCAATCCTTAGAGCAAGGCTATAAGCTGGTGACACCTATTTAAAAAATTACTTTAAACAATGCGGGCAAAACAGTACCTATTTAAGCGCCAACATCCAGAACCAAATAATATAAATTTGTAATGATTTGATTCTGAAAAGATTTGTTAAAGAAGTAAAAGATGCGAAATATTTTGCTATTTTAGCAGATGAAACAACAGACATTTCAACAACTGAGCAATTGACATTATGCGTCAAATACGTAGATAAGGAAATTATAGTTTGCGAGAAATTTTTACAGTTTGTTCCAGTTATCGACACTAGTGGAAAAGGTTTGCCTGCTAACATTATAGATAGTTTACTAAAATTTGGTTTGATATTTCCTACCTTCGAGGTCAGGGGGGGGGGTGCTGCTTCTATGAGTGGCAAATTTTAAGGTGTTCAGGCACATATACAACAATAGCTCCCACAAGCATTATGTGTACATTGTACCTCGCATTGTTTAAATTTAGCCATTGGAAACAGGGCAAATAATCAAGATATAAGGAATTGCTTAGGAATTATTGAAAAATCATACTTTTTTTTCTAACACTCAAAAACGATTAAATATATTATAAAAAGATTAGCGAGTAGGCATCTACGATTGAAGCAGATGTGCCCAACTAGATGATTCTGTCATGATAATGGTGGAACTTTTAGATGTAATTTACTTAGCGCTCGAAGAAATAAGTCACTGGAATGACAAAGACACTTCATCTACAGCACTGATTCTGCAAAATTTAATATTCCAAGGAAAATTTTCGGTGTCTTTGTATAGTATACAAAAACTGTACAGATATATGCTGCCATTATGTCGATTATTAAAAAGTGAAAACATTTACTTAAGTTCCGTAATACATATCGTTGAAGATGTAACATCTGCTTTAAAATATATCCGAGAAAACGCTGATACAAAGTTAGCAAATATTTTCAAAGAGTCAACAGAAAACGTAGGAGATTTAGGTGTTGAAATTACAATACCGAGTATATCGAAATATAAAAAAAATAGAAATAATATTCATACTGAATCAGCGGACGTTTATTTCAGGCGATCTATGTTTATTCTATTTTTGCATTGTCTTGTGAGACAATTAGAGACAAGGTTCTTGGCTCATAAAAGTATTTTTAAATCCTTCATGTGTCTCCTTCCAAAAGGATGCAGTTCTACATCAGATGTGTGTAGCGTATCAACTTGAGCAAACTTTTATTCCGTGGATGTATACGATTCAGTCTTAAAGAGTGAACTAAACCATTGGCAAAAACGGTACGAAAACAGGATATCTTAAAAATATTTGCAACTCTGCCGGTATCAACTAGCACAGCAGAGAGAACATTTTCAACGTTAAAAAGAATGAAAACGTAATTGCGTAATTTCATGGGACAGGAAAGACTGAATGGTTTAGCGCTCATCGACATTTATAGGAAAATGGAATTCCTCCCCCAAAAACATATTAGATTACAAAAAAATTACACAAAAGATTAGATATAAAATTGTAATTTTGTTACCCAATTAATTTTTATTTTGTTATAGTAAACAAAATCTATAAATATTAATTTCATGATATAAAAAATCGAAATATTTATATTCAAATTCAATGTTAATATACATATTTCTATGAGAAACTGAAAATGTATGTTCTAAAGAACAGATAAATTTGTAACCAACATTGTTATTCATTTTATGTTTTTATGAATTCCTATATGTAGAGGCGGATGTATGCATAGGCGCTAGCTGGGGACCTTGTATTTTTTGTATTATGACAACTTATTTTTTTATTTGTAAATCAACGTATTTTATTTTGGCTGTAATGGTACAAATGTTGTAATTTTTAAATTAAAATATATTTTATCCACAGGATATTAAATGTGTAATTAAAAACATGTATTTTCATATACTAAATCAATTAGTTTCATTCTAAATATACCACTGCCTATGTATATGTTTGTTTGTGAATGCATGCATGTGTGTTCATGTTTACATATAAAATTTAAACGTGGAAATGAGTGTTTACTATTGTGGGCCCCCCCAAACAAAGATCCTGGGTACGCCTCTGGTGCTCGAGAATTGTACGCGCTACTCTCTGAGCCGATTCGGGCGTGTAATGAACACCAGAGTGATCCAGTGGTGCCCTGCACGATTCGATATTTGGTCGTAGGGCGACGAAGTCCACTCCAAGTCCCGACAGAAATTCCACAGCCTTCGGTTCAGACCATCAACCCTACTCCAAACCTCAGAACCGCGGTCAATCCTAGGGCCTATACTGCAGGCAGTAAGCAGCACATAGGAACCCGACTCCTCTTGGACACGAGCAACCTCAGAGGCCAAATACTTAAAAGAACTTAAAATCCCCTCGGACCCGCGCTTCGAGGCGTCGTTAGTCCCAACCTGGGCCACCACCCGCAGCCGAGAGCAACCTTTCGCCACTACCGCTTAGTAGAGAACTTTCAGGCATTTGTATTGCCCTGGCCGCGTAACCCCATAAGAGTGAATCAAAGACGTATAAAAAATTCCGGTAGGAATAGGTTTTTCGCATAATAGCGAATTCTTATAAAGCGAATCCGCATACAGCGAACCTGCATAAGGAGAGGGAAACTGTATTTCCTTGATCGAGGAAACCCTCGATCCCGTCGGAAACTCCAATCGTTTGGATTTCAGTCCGCTGGCATGGAGAGGGTGAGAGACTTCAATCTCCAGCATGGCTTTAATCTCAGGTGAAACAAAAGAATTTCGAAAAAACAATAAATGTCACCTTCACGTAGTTCCATTTCTCGTCACCTACTGTGCTACTCGTTACGGGAAACGTTGTGGTTAGTCCAAGGACAAGTACCAAAATTGCATATATTTCAATAAAAAGTAACAATTTTAAAACATTAATAACATAAAATCTTGAAAATAATTTGTGTATAATTATTTTCCTCCCTAACTTTAAGATTTCTGACTGATTTAGGAAAAAGTTAACAGTTAAGAAAACAAAAAGGAGCGCTACTAAGACGTTACTAAGATGTAACTAGAGTAAAGCGTTTACAAGAGATGCCTCCAGGTGGTGTGGTGATGGCAGCTAAAAAATGTTTTTTTTTTTAAATCTACCTTAAAAAATGCATTTTAGGAAAAAAGCTTCAAACACACTTTGTAGAGAATTATATTTTTTGCAATTTCTAAATATAAATATTGTAAATTATGATGTTTTCATGGAGAAAATAGGTAAATATGAAAAAAGTCAAAGGTTAAAGCGTCACTCCCAGTTTACCGATTTTATCCAAAAATTAATCAACTTTCGTCCCTTTAAAAAAATTTCAAATATAAAATACCCTGTTGATCATACAAATACACGCACGTACGCGTGCGCTCACACACATCATCGAGAAAATGGTAAAAACGTGTTCAGAGGACCTCAAAACGTGTATTTCTGTTGGAATCTCGAAATAGACTTTTTTCATGAAAACAATAATATCTATTCTGTTTATGGAGAAGGTAAAACCATGACAAATATAATTTTAACAACACCGCGATACATTTAATAAACGACCCAAGTTTCGATGCTTGGCATATTTCAAAGGCGATGAACCATTTGGCTCAAATTTAAATGCTGATTTACCAAAACAATGGATATCAAGCTCAACAGAATCAATAAAACCGGTAACTTTGGAATGTTCACAAGTCGAAACGACGCAAGGAAATGAAGGCAATTGAAACTCAGGTAGTTCTTCTATGTCCAATATATGTGGCGTTTTTGAAAATTTTCATGACCCTCCGATGTGGCCGATTTTGACAGACAATATACTATAGCAGGAGTGGCCAAATCTGCTTACTCTCAGAGCCCCATATGACAATCTTTGTAAGTTGGACAGCCGCAAGAAACATTCTGCGCACAAAATTGTATGAAAAGTAAACATCACTTGTATTAAAAGCAATATAGACGGAATGCATATCATTTAAGCGTTCCCAAGACGTCTTAGTTGCTTCCCTGGTCTCATATTGATTAACGGCGTCCAATAAGAGAGGTGTTAAGGTACAAATACCCATTTAACACCGTCACAAGGCTTTCAGACGACCATTTGCATAAGGTTTTAAGATTTTATGTCACGAACATTGAAGTATATATTAAGAATCTAGCAAATAAAGTGCATCCTCAAATATCACATTCAATATGTGTAAATCTTCTGATAAATTAATGAATTTATTTCATAAGTTTAAATTTATTTTCTGATTAGGTCAATAATTAATTTTGTTTATTTTTTGTTCCTATGCCCATTGTCCATCCCTAATCTTTGGATGGACGCGATTTGTCCATCTTGCCGTAAATTTTACAATTTACTAGTAAATTTTTCATGTGCATTGTCCTGCGTCCTTCCCCAATGCTGAGAGGGACGAAATTTGACGAACTAACTCTAAAAAAAGCTCAACAGATATTGCGACGAACTCATACACTAAAAAAAGGCCAACAGATATTGCCTGCGGCCTGCGAGGACTTTCGAATTGCCAATGCGGTCCGCTGGAGGTGAAAGGTTGCGGGACCACTAACCCAAAGCGTTAGGTTCGAGTCCTTTTACAGCAAGGTGACAACTTCTCATTTTAAAACTACTACTATGTTTACAAAATGATAAATGCTTTTCAAAGCGGGAGTTGGAGGTTAAGTTATTCTGGATGGATTTCAAATGTTCTTTGCGCCTAATACTGAATTTCTCCCAGTCTGTACAACGTGAGCACCATTATAATCTTCACAAAAATGTTTATAGACTCAACTTCTCTTCCCATTTTTTTCTATGTACACTGTCCTTACAGTGAAACAATCAGTGCTGTAACTTGTGTATGGCGAAGGTGGCATTTGCCACAAGCGTCAAACGATCACTCCAATGTTAAAGTCGTTATTAATAAAATTACAGTATTCTCTTTTAAAACGCATGATAAAAAATCGGCGTTACTAAGGAGTTTCCTATAATGCATCCATTGCCGGCGTATCTCCGTGGTACATCATAACGGTGAATTTTGAAGCAATTAAAAAAAAAGATTTTGGGGAATGTTTTGGAAGTACTGTAGCTGAGACTGCTAGGGAAACTCAGGCTCAGCGTCACTGCCAGAAAATATGAGGTCCACGGCTGCTTTTTTCCGTTTCTTCTTAATCAGTTTATCCGCCAAGCCTATTTTAAAACAAGAGTGATCAGCTTCATAATTATAACTTCTTTGATAAAAGGGATGCGAGACACGGTGATACAAAGTAAATAAAAAGTAAAAGATCCTTCACCGTCAATTAAAAGGAAAGAGAAAACTCACGTAGCTGACTACTAGTCATAAGAAAATGCAACAAACTACTTTTCAACATTTACAGGAAACCTACACACACCGACACATACATCCATATGAGCTCTCACCACCATATCTCCCACAAATTAGCTCCTTTCCACTCGATAATTCACAGACTTTTAAACACACCTCTTTCTAAAACAAACTTTGACATAGAGCTTACATTAAATAAGAATAGCGCATTACATAACGGATTTGACCTACCTATCATAGAAAAAATTTTAAAAACATAAAAACACAATGTTCACATTAAATCATGCACCACACTCACGAGCCAAAAATAAAACACAATCGAAAAATACATGAAACTCCCATACGCACCGTAACTAACACAGAATCTCCAACGCACGCTTTCGAAATTTGATCTCCACCCAGTTTTTGTAAATGAAAATACATTATCTAACCTTCTGTCCAACCCGAAGGATAAAATTCCCAATCACCACAAATCAGGTATATATCAAGTCACTTGCAGTTTATGCGACAAAATTTACATAGGGCAATCTAGACGCAAATTGGAAACCCGGTTTAAAGAACACCTAGCACATTCCAAAAACAACAGATTAAACAGATCAAGCATTGCCACTCATATTTTTGACACTCACCATCCCATCCCCTCAGAAAACCTATCCCTGCTAAAATCAATCAATCAGTACAGTAAACTTGATGCATACGAAAGCATATACATACATAAAAACAAAAACACGGTCATGAACAACGACCTAGGTATCATCCCACACTCTCCACTTTTTCAGTTACTTAGTTAAACGGCTTCCTCACCTTCCACCCCCCCTTTCCCAACGGTCACTCTCGACATATATACCCACTCTTTTCTTATACCACCCACATTACTGAAGATGACAGCGTAGCTGTCGAAACACCGTGTCTAGTTTTTAAAAAATTTTTGGTTAGAGTCTACAGTGTGAGTGCCTCCTTGGAGTGTGTGTGTGTGCCAGTGTCTTAATCAAGAATTAGGTCCCCGACGTTCCCAACGGAGACCTGCAGCGCGTACGTGAGTTTTCTCATTCCTTTTTATTGACGGTGAAGGATCTTTTACTTTTTATTTATAACTTCTTTAACCAAATTTTGATCCGAGAGGGAAATGTTTAAAAGTATGTGGATTATAGAATGACAAAGTAGCAAACGTTTTTGAGAAACGATGCCTAGAATCAGCACTGATAACATTATCGGTATAAGAGGGTTTGCGGCTAATCACAAAAACGTTTGTTATCTTCAATTTCGATATTTTAATCCGAAACATTAAGTTACCCATTTCACTTATCTTCGTAAGTGAAGAAAAAGATCTCGTGCAAACTATTTAAAAAATTTAGACATATATCTTATTGTCTATATAGTACCAGTCCATAAGCCTAGGATATCATCCACGAATCTGTAACAGTAGTGGATGTATCAATGCCCTTAATTGCCGGAGTCGAAAAGTTTCTTCTCAAGGCGGTTCATAAAGATAACGGTGAGTAATGGGGATCTCATAGCCAAACCATTGTTTTGTTGATAAAAAACGCCCTGAACAATAATTTTGATTAAGGTAAATTTTGATCAATTTACACAAAGCTCTCATTGAAAAATAAAATATGCGAGCTGCCTTTGGTGTGAAGTTAAATGGAAACTTTAAACACCTCATACACCAAAAAATACACCTTTACATAAAAAGGAGCACAATTGATATTGAAGTATTCAAACTTCATCTACAACTCACAAAAAATCCTTTAAAGAAACTGATGAAATTAACTGGGACGAAAATATAAAAAATAGTTCAAGTAACTCAACACAGATATGAATTTAAATCAAGATCACTCGGCAAAAAACTTCCTACAAGATTGGTGAACCTCCTAAACATAATAAAACAAAACACAACTAATACCTCATATATAAGCAGTGTCTGTTTGATTTTTTCAACGCTGACGTCATCAATGACACGTTTTGACGCGTTTTTAACAAACTTTCAGATTAGGTGGAACGTTGAAATTTCGCAGGAATATTTGGTACAGATATAAAAATTAAATGACGAAAATGAAATACTAAAAAGACCCGGGTTCGACTTAAGGGGGGCGATTTCCATTTCCCGTAAGATAACACGTAAAATGCGAATTTTTAAAATGCAGGCTTTTATTCTTTTGGAAATTAAAATTACAAAGAATTAACTTACGATCTTCAATTTTTAACTATGTTTTAGAAAATTAATGAAGTTTCTTATTCTATTCGTCTTTTTTCGCCTAATGTTCGAAATCTCTCATATTAAACATTTAAATCACATATTTAGGGAAAATATCGTCTTTTAAACGGGGCGTTGCCTTGCCGACCAGGTCATTGTTAATCTTCGAGAATCAATCGTTGTATCAACCCGCAAGGGTTAAATGTAAGAAGGGACTACTTAGTCTCAATTTCGCCCTAATAAAGTCGTTTGTCTGTCTGTCATACGTGTAATATATACGAGTGCATAGATTGATTTAAATTATCGTAGAATTTTTCGCGAAATTACGTAAATAGAGGGAGGGAGAGAGGGGCGGTGAGAGGGAGTGAGGGAATATTATTATTTATTTATTACTTATAATTATGTCTAAGGAAAGCGTGCTTTGAATATTTTAATACATGAGAGAGAAGGAGAGAGAGGATGAAAGAAAGGAGAGAGACAGGGGGGAGTGGAAAGACAGGGGGGAGTGGAAAGACAGGGGGAGGAGTGGAAAGATAGTGGGGGAGTGGAAAGACAGGGGGGGGATTGGAGAGAGAGGGAGGGAGATAGAGGAAAGGAAGAGATGGATAATGGTCTTAATTATGGCGAGATTGAGACTAGGGAGTCTATTTTTCCTGAGAAATAGAGAGGAGGAGAGGTAGGGAGAATAGGAGGGAGGCGGGATTGAGAGAGGAAGAGAGAAAAGGTGAAAGAATGGGAAGTTACATAAATTTAATAATTAATCCACGCATTCCCGTCAGATTTGACGGGTAATTACGCTAGTTATGACAATAAAACCTAAATAGTTCACATTTTTTCCTCTGAAACGTTTCTACTGACGAAATCCAACTATTAAATAAAGGTTTGAATTTCGCTCTACCTTTCATAAAAACCTCCCATTGCTGAACTGATCGCGGATTTATCTTAACGGTAAGAGTCGGTAAACGAGCCGTTTATTTGTTAACAAAAATGTTCAGCTTGCTCGCTAGCCTGTGGGTGGGAGCACCAATACCAGACACAACTGGCCTGATGGGAATATTAGATTTGGGTATTTTAGGTGAACCATAAATCCGAGGAAGAAGCGGGTTCATGTACATTAATTTTCGCCGAGCATCGATAATTGGTTAACCATAACTTTAAATAAATTTAAAGCTTAAAGGGAGATACATATCTGTTGCAGTTTTGTGTGAGGATGTAACATCTCTTCAAAAACGAGTTTGTTCATTTCCTAAGTCAAATAAATGAGTAGGTAATGAATCATTTTACAGAACTTGAGATGTGATTATCAGAAACGAAAACTGAGCAATGCTTATACTTTGTAGCCGAAATCGTTGTAAATCATGCAGACGGATTCACAACGACGTTCGAGTTCCTGCATATACATGTGCCAACAGTTTCTCTCATGACCCGTCTATTCAATTTCCACAAAAACATTCTCTCAAGTAATTTTAATTAAAAAGAATTGGCTGCCGCCGATTTGGAACTCATAGATATAAGCGCTTTTTCGACGAAGAATAATATAAAAACTAAAACGAGCAAGAAAAACTACAGAACATTCTAGTTGGCATTTAAAAAGTAAATCTATTCCTATTGAAGACTTTCAAAGTCAAGCGTCACATTAAAAAAATATTTAATATTATTTTTATATCCTATTTTTCAGTATTTACTATTTTAAAAGGTGTTTCAATCGGTTACTGTACTATTCACTATTGTACTATTCGCGTTATATTGATTGAGTTATGGATTTTAAAGAAGAGTTTTGCCTAATCAAAAGCCATTATTGATGCATTAATTAATTTTTCTTTTAATGTTCCTCAGTGCCGGATTTAAGAAAATAAAGGTTAAAAAGTGGACAACTTCAGAATTTGAAGGGAAGTTTTCTTTTATTTTCAATATTGTTCCAGGGAATGACTTAATTACTATATTTGAAGCTAATGTGGATTTTTAGTAATGCCATTCTGTGTCACTGTGTGAAATACATTGAAAATTTGAGAGAAACTGATATTTATATGAAATTCATGTAGGGTGGCTATATTCTGTAGTCCCCTTCTACGTGAAATTAAAAAATGAGGAGATTACGGAAGATCGAATTAAATAAATTAAAATTCCGACCAGACCAGAGAAATAGTCAAAGCCCAAAAGAAAAAAATAATAGAAAATATAAAATTTGGGAAATTTAAATCTCACTTTTAAAATAAAAAAATGTCTTCAGCTGTGTTATAGACGGCAGTGAAGGTCACACAAATAGTGAAAAATTAAACTTTCTATCTACAAACATTTGATTAGACTCTATTTGAAAGTTGTGAAGGTACGATATTTCTTCAAACATTTCTTTGGCAGCATAAAAATGGCATAATAGAACACATACGTCCTGCAAATTTCAATCTTCTGTATTTTATCGTACAATTGCTTTTTTTACGTAATTTTAATGACTGCGCCATCGGACAGACAGAGCGGAGACATAAGCGCGTTCATAAAATTGAACCGGAAAATAATGTCAATTATAATAATAGCATTTCTAACAATTGAAATAATAAATAAATAAGTAATCAGACAACTAAATTAATTTCCACCAAAGGGGGTCATTGAAAATTAAAACGAGGTAAATTATTAATTAGATTAATATGACATGCAATATTTCATCATTAAATAAACAAAAACGCCATGAGAGACGCCTAAAGGTCAAAAATCATGATCTTAGACATTTTTGGTGATATCTGTAAGGAATTTTATTTTATTCATGATAGATGCGAGAGGGTTAAAAATCACGACCTTCGACATTATGTTGATAACGTAATGAATTTTATTTTATTCATCAGAGACGCCAGGGTATCAAATATCATGATCATTGACATTGTTTTGGTATCTGTACTGAATTATCTTTTTTCAATTGTGTATATAAGGTTTAGAGTCGGGACTCATTGGCACATACAAAATCGCCTGCCATCTCTTGAAGACCAACGGACGAACATAACCCGCACGCAAAATGCAGAATATTCTTCTGAGTTACTTCATCTTACTCTCCATCTCTCTCTCTCTCTTTGCGTGGCTGAGCAATCTCGAGAGACATGCGGAAGGGGAGATTTCAAATTGTCTCTTTTCGGAAGAAGAATAGAAGATATGAAGTGGAATACATCGTATCACCTAGACAGCTTATTCTGTAACGCAACAGACAACTGGAAGTTGATCATACAGCAAAACGTTACGGATATAGCTGGAATGAGGCATATTAGTCTACGGGGTTTTTTCACCAGTAAAGTACTTTGAAAATACTATCTGAAATTTAACTACCATGCTTATTTGCAATTATGAGAGAAAACTATCATATTAAAGGAGGCTTTCCAATAATTACTTCCAACTCGTATAAAGTCATGGGAATTTAGCTGTCTTCCGAATGCATAACGAATTAAAAGTCGATTCATGGTTGTTCTAAATTGCCGCCATTTAAAGGTGCATAAGTAACCATTGATTAAATAACGTCATTTCTTAGAATCAATCTTATTCTGATCAAATTGTGGAATAAAATAACTTTTAAAAAATATTCAAAATCTCGCACAATCAATTTAAGAAATCTGGTGTGATTATTTCCTGAATATCATTACGTATTGTAAGGCAGGATGATACGGTTATATAACAACTGTGCGCATTTGATAGACACCCATTTCACAGTTTTAGGCATTATGTATACCAATGTTTTATTTTATATTTCAGAAAATGTGAACATGACGAGCGGTTTTATTCCGACCCAGGATGTACTAATATTTCTCAAGGATCTCTGACAAAACCTCATAGTGACGGCGAATTAGGTGGAAAATGTAAAGGTAAGAAGATATATCCGATGAATTGCTGGACCTAGGATATATCATTTAATGATGGCAAAGACGATTTTGTTGCGTAAATAACTGTAATTTTGTATAATAATAAAGTCGGCATGTGTCTATGTGTGTGGACAGCATTTCTCGTAAACCATGTAAATTAGAGACTAAAACCTTAGTACACTTACTAAAGAGACCCTGAGGATGTTCACCTTGGGTCCAGAATTTTACTTTCTGGTGAGAGATTATGGAGAGGAGGGAAGGGGATAGGGAAGAGAAGAAAAGATGAAAAGGGGTGTGGGAAGAGAATAGGGGAAGGAGATAGAGAAGAGAATAGGGGAAGGAGATAGGGAAGAGAAGAGGGGAAGAGGAGGGGGGAAGTGGAGAGGGGAAGTGGAGGGAGGAAGTGGAGGGTGGAAGTGGAGGGGGAAAGGGGAGGGGAAACGGGGAGGGGGAAAGGGGAGGGGGAAATGGGAGGGGGAAATGGGAGGGGGAAGAGAATATGGGGAAGAGAAGATGGGAAAAGGTGGGGGAAGAGGAGAGCGGAAGGGGAGAAGCGAAGGAAAGGGAGAAATGGGATGTTATACAAATCATAACCTGAACAGAGCCCCGTGTTAATTTTTTTCTAAAATTATACAATATATTTTGAATATTATTAGCAAAATATCAATTTTTAATCTATATTTCGTTTGTTCATATCAATTATGGATGAATATGGGCCACATATCTCGATAGTACCTTGAGTTCGAATGAAAATATTAGAGTGAAAAAAGCATGACAAATTCGAAGTTGTAATCACGGGGTGAAGCAAAATTAGTTAGTGTAAAATAAATTCCGAATTTTATGATTATTACTTAGTATCAGTTCTAATTGAATCAATGTCCATGCTAGAATAAAAAGGATAAAATATCTATTCGGATCTAAAGGAATTCTACACGCACATTTAGCAGGAAATTGAGTGGGATAGCCATATTTATTGAGTTTATGGTATTTACTTAAAGGCGATTATTCTAAACGCGGGAGATTATTTAGTGGATAACGTGTATTTTTTTATGTTGATCAAAATAAAATATAATTAATTGAATCAGGGGAGACTTCGTGGCAGTAGGCAATATTGTTGATATTAAAAAATACAAATTAATATACCTATTCATTTCTGTGATAATGTCTTCACATCCAGTTTCAATATGATAACTTCATTGTAAAATTGGAATCAATCATGTTTTGTTGTATGCCAACAGGTGAAAATGGAACACAAGAACTGGAGCTGGAAGTTGTTTCCCGAAAGGAGTGGAGAGCACGAAAACCAACAAGAAAAATCGCCGTCTGGGTGGAACTAGTGGATAGGATATTTGTCAATTATACAGATACACTCTGCTTAGACAATAGGATATGCAAGCTTGCGATGCTGAAGGAGCAAGACGATCACATTCCATCTCATGGTGATATTCCTTATAATTTCTATTCTGGTGAAGACGGAACTGTGTACGACGGACTTGGTTGGGAAAGGCAGACAGGTGGTAATTTAAGTTTAATATATTTCCTTGATGGAGGAAACCCTCCTTCCCGCCAGCAACTGCAGTCATTTTGCTTACTCATTGCCCAAGGAATCAAGTTGGGAAAGATTTCTTGAAATTTCGTGATTGTTGGGGATTTGAGAGTGTTAGTCGAGAGTAGGAAATGGTTCAACGTCATTCAAGATCAGGAGTTGCAGATTGTTTCTCAACATGAGTGGAACGCAAGACAGCCAACAAAAGTTATCGATCCATGGAACAAACCGGCGAGTAAGATATGGGTCAATCAAGGTAATCCATCATGCTATAATACTAGCATGTGCAAGCTTCAGATGATGAAGACACAAAACGAACACATCCCATCTCATGGTGATATTACGTGCAACTTTTACTCTGGAGGAGACGGACTTGTTTATGAAGGAAGGGGCTGGGACAGGCGTTTTGATGATGAACTTAATTTAGCGTATTTCCTTGATGAAGGAAACACTCCTTCCCGTCAGCAACTACAATCGTTTGGGTTACTCATTGCCCAAGGTATCAAATTGGGAAAGATTTCTCCAAATTTTACAGTTAGTGGTCATTCAAATGTTTTGGAAATCAGTAGAAAATGGTTTAGTGTTATGAAACATGCATGAATATCATATTTACTTTCCCCATACGTAATTTAGTTTAAATTTATTCTATTTGCGTAAAAAATCGAATTCGAGGTTTGAACGGAAATACCCGTTTTGAGATCCTCAAAGCGCGTTTCCACTATTTTTTGTGTGATAGGAATCTAATGGGTGCTCTAATTCAAAAGCTAATAACCAGATAAGCACGAGACTTCATACTTTAGATTTTTATTGGTAATTTAAGACCTGAAATGCTTTTGTTTGCCGATAGCCAAATGGAAGTTGGGATTTACTCTTGCCATTCTTCTGTTTTTTCAAATATATCCTTTAGAAACTAATTTATGTAGACATTTGTTATTGTAAAATTTGTAAACAATATAAATATCCTTAACCCCTGTTTAACATACTTTCATGAAACGGATTTTTTAAGAGACTAACGAAAATGTCAGCCAAATATAAAATATTGGCGAGAATTATGTACTAAGTTAAATATAATTTAAATAAAAAAGAAATTATACTGATTTTAATATGCAATAAAAAGTAAACAATATATATAAAATTTATGTTATTGAGTGTTCTAAAACTAGTTTTCGGCTAATAGAAATTGTATCACAAAGAAATACATTACGCTATCATCATTCATCATCATGCTTCTGTCCGAAGACAGGTTTTAACTGAATCGCTGCCTCCATTTCTCTCTCTCCCTAGAAGCCTCTTTTATACCTCTATAAGTAGTATATCCCTGCTTTATATTATCTAATATTCCTATTCTTTTTCTCCCTCTTCCTCTTTTTCCACTAATTTTTCCTTCTAAGATCGTCCTTTGTCAACACTGTCTTCTCAATATGTGCCCTATCCAATTTGCTTTTCTTTTCCTGATTGTTTTTATTAGCATCCTATCTTCTCCCACCATTTCTAATACTTCTTCGTTTCTCTTCCTCTCTGTCCATTTCACTTTCATCATTCTTCTCCATACCCACATCTCAAAACTTTCTAAATATTTTTCCTCCTTTCTCCTTATCGTCCACGTCTCTGCACCATAAAGAGCTATGCTCCATATGTAGCATTTTGCTAATTTCTTCCTTGTTTCTAGATTTATTTTCTTGCTTGTGAGAAGCTCCTTCTTCTCGTTAAATGCTGCTTTTGCCATTGCAATCCTACTTCTGATGTCCTGTGTACTACTTCCATCCTGTGCTAAAATACTGCCGAGATATTTGAAACTACTTACTTGTTCCAATTTTTGGCCATTTACCATTATATTTAATTCTTTATGTTCCTTTGAAACCACCATGACTTTCGTTTTTTCTGTATTGATCTTCATTCCATATTGTTGGCCAACCTCCACTAGTCTGTCTGTCATCCTCTGAAGCTCTTTCTCGCCTTCTGCTATTAAGCCCTGATCATCTGCGTATTTAATGGTGGTAATACTTTCACCTCCTATCTTAAATCCTTTCTCTTCCATCAACGCTTCTTCTGTTATTGTTTCTGCATACATATTAAATATCGCTGGTGAAATAGGACAACCCTGCCTCACTCCCCTCCCTATTGAAGTACTTTCTGTTTCTTCTCCTTCAACCCTGACTCTAATCTTTTGATCAAAGTAAAGGTTTTTAAGCAGTCTTTTATCTTTCCAATCTATTCCTATTTTGTTTAAAATACCCAGCATCTTATCCCATTTCACTCGGTCAAAAGCTTTCTCCCAATCTACAAAACAAAAATACATATCTTTATTGACTTCTAGCGCTCTTTCTATCATCATCCTCATACATCCTATAGCATCTCTAGTCCCCCTTCCTCTTCTAAAACCAAACTGATTATCTTGCAGCTCCTTTTCTATTTTACATTCAATTCTTTTGGTTATTATTCTGGTTAGAACTTTAGCTGTATGAGAAATTAAACTAATAGTTCTGTAATCCTTACAACATTTTGCATTGTTCTTTTTCTCCAGTGGTACCATCACAACATCTAAAAAATCTTCAGGCCATACACCAGTATCATATACTTGGTTAAAAAATTTTGTGAGTTGCTTAACTGCTTTAGACCCCAAAACCTTAAGAACGTCCACGGGTATATCATCACTCCCAACTGCCTTTCTTCTTTTCATGTCATCAATTGCTCTTTTAACTGCAGACTCGAGAATACTTGGTCCTAGCTGATCTTCTTCCACATCCTCTTCTTCATTTAATTCAATATTTCTTGGCTTTCCTTGTTTGTCATACAGAACCTCAATGTATTCCTTCCAGACATTCTTTACATTGTCTGGCTCCGATACTATTTTACCACTTTTGTTCATGATTCCTTTACGTCCTATCTTTCTTGCTTTTTTCTTGAATAGTTCCCTTGCTTTGCTATACATGAGGTCTGTTCTACAAATTCTTTCACATTCGACAATCTCCTCGCATTTCTCATTTATCCACTGTTCTCTGGCTTTATCTGTTTCCCTTCTTAAAGCATTATTTAACTCCTTGTACTTTCTTTGGCCTTCTTCAGTGTTTATGTTCTTCCACTATCTCCACTCCTCATCTACATTCTTCCTATTTTCTTCATCTCTCTCCCCCAACCTTTCCTCCAGCTCAGTCATGATAGCCTCCTTGTTTTTAAGGAGTTCCTCTAAGTTCCATTTCTTGTTAACTCTTACGTTTCTCTTAACGCTCTTCAGTCTACATTGTATATTTGCCACCAAAAGGTTGTGGTCAGAATCGATATCTGCCCCTGGTAGTGTTTTCACATTTTTAATGCTATTTCTAAATCTTTCATTGACTAGTATGTAATCTATCTGGTATCGTCTCTGGTCTCCTGGGCTTCTCCATGTGTAAAGTCTCCGCTGGTGATGCTTAAACCATGTATTAGTTACAATTAATCTATTTCTATGGCAGAATTCCACAAGTTTATCCCCTCTTTCATTTCTCTTCCCTAGTCCATATTTTCCCACTATGTTATCTTCCTGTCCCTCTCCGACTACACTGTTCCAATCTCCCATTACTATGGTGGTGATCCTTCCTTTTCCCTCCTCCTCCAATATCTCCATAATCTGTTCATAGATTTCATCTACTTCGTCGTCGCCAGCATTAGTCGTTGGCATATACACTTGAATTATAAGCATTTCCACTGGCTCCATCTGAAGTTTTACGGCTATTAATCTATCATTAAATGTCACTACCTTGCTAATTCTTTCAGCTATCTCTTTTCTCATTATAATCCCCACTCCCCTTTCCTTTTTCTCCCCTCCTGAGTAAATAATCTTAAATTCGTCTGAATTTATCTCGCCTTCTCCTTCCCACCGAACTTCACTAAGACCTACTATACCTACATTATTCCTTCTCATTTCCCTTTTTATGTTCTCTAGTTTACCCCCTGAATTCATAGTCCTAACATTCCATGTGCCTATTCTTAATTTCTCACCACTTGCTTTCCTATTAATGTTAAATTTCCTCTGTGCATCCCCTAGGGTAGTCCCCACCCGGAGATCCGATTGGGGGACTATTTTACCTCCGGAATATTTTACCCCAGAAAGATCCATAGAGGTATTTCAGCTTTTCAGCCTATCATGGGAAATATAATGAGGTAGTTTCCCCTTGCTTTCCTCATCGCAGTTTCACAGAGTGATTACCCATCTGTAGCTGTTCAGATCCACATGATCACCACCTACAGAGGTACTGTGCAAGCTGCTGCCCTTGCACAGGGGGATGTAAAACCCCCAAGACTGCTTCTTAGTCTGACTCTTCCCCTCAGACCTTTCCGGCTTGGATGGTCCTACCAGGAGAATTATCTCCCGCCGGCATAGCTCTTTGGTTCGTAAGAGTACACAAACCCTCCCACCTCTGTAAGGTTATGCAGTCCTTAGGGAGGGACATTACGCTATACAATTCTAATATCTATGCCCAAAATTATTTTTAATTTAGGGAACGTTTAATTTTTTCTCTCACTCCTTCTTTCCTTTCTTTCTTTGTCTCTCTCCTCTCGCACTCTCTCTTTCGTATTAAAGCATTCTATGCCTTTTTTTTTTTTTTAGATTTGGTCACAGAATTTCTATTCAGGCGCTTGTTGGCACCTCAGCACATGAGTGCAGTCCGAGATGTCCGTGATCAGTTTGTTTATTCTCTTTGTAAACAATTTATTCGTAAGGTTACTTTGCAACACAATGTTAATGTCCTTGGTTTGCTAGTGCCACTGATCTCGGACGCGCCTTAGCTAGTCGCTGTTAGATCTTTGATAGGATAAGGAAAATGTCCGTCTGTTAGTTGAAAACACTACGAAAGCAAAATTATTTCACTAATATCTGGTGTGTTTTCAAAAGAAGTTGAGCGGGAAGCAAGGCATTTGTGCAGCCAGCGAGGTGTTCCACCTCTCCACCTGAAGGCGTTCAAAACAAGAATCACACTCTCAACCATACTTAATGTATAATAAAAAGTTTTTATTGTTGATAAAACTTTTAAAATTTTGAACAATATTTTAATTTAAAAATCATTTTATCCGAATTACAAAGTAATAAAACCTGAAAATTACCCGAGATTGAATATTTTTTTAAAGCCTCGAAAAGTATGTAACTTTTTATACCCGGTTTTAACCAGAATGAAAAGGAAAATAATAAAACACGATACTTACCCTCCGAAAGAAACTTTTTTTAAAACCGAAAAATCCATACCCTACGCATATAGTATAGTATATATAGTATAGTAAATAACGCAATTTTTTCGTCTATTTGAAGGCTTAATAGACGCTCATTGAACCGGAGGTAACAATGAGGTTCGCCTTGGCAACACCAAGAAAGAGTACGTAAAAGCCATAACATGCCAAAAATAAATGCCTATTTCTGACAAATTCTTCCGTGTAATGTCAAAAAATCGCAAGATTAAGAGGTTTTATAGTTTTAGCCGTAAGAATAAAGTAAAAGCGGAGAAAATTAATCCATATTTACGTATTTTTATGGACGAAGGAAAACAATCATGAACCTTGAAAAATCGAAAATCCCGTGTAAACTTATGGGAAAATATAATCGTCTCCCAGAGGGGAATCCGTGACTTTTTCGGAAATTTTTTATTTTTCTAGGGACCATCTAATGGGGATTAAACTATTGTGAAATTTTCAGCTGTTAATTCCAAAGTGAAATGCCTAAAAGTAGTGTCAGACAGACGAATTATATTACATATATAAAGCCTCGTGTCTAAAGTTTTGGAACTGGGAATTTCCGTTCCCGGACATTTACTCGATATTTCTTATTCCCGGGAAATGTTCGTTTGAATTTTGTGCCGAGTCAAGCTTTCCCAGAATTACCTTCATAGCTGTTTTTTTTTTAATATTCCTCCGAATTTCAGCCTCAAATGTTAAACTATAAAAAATATTTTGGATGTTTTTGATTTTATCCATATTGTACCAATATAATTTCTGATAAATACTAAACATTTTTTCAGTGAATGCTATTTAGTAACTGAGTTATTAGGAATTTGATATTTAGGATCAGGTTGCGTTTCTCGCTATTTATTCAATTTTAATTAAACGCTAATGCAATGTCAAAGTGACTTCTTCTCGCGCCCGTGAATGTCGTTAGTAAAAAAAGGTCCAAAGGTAATGGTTGTATGTTACATGAATCTAAAACTATGCGCCGAAGTACAATACACTACCTTTCTCTCTTAATATTCTTCTTTCCCCAATCCTTCCTCCCCTAATCAACCAAATTAGCTACTCTGAACAAGTAAATTAAGTATATATAAATTAGGGAGATGACGGTACTTTTTATATGAATTTTCGTGGATAGATGCGATAATCCAAATCAATGGTACCCAATAACACGAAACCGGCAACAATGCGAATCACTAAGAATGCGTCAAATTCTCGCGTTGAAAACTGGTCTGTTGATCGATTCGACGCGCAATCAAAAATCGATAACAGGAAAACACACTTTCGCTCTTTTAGGCGTTCGTATTTTCAAGCCTCGAACTTTTACCATGATTCAAAGTGATTTTAATATGCGAATGATTAATGTTATACATCTAAATGCCTTCCTTCTCGTATATAACGCAACGAATGTTGTTTATATTGTTTGCTATGAAAATCATTTCCTTCTCCTTGCTTCTCACTCTCTCTCTCTCGTATTAAAAACATTAAAAACACGCGCGCCTAATGTGTCCGCAATGTAACAAGTATCCTGTATCTCGTAAACTGACGTGCGGCATGTGCGGTGATTTTTCGAAACACAATTTTACGATCTTTTAAGATCAGTAGTCGAATATAACGCGGGGGCTACTTTTAACCCTTAACTGGTATGGCGAAAAAATGCAGCATATTTGGTATGGTGGGGGTCAGATTTGGCCCCAAAAGTAAAAATTATGCATCAATTAACAATTTAGTTTTTTCAGCCAAAATCTTTATCCAATGTGTTTTGTACACTCTTTTGCAAGGGATTATACTCATTGCTTTTGTTTAAAAGTAACTTTAGTTGAATTAGGTGAACAAAAACAAAAGTCGTCTGTTATGATATGTATTTCAATTAACCCTTCGACTTCACCTACTGATAAGTTACGCGAAATCCACCTGGGGTGTTTTTGACCCCAAGGTAATTTCGTTATAAAATTAATTTTTACGTTGATTTTCCACTCTCATTTCTTTAATGAAATAATAATATATAACATAAACAATTTTATTTCACCCTTAGCTTACAAAAGTTTTTGTTTTAGATATGGATTTACATGAATTTACAAGGATTTCTCTCGGTGGTCAAAATCTCTACAAGGTTCTTGAATAATGACAAAATATATTGACTATAATATTTTTTTAATTTACAAGTTTACAAATTAATTTTATTCACATTTGTTGCATGATATTTTTTCTCCGAGTGATCATTGCAAACATAGTCTCCACATGTTCCACAGATTTGATTGACCTTTCGATACATATCTCGTGAATAAGAGGAACGTCTTCCACGCTTTTTCACCCCTGGTCTGTCGTTTTCTATATTGCGCTCAAGCAGGTGCTTAAAACCTGCAGAGACAACTGCTTCCCTAATTGCTTTTGTTCGCGTCTGATGGTCCTGCAATCGTCTTTCAATTTCTGGCTCTATCAACTCTCTTGCTAAATCAATGAGAAAGTTGCGCCGTGCACCCTTTCATCTTTCGCCATTGACTCTACGTGTGTTTAGAACAAAGGTATTTATTGCGGCAAGTTCTATTATATCAAAAAAATAATGCAAGGGGCCACCTTCTTGTTGCATGCTTCACTGAGTAATGCTTTGCCATTTGGTCTATAGTATCAACACCTGATTTAGTTTTGTTGTAGAATAAAATGACCTCTAATATTTTGTGCTCGTCACTACTTACATCAAATGACCTATAAAGAGTAGAAAGCAGAATAACCGCCTTTCTCGGCTTTGGAACGTAAGAAACAATCCAAGTGTTGTTTGTGTACGCAAAAATACTTGAATGCTCCTCTCTTTGCCTGGAGGGTAACATCACCATAGGAATTTCCACCCCATTTGACCGAAGAGTCCCCACGAGCGTTAATTTCTTTTTTAGAAGTTCCTAGCCAAGTTCGTAACTAGTAAAGAAATTGTCAGTTTTGATATTTCTCCCATTCCCTTGCAAATGGCTAACCATGTCTAGTACCACGCATTTACCTTGGTCTACTTCTATCGTTCCTTCGATTTTATCTGTATATATTTGTGTGTTTACAATGTACTGGGTTTCGCAGTCAACAGCCGCTCGGTTTTTAAAACCGTACTTTGCTAGCTTGGAAGGTATATACACTTTGAATGCGCTTCTATCTATAAATGTGCACAAATGTTCATCAACAGTAATATTTGATGACGGCTTGTATGATGACATGCAGGCCTCTACGAACATCTCGAGAACAGCCATTATAGCCTCTGCTTTATTTTTCGATACCTCTTGTCTTGCAGTGCGAGACTCCTTATGATCAAATCTCAGACACCTGAGTATATCTTGAAACCGGTGACGAGACATTATGGCTCAAAGTATTGCAAGTCCGTAGTCTGGAGACCAAAATTGAGGAAGTGGCTTTCCCCGTCCTTCATGAACACCAGACATGAGCAAAATCCAAGGAAATAATTCATCTCGATGATGTCAAGTTCCGCCCATTTAGATACCAACTGAAAATAAGTAATACGTATTAGTTATACAGATCATAACTGCGTATTCGGAATGGGAAATATCAGTGAAATAGGTAAAAACCCGAGAAAAATACTTACTTTCAAATCATTTGCTCTTTGATTTGTGTAAGTGCACATGAGTTGCATAATGCCATACGTCAGGAACCTTTTGAAGCAGTCAGCCATTGAGTTCAACTCTCTTTGAACATGATTTGGGATTCCAATGGCTTTTCTCAGTAGGTTCTCTGGAGGGCCCTTCCGAGCAGTATGTGGAACTGGACTGAATTTCAAATTTCCATTTCTTCTAGTATACAATCCTTCATCTTCTCGATTGTCTTCGATCTCCAATGAAAGTTATTTATCCACTAAAACATCCAGAACTTCTTCGATTTTCGTTCGAACTTCTTCTCCATTGCTCTCTTCACTATTATCACACGGTAAATATTCGTCACTGTTTCTGTCTTCAAGAAGTCATCTATAGCGTGAGATGCACTATATTCTCGACTCAAGCGAATGAATTCCATCTTCCCTGTCTCTTTGTAATGTTAGCTTTGCACTAGTGAACCATTCAGCAAAGTAAATGCTACTCACAATCAGTGCCACTAAGAAACTTAATAGGAAGTTGTTTCCTACGTAAAACGAGAACTTCAAATGCTATTTTGTAGACAAGGTCAACTAAAAGGCTTCAATTATGTGCAAAGCCATATAAAAGTGATATAAACTTCCGATAAAAGATTTTACTGTCACACTCCTCCTCCTCCTCCAGTGAGAAAAATATATTATTGCTTCTCAGGGTGGTTGGTTATTTTAAGAGAAGGCGACCGCAAATAACCAGAAGAGAGATCATGAAAGGCATATCTAGCATATGATAATATTCACTCACTCAAAGTCGTTTGTGAAGGAATTTTGCAGAACAGAAATTGGCTAAGTTCACTCTGATTTGTCGGCACAAACGTCGCATACAACTCTCCGCGTACTATGTTTCTTAGATACACTTTTTCGACAGGTTTCGCAAGAATTTTTATCATCAATTATTTTCGTAACAAAATTATTCATTATAACCTATTAGTTTTAGATTTTATAAAACGTAGTAAGCAGTTGTTGCATTCTTCATGGATTTCAGCCTACTTGAAAATTACATAAAACGTTTTTATGATTATTACTACATGTTATTAACGCAAGAGTTTATTAATCTGCGATTTACATGATTTATTTGTGGAGGAATTTTATGAAAAAAGGTTCCTCTTATGGTATGGTGGAGTCAAAAATGACTGCAAGATCCTCTAAAGCGTAGTTCAGGCTAGCAAATAAGATTGCAATCATACTTTGAAAGCCTAGAATGGGACATGGTGAATATTTTTTCATTTAAATATGTCTGGGAACAGTTCTGACCCCACCATACCAGTTAATGGTTAAAATTTCATTTTTTAGAAAAAACATCGCCGCAAATTCGGGACAATACGGTAGTTGGTCTCTTTTTATCTCCACATCGTCAACATCGAGGAAATATTGGTTGCGCAACTCAAAGTACGTCTGAATATTGAATCTGCTAACAATTTGTCGCAAGTAATGTATCACCTGTCATTAGGATTTATTAATGACTTATGTATTTACGTTCTATCAATAATAAATATTAAGTTCAAATGAAAAATGATGCATTAAATCTTAAAATTGCGAATTCATTATTATTCCCGGATTCCCGGGATTTCCGGGTTATTCAAAAATCTAATTACCATTTCCCGAGAAGCAAAGTATCGCCGGGAACCCAAAACTCTATTTGTGTCCATTAGCAATCAACTTCCGCAATTTATTGCAGAAGATCTTGCGCAAGTGTGACCACTGGATGCTATAAAGTGGGCAATTTTTTTTCAGAAACTCACCTCCGCAATCTGTAGCAAGTTTCATTGCCGCAAGTACTTGCTAACCTGTTTACACTGCTAGAGCGTCGAGCGATGAAGATGTACATCTACATGTTACCCTGCAATTCACCTAGTTGGTGGGTGGCAGGTGGTGCAATGCACCAAATTCTACCTAAAGATTGTCTAACGCAATTCGAAATTTCCTATTCTGATCTCGTATTGTCCTCGGAAAGAACGAGCCTAGATAACGCTCCGTCCTACAATCGATCTCACGTATTTTATCGTCTCGATCATTTCTACCTATATATGTTGGTGCCACAATTATTCCTACAACCTCCTCTTTTAGAAATTTCGATCCATATTTCTCCAGAAGTCTCAACCTTGAGTCCAATCTACGGTCCTCCAGTGATACCCAGTTCAAATCGCTCAGTAAAGAGGTGACGCTTTCCTTCTGTTCGTACTTTTGTTTTACAAATCTGGCTGCTCTGCGCTGTACTCTTTCTAGTTGAATTATGTGTCCTTTCTTTTACGGATCCCATATGCTCGCTGCGTATTCCAATTGCGGTCTTACCAGTGATAAGTAGCATGTTTCACGTACTTTCTCTGTAGTGTTCCGTACTATTCTACCTATGAATGCCAGTTTCTTGTTGGCCGCGCCTATAACTCGACGAATGTGCATGTCACACGAAAGATCTCGACAAATGGTTGCTCCTAAATATTTTACATACTCAGCTTGTCGAATGCTCATTTCATCTATTTTATACTCGAAACATAAATATTTGTTCTTACTTTTCCAGAACGTGACTGCGGCACATTTCGTATAATTTATTTCAATTTGCCTTTCTTTACACCACCCTCACGCAGTGACTGATGATCCTCCTGGTTTTTTATTTCTTTATATAGAACAGTATCATCGGCGAAAAGCCTAACTTTACTACGAACAACAGAGCAGATATCATTTACATAGATTAAGAAGAGCAGAAGGCCCAATACACTTCTCTGATGAACACCCGAAGCAACTTTAACGGGGGACGAGTATTTCCCATCGATGACAACTATCTGTTTCCTATTCGAGAGGAAGTCTCTCACCCAACTGACAACTTTCGGATTGATACCACATTGTCCTAACTTCGCAATTAATTTCCTATGAGATACTTTATCGAACGCCTTCCTGAAATCAGTGAATATGGCATCGACCTGAGTATTTTTCCCTCCGCATCGCAACAAATCGTCCACGAACAGACCGAGCTGCGTTTCGTATGATCTACCTCTCCGGAATCCGTGTTTGCATCCGTTAAGCAATGAATGATTATCTATATAGCGCATTACAGAGCTAAAGACTATGTGCTTAAGTATCTTGCACGATAATGAAGTTAAGGATATCGGCCTATAATTTTCGGGGTCTCTTTGTCGCCACCCTTATGGATGGGAGTAAAGTGTGTTACCTTCCAGTCTTTAGGAACTACTGCTTCCCTAATGGATTTCTCGAATATAATTTTCAAACAGGGCGCGATTTCAGCAGCTAATTCTTTCAATACACGCGCGGGAATTTTCTCCGGTCCAGGAGATTTACTTGGCTTAATTGAATGAGGTAGAAGCGCGATGCCATTTTACGAAAATACCAAATCTTCCACCAAATCGCCCTGATGCATAGGAGTGGGGGTTTTACATTCATCGTCGTTACGAGTAAAAGCTTTCTAAAAGTGTTGATTTAGTAGGTTTGCTTTCTCCGTACTATCGTGAACTACGATTCCCGTTTCCGATAGCAGTGACGCAACAGTGGGGCTCCTACCTTGAACTTCCATGACGTAAGACCAAAATGCTTTCGGGTTCTCTTTCAAGTTATCTTTTAAAACCTTCCTTTTATAATTGTTAAACGCATTACGCAATGCTACTCTGGCAATGGAGCGCGCCTCCTTGTATTGCTGCCTTATTATTGCAATCTGTTCGACTGTAGCTGTTGAGGATGTGTTATTTACGCGAGAGTGGAATTTTCTTTGCCGTCGGAGAGCGCTCCTAACTTCTTGGTTGTACCATCTAGGTTCTGCACTATCACGCTTCAGTTTGTTCGGAATAAATTTATCTGTACACTCTCGCATCATATCTCTGAACATGCACCAGGATTCCTCCGCGTCTGCGCTATCGGTTAAATTGCAGAAATTAGTATATTTCTTTCGCATAAAAGACCTAAATCTTGTGAAATCGGCTTTGGCGAATACATAAAGCTTTCTTTTAGCCTTAACCTGTTTCTCAGTATTTAACTGAAATTCCACGTACACTGCCTTATGATCGATTATTCCCTCAGCATCAGATACCCTATTCATACGCTCAGGAAGATTAGTAGCAAATAAATATAATATATTATTTAATCTCGTGGGAAATCTCACTGACTGATACAATGAGTGCTTACCGAAAGTTTCTAGTAAAGCCTCGCACGATTCACGCTCTCTACCTCCGGGATAAAAGCAATTATGGCTCCAGTCAATTGACGGAAGATTGAAATCGCCCCCGATTATAATGACTTTATCTTTATTAGACGAATTTAGCGTCGTCACTTGTTTCTCCAGAGAATGAATTAAAAAGCGCATATATTTATAGTTTTTGAGTTGCTTCCTTTCACACAACACCAAACACTTTCGACTTCGTCGTCGTTAATCTGTATTGGGTAACTTTCGTATTTATTGCTAACTGCTATAAAGACTCCACCTCCAGACCGGATACATCAATCTTTTCTGAAGACGCTATAGTCACGAGGAAAGATCTCCTGACTGGCTATGTCTGCCGTAAGCCAACTTTCTGTGCCTATAACTACATCAGCAAGCAGACTGCGAATATGATGTTCAAATTCGGCCTCCTTCCTGCGAATGCTGCGATAATTAACCGTAATTATTTTTAGTTTTTCGCTATGACTACGTAACGATTCCTCGCGCTCTACTGAGTTATTATTATTAATATTGCAATTATTGTCATTATTTTCTGCCTCCTTATCCTTTTATTATATCGACTATTTCTACTCTTGGAATGTATTCGGCTGTTACTTAACGTGGCGTTTATAGTGCTATTAATGTCGAACGCATTATCTACGGAACTGATGCATGGAAAATCGTTTATCCCCATATCTTCGATAATTCTGTTACCGTACGGATTTCTTACATTTTCCTTTATTGTGCTCTCAATTTATCCCGTACCTGTAAGCTGCCTACACCCTACCCTACCATCTGATCTACTATTGACGTGCATCTGAACGCTTGCTGAAAAATTACAATTGCTTAAATCTAACTTAAAAAAGCCCTAGAATTCCCAAACACCCTACGCGCTACCGTCTCCGCAGCCTCTTCAGTGTAGTGCACACCAGAACCGTTTAAGGATGCCCTACATGAGTCCAGGACCGGCCTCATGTCAACGAAGTCCACTCCATTGGGCCTACAGAAGTCCCACAGCCTACGGTTCAGCCCGACCACTCGGCTCCAAACCACAGAACAGAGAGAGGAACAGGATTCAGATTAGGTAGTTACCTAGTTAATTGATTAAAACTTTCGCGGTTATTATTATTGTGCGTTATATGTTTTTGGGCGACTGAAGAAGACTCCGGAAATGCAGGTAAAACGTTGGCAAGATCTAAAATAAGTATACGCGCGGGATTACCTTAAATACAGCGCATGATATTATACGATCTGAAATCAAAACTGAAAAACCGAGAGGATTTTCCATATAAATGGTACACTAAATGTAACGTCACAAATCACTCAATAGTTCGTCATTAAAGATACCCATAATTATTGTACATTTTGAACAACTAGTCAATTTATGCTATTTAACTTCGCCTTAAAGAGACCTACGTGGGAAGGAAATGACTTGAAGACCTCTGCAGGTAAGGCATTCCAGTGTTCAATCCCTCTATTAAGAAACGAAAATTTGCCAATTTGTTTTTTGTGGAGGGGGCTCAATCTTGTGTTTATGGTCCCTACGTCCTTAGTATGGAGGTTTCTTAATCCTATTACTTATATCTGCCCACGCCGGCTTTTCCGTGTATGCATTAAAAAGTCCCATTAGCCTAGCTATGTCTCTTCTATGTTCCAACAAATCCCACTCTAGTTTTTTTAACATTCCTGTTACACTTTCGGTTCTTCTGAAATCCCCTAAGACAAAGCGCGATGCAGTTCTCTGCACCATCTCAAGCTGTTTAATCTGACCTACTAAGTGAGGATCCCACACCATTGCAGCATATTCCATAATAGGCCTAACTAATGATTTATAAGCCATTTCCTTTGTGGCAGTACTACTCTTACCTAAGACCCTAATTATAACATGCAGTGCTCCGTATTCTTTGGCTACGACTCTATTTGCTGTCCCCACTGAAGGTCCCTCGTGAAGGTTATCCCGAGATACTTACACTCATAAGCTTCCGCTAGGACGCTGCCCTTTAAAACGTAATCCCAATTCAATGCACTTCTTCCTCTGCAGAAGCGTGTTAGTTTTGTTTTCTCTGCATTTATTATCATTTTATTTTCTTCTGCCCAACGTAAAAGTTCGTCTAAATCAGTTTGTAGTGTCCCGCAGTATTCATTGTTCTCGAATACTCTATAAATTAAACAATTATCCGCAAATAACCTAACGTTACACCTCAAAGACTCAGTTAAATCGTGTATGAATATCAAAAACAACAACGCTCCGAGGACACTTCCCTGAGGAACGCCCGAAACGATATCCGCGTCATTCGAGAGTTCACCGCCTACTCTGACCTTTTGCTTACGTTTTGATAAAAATTCCCCAATCCATCTAACCATTCTTTTGTCCATTCCCATTCTAGATATTTTATGCATTATTAACCTATGGCTCACTCTGTCAAAGGCCTTGGAAAAATCTATGAAGATAGCATCTTTCTGCTTCCCTTATCTAATGTCTCCACGATATCCTGTGCTAGCGCGGTCGTCTGGCTATCACACGAATAATCTCTGCGCGAAAACCATGCTGTAATTAGCTAGTTCTTTGCCTTCCGAAATTCTCTCATTTAATGAGCCAGTAAATGCTCCATTTGCTTACAAACAACGCTTGTTAAACTTATCTGGCGAAAATTATTCAAATTTGAACGAGAACCTCCTTTATATATAGGGACTACAATTGCTTCCACTCTTTCGGTATTTCCCCCTTTATTCAATGATACTGTAATAATATTCGCAAATACGGTGCGATATCTTCTCCTCCAAACTTCAGCACTTCTCCCACAATTCATTTATTTATTTTCATGCGGCCCCTAAACAGCCGTAATCGGCCATTTACAAGGGGCTCATTAACATAATAACAAGGACTATCACAAACATCCATGCCCTAGGTGAAGAAAAACCCACCTAGGCGGGATTCGAACCCGCGACCTTCGGATTGGCAGGCGAGGACGTTACCCTGCCACCACAAGATTTATGCTTCCTAATACTAAGTATGCTCTTTAAGATATCGCTGTCTCTTATTTTTATATATTCAAACTCATTGTTTGCTATCGTAAGCTCGTTGCTATCACTCTTGCCGTTATTAATATAACTGATTCGTAAGTAATCCTAACGCTTTTGCTATACAGTCTTTGAGTACTATACCATTTAAATCCAAATTTACATTATCTAACTCATCCAACATCATCCGTACTTACCTACTCGATAGATGGTGAGAGCATTCCTGTTTCGGAATCCGTGAAATACCTCTGGGTAATCTTGAATCGTGACCTGTCTTGGGACATTCACATAAGACGAGTGATAGGTGCGGCAAATAAGAAGTTGGCTTTTGTGCGTAGGATAGTCAGGAAAAGCACGGAAAAGGTGAGAGAATCCTGTTATTTATCGTTGGTTAGACCTCAAATGGAATGCGCAGCAGCGGTTTGGGATCCATATCAGAGGGGACTCATAAAGGATTTAGAAAAAATACAGCGGCGAGCAGCTAGATTCGTGAAAAAGAATTACGATAAAAGCAGAGCGTTACGTTTCTCATTGAAGAGTTGAATTGGCCATCGTTGAAAGATCGTAGATTACAGGCGAGACTTAAACCTCTAGATAAATATAGGTCGGAGATATTCGTAAATGAAATGAAGGATATTATTTGACAACCAACGTATATCGGATGGAGGGATAATGAGGACAAGATTCGCGAAATAGATAGTAGGACGGAGAGGTATAAGGAGTCATTTTTCCCTAGGACAATACGTGACCACAATAGATAAGTGAATAATAATTAGTAAGGAACTTGGTGCGCGGCACCCCCTGCCATCCACCGTCAAGGTGACTTGCAGGGTAATATGTAGATGTACTAAAGGAGGAAAAATATGTATCTGCGTGAAGAACGATATTAAAAGTAGTTTAAAAATAAAAGATATGGAGTATGAGTTACTCGGAGTAAATATAAAGGATATAAAAGGAAAAGTTTAAAATTTTCACAGCGTAGTTGTCACCAGGTGAAGACATGGGGCTCATTGATCGGTTAGTCGAGATAGCATGTAGTGGAGTATTAAGCAAGCCATTATTAATAGTAAGTGACCCCAACATTCCCCAGGTAGATTGGAAGGGACGTAAGTCGGTGGGGGATGAGAGTCAGAGATACGTAAACCGTCTTATCGGTCAGGGAGGCCTCACACAGGTAGTGGAGGTGCCCACGAGAGGAGCAAGTATTTTAGACGTTTTCTTGATTAGACCCAGCGATTTGGTAGCAAGTACGGAGGTTTTCGAGGGCATCTGTGACCATAAGGTTGTAATTATTGACATAGGGAAATCCATAGGAAAGGCGAGGTGGGTAAATGTGTTAGATTATATCTACATCTACATGTTACCCTTCAATTCCCCTAATTGGTGGGCGGAAAGGGGTGCAATGCACCATAACCTACCTAAAGATTGTCTATCGTAGATTGAAATTTTCTATTGTGATCTTGTATTGTCCTCGGAAAGAACGAGCCTAGATAACGCTCCGTCCTACAATCAATCTCACGTATCTTATCGTCACGGTCGTTTCTACTTATATACGTTGGTGCTTCAATTATTCCCACTACCTCCTCCTTTAGACATTCCGATCTATATTTCTCCAGAAGCCACAACCTTGAGTTCAATCTACGATCTTCCAGTGGTACCCAGTTCAAATCCCTCAATAATGAGGCGACGCTTTCCTTATGTTCGTACATTTGTTTTACGAATCTGGCTGCTCTGCGATTCACTCTTTCTAATTGAAGTATATTTCCCTTCTCGTACGGATCCCATATGCATGAGGCGTATTCCACTTGCGGTCTAACCAGTGATATGTATCACAAGGCGGATGTCTTGGCTTTTAAGGAATATCTACGTAGGAAATTTCCAGAATGGGCGAGTAAACGGGACAGTGTAGAGCGAATATGGGTTAATTGGAAACTATCGAATGCCATTGGACAATTCATTCCAAAGAAGTCATTAGTCAGTAATCCTTACCCGGAATATTATAATATTGCTATTAGGAAACTAAAGAAAACGCCATGGAGACTTTATCGTAGGAGGCATAGAGGAACACCACTTTTGGAAAAATAAAAGGCTACCTACATACTGAAAGAAAAGAAAGAAGCGAAAGATAAGTTTTTAGAAAACTATATAAAAAATAATGGTTGGGGAAATCTACATAAATATATACGAAGAAGGCTTAACGGCCGGGATCTACATCTACAGTTAGTGCCTGGCTGTCGAAGGGTAAGGACGTGCCTTTCACTTCCTCCTGCAAGAGCTTCTGACCTGCGGGTGACCGGCGCTTTAATAGCAGTAGCTGTAGAGTAGCTGTAGCAGCTGTCCTTCCGTAGCTGTATCATTGTGTAGCAGTAGAAGTAGAGTCGAAGTAACCGTACTGATAAGTAGAACTAACATTTATTTATATTCTTTATTGTAGTATCTCTTAATTCTAATATCGTCATTTTTCAGTAGTATTTTTCTAGCACTTGCTTTAAAAAAACTCATATTCAGGTAGTAATTGTTTCTGTAAGAACTCTACGCTGTTTGTGTACTAACTTAACTTGTTTTAACTTGATTATCGCTGTTGGTGTACTAATTTAAATTGTTTTAACGCTTGCTTGTGTGTATATCTTGCCTGTTCGCTAACGTTGTTTGTGCGGTGAGTCAGCGTTTCCCTTTCACTTTTTACCTGCGTTCCTCTCTAGCGTAGACCTTAAGTCCACGAATTAGTTAGTCACTTAGTATAACCTTAGCTTGAATTTTAATTTAATTCGTAGCTAGTACAGATTAGTGTTTAGGATGGCTTCACCTAGGATTCCCGTTTCCTCCTTTCTATGCGACGCTGATTTCGAGGGAATGAGGTCTCGAATCACGGAGCTGGTAAGAGAGGTTACGGACCTCCGTCGGAGGGTGGCAAGAGCGGAGTCGGCCCTTGTTCGTGTTGGGAGAACGCATCCATCCCCGAGAACTCACCGCGCCATGATGGCGACTCGGGTGCGCTCGAGTGCGAAAGTCGGTGGTGTGATCGAGGGTGTTTGTGGGACCTCTTCGGGGGCTGGGGTCGCTCCAATCCTGAAACCCAACGATTGGAGAGTGGTCTCCAACCGGGGGGATCGTGGGGTGGTCCTGCGAAGGCTGGGAGCTGGGAATGCCTCGGCAGACCCTCTTCCAGTTTGCAATCGGTTCGCGGCGTTGTCGGAGGACGACACTTCGGCCGATGCTCTCGCATCCGCTCCCGTCTCTTTGGCGGAGGCTGGATCTATGGGAAGTCGGGGTGGGAAGGGAGGGCTCCTAGTAATAGGTAGTTCTAATGTCCGGCGTGTTATGGCTCCCTTGCTAACTCGGGCCCGCCGGGAGGGAGTGGCTGAGCGGGTGTTCTCCAGGTGTATGCCAGGAGGAACGGTCCCCCAAGTGACGAGGGCGGTACGGGAGTCGGTGGAGTCAACGGGTTGCTCTAGGCTGCGGATGGTGGTCCATGTTGGGACTAACGACGCCTCGAAGCGCGGGTCCGAGGAGATTCTAAGTTCTTTTGAGGACTTGGTCGCCGAGGTCACTCGTGTCCGAGAGGAGTCGGGTTCTGATGTGCGGCTCACCATTTGTAGTATTGTCCCGCGGATTGACTGTGGTTCGGAGGTTTGGAGCCGCGTGGCGGGGCTAAACCAAAGGCTATGGAATTTCTGTGTGGGCATGGGAGTCGACTTTGTTGATCTCCGGCCGGTTCTCGGATCGTGTAGGGTACCCCTAAACGGCTCTGGAGTTCATTACACGACCGAGGCTTCACAGAGTGTAGCGTGTAGGATCTTCGACCATGGTAGGTCTTTTTTAGATTAGAGAGTAGGGTAGGGTGTAGGCGTATTAGGAGATTTCATAGGGGCATCGAGTGTAATACAAGTTTCTGGTCGCAAAGTGAGAGAGTCCACCTGCGAAAGACGTAATAGAGCAGTTAATGCTTCGGGCGATAACGAGAAATTAAATATTATAGTTTTAAACTGCCGCAGCATTCGTAGGAAGTCTGCCGAACTCGAACACGTAATTCGCACGTTGCATGCGGATGTAGTTATAGGTACGGAAAGTTGGCTCACTGAAGATATCGCTAGCCAAGAAATTTTTCCGAAAAGCTATAGAGTATACAGAAAAGACCGCGCCAATAGAATAGGTGGCGGAGTATTTTTGGCAATAAGTGAAAAGTACGATAGTTGTCAGATCCCTATTATCGATGAAACGACCGAGAGCGTGTGGTGCCGCCTAGGTAAGGATAATTCGAAAAAGATATATTTATGCTCATTTTACAGACCACCTAATGCCAAAGTTGATTATATTTTAAGTTTAGAGAGGAAATTAGCCGAGCTTAGATCTATTATGAACGACGGTTACGTGATAATTGGAGGCGATTTTAACTTACCGTCAATCGATTGGGAAAACCTATGTTTCGTTACGGGAGGTAAAGAACGCGAATCGTGTGAAGCCTTAATTGACACGTTTCATGAATATTCCTTAATCCAGATGGTACAAAAAGCCACGCGTTCGGGCAATGTTCTCGACTTGCTTGCTTCTAACATCCCGCATAGGATAACTAAGGTATCCACAGAGGAGGGACTTAGCGACCATCGAGCTGTGTACGCGGAGTGCAAATTAAAGCTCAAAAGACATCCTAAGCCTCTTCGGATTGTATACGCTTTCGCCAAGGCCGACTTTAAAAGTTTCAGCTTACATCTCAAAAGTACCTTTGTCAGTTATCGTGAAAAGACAGAACGATTAGGTATGGAGCCATCATGGTTATTATTTAAGAATATACTAGGAAGAGGTATCAATAGATTTATCCCCAGTAAGTTAAAATCTGATAAGAAAGAACCTCGTTGGTTTAATAAGGAAGTCAGGATTGCCTTAAGACGACAGAGGCGTAGCCACGCAAAATTGAAAAACATACCTACCACCGCTTCCGATGAGTATCGCACAGCTATAGTCCATGAGTATAACAGTGCCCGCGTACTAGCGAGAAAAACCATGCGTAACGCATTTAACACCTTCCGGAATGAGGTATTAAATACAAAATTGAAGGAGGATCCAAAAGCGTTCTGGTCCTATGTAAGAGAAGTCAAGGGAGTGGGTCCTTCAATACCCTCCCTGCGATGTGATTCCGGAGACATCCTTCACGATGGGGAGGATAAAGCTAATCTACTAAACGTTTACTTCGCGAAGGCGTTCACGGCAGGTGGAAATATACTTAAAGATAATCTTATTCCCGATGGATGTACTCGGATGGATAATATTAAAATCTCTGAGGCAGGAATAGCGAAGCAACTGAGTGCGATAAAGCCCAACAAAAATCCTGGACCAGAAGGAATTCCCGCGCGTGTATTAAAAGAACTAGCAGAAGATATAGCTCCCTTCCTTCGGATAGTTTTCGAGAAATCTCTTACCCTCTGTGAGGTTCCTGATGATTGGAAACTAGCACACGTCACACCCATTCATAAGGGAGGTGACAAAGAAAACCCCGAAAATTATAGGCCGATTTCTCTAACATCATTATCATGTAAGATTTTGGAGCACATTATTGTTAGCAACACAATGCGTTATCTTGAGAGTAGATCGCTCTTAGTCAGCTGTCAACATGGCTTCAGAAAAGGTAGATCCTGTGACACCCAACTCGGTCTGTTTGTGAATGATGTTTTATCATGCGGCGAAAATAATAAGCAGGTCGATGCAGTGTTCCTTGATTTTAGAAAAGCTTTTGACAAGGTTCCCCACCGTAAGTTGTTATTAAAATTGGGAAATCTTGGCGTTAATGTTAAAGTCATTAACTGGGTTCGCGCTTTCCTTTGGAATAGAAAACAAAAAGTAGTCATCGATGGTAAGTCCTCGAGTGTGGCAGATGTAGTCTCTGGAGTGCCGCAGGGTAGTGTGATCGGACCTATGCTTTTCTTGCTTTATATAAACGACATCAGCTCAGTTGTAAAAAGTAATATCAGGCTTTTTGCGGATGACACCGTAGTCTATAGAGAAATTAGTGGTCCTAGCGACCATCGTCAGCTTCAGGATGATCTGGATGCGTTATCTGTTTGGTGCAAGGAATGGCAGCTAGAAATCAATCAGAAAAAGAGTAACGTTCTAAACTTTTGGAAATCTAGAAGCCCATCGTCCGTGTTTACCTACTCGATAGATGGTGAGATCATTCCTGTTTCGGAATCCGTGAAATACCTCGGGGTAACCTTGAATCGTGACCTGTCTTGGGACACCCACATAAGACGAGTGATAGGTGCGGCAAATAAGAAGTTGGCTTTTGTGCGTAGGATAGTCAGGAAAAGCACGGAAAAGGTGAGAGAATCCTGTTATTTATCGTTGGTTAGACCTCAAATGGAATACGCAGCAGCGGTTTGGGATCCATATCAGAGGGGACTCATAAAGGATTTAGAAAAAATACAGCGGCGAGCAGCTAGATTCGTGAAAAAGAATTACGATAAAAAACAGAGCGTTAGGTTACTCATTGATGAGTTGAGTTGGCCATCGTTGAAAGATCGTAGATTACAGGCGAGACTTAAACTTCTAGATAAATATAGGTCGGAGATATTCGTAAATGAAATGAAGGATATTATTCGACAACCAACGTATATCGGACGGAGGGATAATGACGACAAGATTCGCGAAATAGATAGTAGGACGGAGAGGTATAAGGAGTCCTTTTTCCCTAGGACAATACGTGACCACAATAGATAACAGTGAATAATAATTAGTTAGGAACTTGGTGCGCGGCACCCCCTGCCATCCACCGTCAAGGTGACTTGTAGGGTAATATGTAGATGTACATATTACCCTGCAAGTCACCTTGACGGTGGATGGCAGGGGGTGCCGCGCACCAAGTTCCTTACTAATTATTATTCACTTATCTATTGTGGTCACGTATTGTCCTAGGGAAAAATGACTCCTTATACCTCTCCGTCCTACTATCTATTTCGCGAATCTTGTCCTCATTATCCCTCCATCCGATATACGTTGGTTGTCAAATAATATCCTTCATTTCATTTACGAATATCTCCGACCTATATTTATCTAGAGGTTTAAGTCTCGCCTGTAATCTACGATCTTTCAACGATGGCCAATTCAACTCTTCAATGAGAAACGTAACGCTCTGCTTTTATCGTAATTCTTTTTCACGAATCTAGCTGCTCGCCGCTGTATTTTTTCTAAATCCTTTATGAGTCCCCTCTGATATGGATCCCAAACCGCTGCTGCGTATTCCATTTGAGGTCTAACCAACGATAAATAACAGGATTCTCTCACCTTTTCCGTGCTTTTCCTGACTATCCTACGCACAAAAGCCAACTTCTTATTTGCCGCACCTATCACTCGTCTTATGTGAATGTCCCAAGACAGGTCACGATTCAAGATTACCCAGAGGTATTTCACGGATTCCGAAACAGGAATGCTCTCACCATCTATCGAGTAGGTAAACACGGACGATGGGAATCTAGATTTCCAAAAGTTTAGAACGTTACTCTTTTTCTTATTGATTTCTAGCTGCCATTCCTTGCACTAAACAGATAACGCATCCAGATCATCCTGAAGCTGACGATGGTCGCTAGGACCACTAATTTCTCTATAGACTACGGTGTCACCCGCAAAAAGCCTGATATTACTTTTTACGACTAAGCTGATGTCGTTTATATAAAGCAAGAAAAGCATAAATCCGATCACACTACCCTGCGGCACTCCAGAGACTACATCTGCCACACTCGAGGACTAACCATCGATGACTACTTTTTGTTTTCTATTCCAAAGGAAAGCGCGAACCCAGTTAATGACTTTAACATTAACGCCAAGATTTCCCAATTTTAATAACAACTTACGGTAGGGAACCTTGTCAAAAGCTTTTCTAAAATCAAGGAACACTGCATCGACCTGCTTATTATTTTCGCCGTATGATAAAACATCATTCACAAACAGACCGATTTGGATGTCACAGGATCTACCTTTTCTGATGCCATTTTGACAGCTGACTAAGAGCGATCTACTCTCGAGATAACGCATTGTGTTGCTAGCAATAATGTGCTCCAAAATATTACATGATAATGATGTTAGAGAAATCGGCCTATAATTTTTGGGGTTTTCTTTGTCACCTCCCTTGTGAATGGGTGTTACGTGTGCTAGTCTCCAATCATCAGGAACCTCACATATGGTAAGATATTTCTTGAATACTATCCGAAGGAAGGGAGCTATATCTTCTGCTAGTTCTTTTAATACACGCGCGGGAAATCCTTCTGGTCCTGGGTTTTTGTTGGGCTTTATCGCACCCAGTTGCTTCGCTATTCCTGCCTTAGAGTTTTTAATATTATCCATCCGAGTACATCCATCGGGAATAAGATTATCTTCAAGTCTATCTCCACCTGCCGTGAACGCCTTCGCGAAGTAAATGTTTAGTAGATTAGCTTTATCCTCCCCATCGTCAAGGATGTCTCCGGAATCACATCGCAGGGAGGGTATTGAAGGACCCCCTCCCTTGACTTCTCTTACATACGACCAGAACGCTTTTGGATCCTTCTTCAATTTTGTATTTAATACCTCATTCCGGAAGGTGTTTAAATGCGTTACGCATGGTTTTTCTCGCTAATACGCGGACACTGTTATACTCATGGACTATAGCTGTGCGATACTCATCGGAAGCGGTGGTAGGTATGTTTTTCAATTTTGCGTGGCTACGCCTCTGTCGTCTTAAGGCAATCCTGACTTCCTTATTAAACCAACGAGGTTCTTTCTTATCAGATTTTAACTTACTGGGGATAAATCTATTGATACCTTTTCCTAGTATATCCTTAAATAATAACCACGATTAGGTATGGAGCATACCTAATCGTTTTGTCTTTTCACGATAACTGACAAAGGTACTTTTGAGATGTAAACTGAAACTTTTAAAGTCGGCCTTGGCGATAGCGTATACATTCCGAAGGGTCTTAGGATGTCTTTTGAGCTTTAATTCGCACTCCTCATACACAGCTCGATGGTCGCTAAGTCCCTCCTCTGTGGACACCTTAGTTATCCTATGCGGGATGTTAGAAGCAAGCAAGTCGAGAACATTGCCCAAACGCGTGGCTTTTTGTACTATCTGGATTAAGGAATATTCATGAAACTTGTCAATTAAGGCTTCACACGATTCGCGTTCTTTACCTCCCGTAACGAAACATAGGTTTTCCCAATCGATTGACGGTAAGTTAAAATCGCCTCCAATTATCACATAACCGTCGTTCATAATAGATCTAAGCTCGGCTAACTTAAAATATAATCAACTTTGGCATTAGGTGGTCTGTAAAATGAGCATAAATATATCTTTTTCGAATTATCCTTACCTAGGCGGCACCACACTCTCTCGGTCGTTTCATCGATAATAGGGATCTGACAACTATCGTACTTTTCACTTATTGCCAAAAATACTCCGCCACCTATTCTATTGGCACGGTCTTTTCTGTACACTCTATAGCTTTTCGGAAAAATTTCTTGGCTAGCGATATCTTCGGTGAGTCAACTGTCCGTACCTATAACTACATCAGCATGCAACGAGCGAATTACGTGTTCGAGTTCGGCAGACTTCCTACGAATGCTGCGGCAGTTTAAAACTACAATATTTAATTTCTCGTTACCGCCTGAAGCAATAACTGCTCTATTACGGTTTTTGCAGGTGGACTCTCTCACTTCGCGACCAGAAACTGTATTACACTCGATGCCCCTGTGAAATCTCCTATTACGCCTACACCCTACCCTGCTCTCTAATCTAAAAAAGACCTACCATGGTCGAAGATCCTACACGCTACACTCTGTGAAGCCTCGGTCGTGTAATGGACTCCAGGGGTACCCTACACGATCCGAGAACCGGCCGGAGATCAACGAAGTCGACTCCCATGCCCACACAGAAATTCCATAGCCTTTGGTTTAGCCCCGCCACGCGGCTCCAAACCTCCGAACCACAGTCAATCCGCGGGACAATACTACAAATGGTGAGCTGCACATCAGAACCCGACTCCTCTCGGACACGAGTGACCTCGGCGACCAAGTCCTCAAAAGAACTTAGAATCTCCTCGGACCCGCGCTTCGAGGCGTCATTAGTCCCAAATTGAACCACCATCCGCAGCTTAGAGCAACCCGTTGACTCCACCGACTCCCGTACCGCCCTCGTCACTTGGGAGACCGTTCCTCCTGGTATACACCTGGAGAACACCCGCTCACCCACTCCCTCCCGGCGGGCCCGAGTTAGCAAGGGAGCAATAACACGCCGGACATTAGAAATACCTATTACTAGAAGCCCTCCCTTCCCACCCCGACTTTCCATAGATCCAGCCTCCGCTAAAGAGACGGGAGCGGATGCGAGAGCATCGGCCGAAGTGTCGTCTTCCCTTTTGATTTTCACCTCCAACTCTCCTGACAAACAAGATTTAATTACATCATTAAGTAGCCTACCAAGTTTAAAACTCCCTCGTCTGTTTAAGTGCAGCCCATCCCGGCCTAGATCGTTCGTATTTAACAAACAGCTAGGATACACAAAACACATGCTTTTCTTCTGGCTAACCAGTTCTTCATTAATATAATCCACTCTTCTTCTATCCACTTCCCGGCTTATTATAATTCCACTCACCATAACCTTCGCTTTCTTAAATTTCTTCCTGGCAGCCGAACACAAATCCCACACTAGACCCTCAACATGGTCATCAATGCGTGCACCTTTAATGTCGTTTGCCCCCACATGCAGAACAACCACTTTTTCCTTCCTATCTGCCTCCAATTTTTCAATTTTTCTCTCTAGCTGCTCAACCCTAACACTCGGTGAACATTCCACCACCGCCCTTTGTTTCCGACATTCCTCCCCAGCAAACCGAATCATCCAGTCCCCAATCACACGAACGCTTTTCTCACAGGCACGAAAAATATTCTTTTCCTCTGTTTTTCTTCGTTTCTAGCATTCCCTCCATCCTTCATCACTCGGGGAAAATTATTACGCTATGTATAGTAGTACAGTAGTAGTATTAGTAGTAGTAGTAGTACAGTTTTTTCTGATACAGCGTGATGAAAACATCCCGCCACCCTTAGGATTATGTTGTGTAGCGTTTCTAAGGAGCTGTCTTTGGTGTTTTTTTTAAAGATTCTTGACACAAAACAGACCCAACTGGATAGCTAACTAAAGAGTGAATAGAAATAAAATACATCAGCCTGGATAGACTTAAATGTAAAAAACTATCCGATCCGGGATTCGATTCGTATCATAATTTGAGATTCGCAGGGCCCGAGTTGTTTCCATATTTATGAAGTCTCAAATCCATCGTTTAGAGATTTTTCCTTTAATACTTTACTAGTATAAAAGCCCGTCAATATGACGGGTATGCGCGGATTAAATATTAAATTTAAAGCACTTCCCATTCTTCCTCCTTTTCTTTCTTCCATTCTCTTCCCTCGTATTTTAACTTTATATAGGATTTTTTCAGATTTTTCGACATTTCATAAAGAGGTTAAAATGAAACAAAATCATGAAGGACAAAAACCGATTGAAAATTTCTGTGAAAAGTTTCATGTAAATTTAAAACAAATAAACACGTAGCGTAAAAACCTTAGGTCAGAAACGACTCCAATGCATCATTTAAGCGCAAAATCTATCGGTTTATATCAACATTTTCAGACGGTAACAAAGCTAAATTTCTTAATTGCTGTTCTCTTCAAAGGGAGATAGCCTTTACAATAAAATCAGAATCTCTGATATTGTCATCAGTTTCTAGTTAGTACCCTGTGCATTTCAAATGTAATTCTTGAAGCATAAGAAAAATTGAAAATAAAACCATAAAATATTGGTAAGAATTGTAGAACCAAGAAAGTGTTAAAAAGGCGCAATTTCCAAATGTTTTCTCGCGAACCCCTAGGGGAACTCGAACCACCGGCTGGGAAACGCTGACTTAGAGGATGACTTAAATGAAAACAGAAAAGAAAACACAGATACTGAACAGGAAGAAGACGTTAGTGACGTAGATTTTGAAGAAAATAGTGGTGCTTCGGGTAACTTCTTTCTAGGAAGAGACAATGTTTCCAAGTGGCGTAAAAACGGTACGCCAAGAAACGTTCGCTGGCAACGCCACAACATTGTGACTCATTTGCCAGGCTTGAGACGTCATTTTTTGAAAATATTGGCCCGTGAACTGGCCGAAGACTTTTTACGTATTCGTTCACATAAGACTTCAAACGGGGTCTCCAGTGTCTTTTCCTGGAACCCCCTGAACGTGCATCACCTGTAGAAGAAAGTATTGCCCCAAAAAGGCAAAGGTGTCATAAATGTGGGTGATCAAAAACAGGTATACACATTATAAATGCAGAAACTGCAAGAATTACATTTTCTTGCAACATGCACAACAAATTTGTTCTAATTGATAAATTTTCTGTCAAAATCTTAAATTTTATTTTTTATGTTTGCTGCCTAATGTATTATATTAACATTATTGTTATTCAACAATATTTCATGTGATTAAATGTTAAATAACTTCTATTTTGGATTGCTAATCCCTACCTTCATTTTACTACAACGCCGTAAAAATAAATTAATATGTTTTCATGATACTATTTCACTGTTATTATTAATGCACGACATTGATCCCTGTAAAATTATACCTATAAACCAAATAGAATAGTTATTCACGGAAGAAAACAATAAAATAAAAATGGAGTGGGTGAGTGGCCACGCGACAGTTTCCGTAACATTTCGGCATGCGACCTATTGAGGGTTAAGGATTTTCTTCTTTTACATTAAAATGGGGAGGATGTGGTATTTGGATACAATGTATAATCATCTCCAGGATATAGTGGGAGAGATGCCTTCACTTAGTTCTGATATTTTTATCACTAGTTGTTCTATTGTCTAATACCACATAAAGAATGGTCACACTTTAGTTATTGTTATTGACCGATTGGAAAAGAATACCATGTACAATATCCACGCTAAATTTTGAGCAATTTTTCATGAACAAAGTTTTATACGGTAAATTACGGTAAGCGGCTTGGGAGAAAACAAGATGGAAAAGTATATTCCATAAATGGAAGAGACAGAACTTTCAAAGCTGTTCTTAATGGGACATACGAATGGAACTGTATCGAAAGATTAGGCGATTCTCGAATTTATATCCCCGAAAATATAAGTCGTAATTATATGGTCTCGGGGATTATGTTGTAGTAAATGTTCTCTATCCAAATAAATATTTCAATCTATACCTAAAAGATCATATAATAGCATGTTAGAGAAATATATGGATTTTTAATTGTTGTTTGCTGAGAAACCGTCATCGCGATCGATGTAAACAAAATAGGCGGTTTTCTCGGGATTTTCTCGAATTCTTATCTCCGAAACTATAACTCGTAATTATGCGGTCTTGGGGACAATCTTGTAGTAAATGTCGTTCTCTATGCGAATACATTTTTACTTTCTCCATATACATAGTATAGGGGAAAGTATTTTTTTCATGAAAAAATTCGATTTCGAGATTCAAACGGAAATACACGTTTTGAGGTCTTCTGAACACGCTTTGAGCATTATCTCGATGATTTCTGTGTGTATGTGACAGCTTTTTGTGGGTGCTCTAACTCAAAAACTATTAATCAGGCCAACGCGAAATTTTACATTTAACATTTTTTTGAATGTCTAAAGAACAGATTTGGTTTTGGTAAAAATCGGTCAACCGGAAGTGGGTGTTTACGCTTGTCACATATCCGTTATTATGAAATATTTGCTTTTATATTTGATACATGTGAAGATGTATTGGAATAATAGTTGTAGGAAATTTAATTTTCTATAACATTTGCTTAAACATTTTCCCATATAATGCATTGTTTAAGAAATATCTTATATTTTTAGCTGTCACCACCACGCCACCTACAGACTATTGTTAGCAATTGACGCTTAGTTACGCCTTAATAACGATCCTTTTTCTTTTCTTAATTGTTGGAGCTTTGTGGCTATATCCAATATCAGAAGGCTATGGTTTGGGGTTTATGTTATTTCTTTGTAAAGTCTAAAATTTTCTCGGAGTTTCTTAAAATATTTATTATTATGTAACCTATTTGGAATTTTTACAAATATTACAGGTATGGAGAAAGTCATGTGGTGGCCACATCAGATTTTTTGGAAAGTAGGCTAAAAATAGTAAATAACATAATAGCCTCGTGTATCTGCAGCGCAATTATGATAGCCTAACGCAGTGTTTCTCAACCTTTTTTTGTATGCGTCACCCCATTTCAGTTCTTTAAAGATTAATTAGACTTTATCTACAACATAACATTTATGCATTCAACGAAGCAGAGGCAGGTATTCTGATTTTATTTATTTTTATAAGCCAGAATATGATACAATATGAATTTATCAAATATTTGCGTCACCCTTCAATAACTCTCGCGTCACCCTGGGGTGTGATGTCACCCCGGTTGAGAAACACTGGCCTAACGTGTCTGCAAACTTATCTTCGCGGAAATGCGAAGCTAATCTCGCGTATATGAAGTAATAGGACACATTAAACAACTCGGAGATGCGTGAATCCGCAGATACGGAACTCCTAAAAGCACTAAACATGATCCTTAATTGATGTTCATCTCGCTATACGATAACGACGTACACCAAAAAGGAACCCTACCTACTACAAATGATAGCAGAATTATTCTTCGTGGGTAGACAAAATAATGTGGTCCGAAATAAATATCAAAGTAAATAATAAAACTCGAAATTCGTTACTATTGCAAAAAGATTTAGTCAACTATGTCAAGCAATCAATTCTGATTCTTTACCATATTACCATTTTAATAGGTAATATGCGAATATATATCTTAAAAAGTAAATACCTAAGCAAATATGAACGTAAATAATAAATAAGTAAACAAATATGAATGTGCGTTGTCATTCATATCTTAATGACGCTCAGCGATAAATGAATCCTCTAATAAACGAAAATAATTATTTAAAATTTTTACATAAAAATATTTTAGTGTTAAAATTAGCGCATTCAGCTAATTTTAGTGGTTGGATTGTTTATTCAAAATTTAGTACCTTCAGCTATTCGGGAAGTATGACTATATTTACACAAAATCACAATCTCTTTAGAATATATGATTGATTTATGGAACATTTAATTTTGTCTTTCTCTCCCTATCTCTCTCTCTCCTTTCTTTCTTCCTCTCTATCTCCTCTTTCTCAAATTAAAGCATTCGAAGAACGCATTCCTTACGCATATAGTGTAAGCATTAAGGCGAGAATACAATCTCGATGTTTAAGAATGACATGGTCAGCCAGGAAACACATCGTTAAAAGGCTTAAAATTTTCCAGGAAATACGATTTATACGTATTACTTGAGCGATCTCGAATCGTACGCAAAATATGACGATAAGAATAAGAAAGGTTATATATATTTCTTTAAAACGGTCCAGGCCCGAAGATCGTAGGTTTTTTTTCTGATTTTAATTTGCATAAGAGTAAAAGCTGACAGGGGGTGTTGTAACAGAAGAGGTTCCGTTTCTCCTCCGTTGTATCCACTACCAACTCTTGCAGATCTCTTAGTGGAGGTGATTGCGTTTATGGTTCCGATTTTCCTTCCTTAGGCTGGCACCTGTTGCCTAAACGATCCACCGAAGCTTGGGAGGGGGAAGATCGTCTGCCTCCTCCGTGGCAGCACGTACACGGCGATGCCGATCCCACGGCATGGCCTTCTGCTCCCCGATGGCCTGAAGCTCCGTCAACTCCTTCAACTTCAGGTCAGCGAAGAACTTCACCACCTTCTTTCGTAGCCCGTCCGTGATGGGCTCGGACTCGGTGAGATGGTATAAGGCCTCGTTGGGAATCCTTCCCAGGGCCAAGATGCAGCGGAGACAGGATCGCTCGGCAACGGCGAGTCTGCTTTTCCCAGCTGACGACAGCCTTCCACTCCACGCTGGTGAGGCATAGGTGAGGGCGCTGAAAATTATGGACCGGCACAAGTGCAGCTTTCTCCGAAGAGGAATATGCTGCGATCGGAGAAGTGGCGAAAGTGCTATCCTAGACCCAATAGCGCGGTGTGCTGCCCTGGTCGCATGTCGAGTGAAGTTGAGCTGTCTGTCTAAGGTCACACCCAGGTATAGGACCTCATCCATCCAGTCAACCTGCTCGACACCGACCAGTATGCCGTCGACTTCTGCCGGCCTGCCCGTGCGGAAGGCGATGGTCTGTGTCTTCTTCGGATTGATGCAAATCCGCCACTTCTCGTACCAGTCCAGTAGCCCATAGGTGGCGCGTTGGAGGTAGTCCACCGCCTTCTTGGTGTTGGTGGAGCGGCAAACCAGTGCTGTGTCGTCAGCGTAGACTGCGAGGGGGGTGTTCCAGCCAAGGTTCCTGGGAACGTCAGCCGTGAAGATGTTGTATAGAAGAGGCCCTAGGACCGATCCCTGGGGAACTCCAGCGGTGATGCGTCTCAGGGAGGAGGTCGAGTAGTGCCATGCTACCCGAAAGGTCCTCGCGCGAAGATAGTCGGCGATGAAGAAGCGCTGCCATCTAGGGAAACCGAAGGTTTGCAGTTTCTGGAGAAGCACGTCATGCCATACCCTATCAAAGACCTTGGTGACGTCGAAGAAGGCCGCCGCAGCACAGCAATTCCGGTTGAACGCATCGGTGACAAAGCCGCAGACGCGGGTGACCTGAGGACTTGTCGCGTGCTCTGCTCGAAAACCGAACTGCTGTGCGGGAAGGATGTTGTGACTCTTGACGTGGCGTAGCAGGTGCGGCAAGACGATCCTCTCCAGCAGCTTCCCCAGACCATCCAACAGGGAGATCGTACGGAAGTTGGCGGCAGCGTCTGGTTTCTTCCCTGGTTTCGGGAGGCACACCACTCTGGCTTCCTTCCATATCGACGGTAAATACCCAAGGCGAAAGCAGGCACAGAAGTGCATGGCCAGCCATGTTCCGATCGACTGTGGAATCTGTCGGAGAACTTCATTGCGAAGCCCATCCTCGCCAGGAGATTTTCGCAACCGCAGCTGCTTCAACGCTGACCCGATGTCCTCAGAGGAGACTATGGGCGGCTCCTCCTCCGCGGCAGAGTCCTCCTCTCCGTCTGTCGCGAGAAGATCCGGCCCTGGGTTTGGTTTGAAGACCTCCTCCAGGTAGGAAGCCAGGTGTTCCGCTTTCTCCTCCGGGGAGCACGCCAGGCCTGATGATGTCCGGATGGGTGGAGCGAACGCTGGAAGGGAGCGCAGGGATTTTGCCATCTTCCAGATGGAGCCATCTTCTTGTCCCATGAGAGGCGGCGGTGTTCAGCAATCAGGTCCCGTATTTTGTGCTACATGGCCAGTAGTCTCCTCCGCTGGATCCTGCAGCCAGTGCGCTGGAAGTCTCCACGGACCTTGTTTTTCGCCTTGATGGCCGCAATGATATGAGGAGGCAGAGTGAGATAGTCCGGCACTGTGTTCGGGCGCCTTGGGATGGCATGCTCGGCTGCAGTCCGAATCCGGGTCGTAATATCGGCAGCACAGCTGTCTATTTCCTGCCGGGAGGTGAGAGGCGGAAAATCGTCGGGGAGGCCGTCGGTAAGGGAAGTTCGGAATCCTTCCCAGTCGGCATGGCTGAAGTCCTGGTGGTCGCCATGCGGAAGACATCTCGGAACCGCCCCCAGGTGAATGATCACCGGCTTGTGATCGCTGGGCAGCGATGGGATGGTGTAATCGTTGATGCTTGTTCGCAGCGCCCGATGTAGGACTAAATCCAGCACGTCTCCGGTGCCAGTGTGGTGGTACCGTGTCGGATGCGAGGGAGCCGCAACCCGAACTCCGGAGGAATCGACCCAGGAGCGAAGGACCCTCCCCTTCCTGTTGATGGAGCTGGAATTCCAGGACGGGTGCTTGCTGTTGAAGTCGCCTCCCGCTACCGCCTGGGCGCCAGCGCTGAAGACTGCCTCCAGGTCAGGAAGATGGAAGTCTTTGCCTGGAGGTTGGTAGCAGGAAACAACGATCAACTGTCCTCCAGCAGTGTCGACTGCAACCGCTGTAGTTTCCATGGTCGAAGTGGAGATTTGTATCTCATAGGCAGCGATATCTCGGCGTACAAGTATAGCTGTTCCTCCCCCTGCGCCATCCTGACGGTCGCTACGGTAGACGGAGTAGCCTGGAACTGTTAGTCGGTGGTGCTGCTTCAAGAAGGTCTCCTGGAGAAGGGCAATGGAAACGTCCTGTCTGTTCAGGAAGGCCAGCATCTCCGGGAGCTTTCTCGAGAGTTCTCCATCAGCGTTCCAGCTGACGAGGACAAGGGACCTGCAGTCTCTCCGTTTACGATGTAGGGCCATTGGAGAAGTTGAAATTTGCCAGCTGGTGAAGTACATTCCCCAGCGCCGAGAGCTGGGATTGGAGAGCCGCTGTAATAGTGGTGAGGGAAGAGATGAGGACGCTCAGAGGGTCCGTAGGTGCTGCCACCGTGGCAGATGAAGAGGTCGCCTGAATGCGTTGCCGCAGCTTCCGCTTCAGAGGGGCCCGTAAGTCCTCCGCCGACTCCGTCTGCGGCGGGCGATTTGGAATCCCACGTCCAGGCGTTGGCGTGGAGTGCTCCGCTGCTGCTGGACCGGGCGTGCTGCATTACCTCTGCCCCAGGCGTTGGTTTTGCCAAGGGAAGGGTGGGGAGTAGTAGGTGCAGGCGGACGAGCAGCGGCAGACTTCGTCCCTGGTTTCCGCTTCGGCGCCTTCCTGTCCTGCATTTTCTGCATCTCTTCCTGGTAGACAAGGCAGTCGCGGGAAAAGGGCGAATGCTCCTGGTTGCAGTTGCAGCAAAGCAGCTTGGCGCCCGCAGCAGGTGTGCAGGTTTTTCCCTCGTGCGGACCGGCGCACTTGTAGCACCGGGCTGCTGCAGTGCAGAAGGTGGAGGCGTGGCCGAACCGGTTGCAGCGAAAACACATCTGCGGAGTGTTTTGGCGGTAGGCCGAAATCCGGAACCTGCAGTTGACAAGGTACCGGATTTTGATGATATATTTTGGGCGCCATTCCTCGTTTGGTGTGATGCCAACGGTGAATACGTCCATCAGCCTATCGCCTTTCCCCCTCATCTGGCGGACCCTCTTCACGATGACGCCCTTTTTGTCAAGGGCCTCGTGAATCTCTTCCGGCAGACAATCCTCGGCAAGACCTCTGATGACAAAGGTGATGATTTTTTGGTCCGGTGAGTCCCAGGTGGAGATCTGCGCCCCATTTTCCACCAGGCAGGTACGGACAGCAAGGTAGTCCGTCATATTGCCCAGCTGGAGGCGAGTGGAGTTCTTCCGGCGGAGGAAGGAGAAGGTCTTGTCGCTGGCATGCGCCGCAACCAGCTCGCGGAGAGACCGGAGACTTTGGACCTCATAAATGAGGATGGACGGCGGCTTCTTCTCTTTTGGAGAGGCTGCTGCCGAAGTAGCGGGCTCTATGGTGTCCATCACCTCAGCGGAGGTTCCGGGACGAGCATTGGCCAAGTCCACATCCGGAAGGAGAGGAGCATATCTATTGCTGGTCGGGACTGGAGCAATAAATTCCACCTTCCGTTGGCGCTTATGTATGTTCTCGGAGATGGTGGTGAATGGCGCAGGGCGCCTTCCCCTCGGGTCCCGAGAAGAAATGGTGAAGGGCGCGGACTCCGTTGCGAGATGCTGAGCTCCGGCGGAGCGAGCGGCCTCTGCGTCGGATGCCGACGAGGATCTCGAGGGTTGCATACCCTGCCCCTGAAAAAAAGTCGGCAGAGGCGGAAGCCGAAGATGAGGCGCCTACGCCCTCCGCAAGGTGGGTATGGGCGGAGGTGTTAAGCGAGGGGGTAGCAGGATGTCCCCCTGTTACTGACGAGGTCAGTTGCCCTCTGTCCTCCATTGTCGAGGAGCCTTCTCCGGAGGAGAAAAGCACTCGGCGAAGGTTTTCCGGCAAGGAACCAGAATATCCGCCCTCCGTTTTCCGCACGACCTTAAACTCCGTCACCTTACAGCCGTACAGGTGAAATCAATTGAATGACACAGTGTTAGATTCAGTAGAATGTCATCCACGACAGTAAAAGTAAGAGCTTGTGGGTCAAAAAATCGATTTTTACGGATTTTGTTATGGGAAATTACACCCTCCCTGCAAAAATAAAAATTCTGGCGACGAGGTGCACATCCACATGCCTTCATTAGTAAGTGTACGAAGTTTTAAATCTGTAAGTTTCTTGGTTTTCGAAATATGCTCTCCACACACACACATTGTATTTTATAGATAGAGAAGAATATATTTGAATCAGACGAAAAAATAATATCGGTTAACATTGACAACGCCGCGCAATACTCTACGGTTGGCGTCAAAATGTACTCAAGGTTACTATAAAAACCCATAACTAGTAACTCGAGTAAGATATCGGGATGAAACTTTCACTAAAAATATATTCGATATTCACCCAATATTTCATACGCAGCATATTTAGGTCTAACTCTGATAGAACGAGATTTAGCTAGAGGCTACGTTTTTTACGATGTCGACCCCCAATATTTGCGTTCGACGCAGCTAAAAAGTTTTTTATCATCTTACTGGTTCTATGTATACACGATAAATAAACTACTTTATTAAGCTAAAACCATAAGTAATATAGGTACTATAATTTCTCTAATCTCAATGAACACACCATTATAAAGACGATTATCTATCTATCTATCTATTCCGAAATCACCAACTTTATGAATAATAGCAAGTAATAGAAATTGCATTATAGCAAAATAGAATGTATTATTTTCTTTAAAGAAAATAATTGATGTAAAGCATAATTCTGGGAATGATTTTTGCGTTAGATTTTTAGATAAGAAAATTTTTTACTCTCAGTTATCTCAAAATGTTTAATTTGGCAAGACTACAACACCCACCGCAAGAGTCATGGAAGTGGAGGATAGCTCACATTATAACGTCTCTTCTATAGGAAAACCAATTTGCATTCCAAAGGTGAGATAGACAGGTAAACACAGATGAATGTGTTGGTGGAATTTGCATGCAGAGAGACATATGCTGGACATGACGATTTCTGAACTAAAGTGAAAAGATTCACACATCATGCGTGCATACTCGTACTTGCGAGGCAGAGGCGCTCATTACGATTTATGCAATCATGCCGAAAAAGATGTATATTAATTGCTTAATATAATGTCTGAGGACTGAAGTGCCAGTAGTGACGCCAAGGAAATATCGAATTTTTTATTCACCAACTAATTTCTTAATCAGTTATAATCAATAAAACAATAGATAATTACAAAAAACATATACTAATAGTATATTCTTTATGTTCACGCTCATTTCTTCGTCGTAAATTATACATTTATTTTCACTTTCAAACGTTGTGTATACGTAAAGAAAAAAGATTTACGTTCATTTATTCGTCGTAGATAATTCATTTCCCATCATTTTTCATATGCTGCCAGGGCACGAAAAAAAAATTAAATGTAAATAGGAGGTATTTACAGCAGATAGCGTTTACTTCAGTGGCCACGAAGATTGATTTCGTTGACAACAAATAAACTAGGGGATCCGCGGAATCTTCAGCCACGCTCAGACTTCTTAGGTCAGGTGGGGGCATTCACATGTTCAATATTATTATCGTTCGCATAGTTCTCCTGCACTTCATACAGTGGGGATATTAAATCTGAATAGAATTGAAAGCGCTGCCCTCAGCAGTAAAATATGTACGGAAGAAATGTAAATCTAAGAAACGCACCAAATACAGAACTAATGGCAAATGAACCTCAGCCTTGTCTCCTAGTTGAGACAGCAATTATAGTACAACAGACAAACGAATAAACAAACTAAGTGCACAGGGACTCAACGGGAGAGTCCGCGCGAACGCAAAATGCGCGCCAATGTACATTTTAGAGAAATTTTTATTTAAGGCTTTCTTCATCGGTTGATGTCTTCCGTAGGTATGCTAAATTTCGTTTTGATTGGATAAGATTTAGTAACTAGCGCAATGCACGAACGCAAATTGCACAGAAACTATAAGGATGGTGTTCTATAAACACTACAGACAGTCGAATCTAAGTTATTTGTGCATGTACACAAAGTAAATTAGACATCCGAGACAGAAGTTATTGGCCTAGCGAAGCGAGTTCTCTCTGTTGAGTCCCTTTGCATTTTGTCTGTTTGTTCGTTTGTTTGTTTTACGATAACTGCCGTCTTGTTTTTCTGATTTTTACCAATCTTCGTGTGCATGTACAAATAACTTAAGTCGTCTGCATATAGTTTTTCTAGAACACCACCCTTATAGTTGCTGCGCAATTTGCGTTAGCGCATTGAGCTAATTTCCAAATGTTATCCAATCGAATCGAAATTTGGCATACATGCGGAAAACATCCAACTATGAAGAAAACGTCAAATAAACATTTCTCTAAAATGTACAGGGAGCCTCCCAGAGGCGCGAAATATGCCATCCCCCCTCCCCCGCCGCCCTCCAGCCCTAAGTGGGCTGAGCGAGGCCGAAGATCCCGCAGATTCCCTAACTAAAAAACAGATGGGAAAATAAAATTTTATAATTCCCTGGTATCATTTCTGGTATATAGTTTTGTAGTATTTAGTCATTAAATTACGTAAATACTTTGATTAATGCATCAAATTAGTTGGAGAAGAAATTTTTAGTAAAGAAAATCGGTTCTTGGTGTTTAGTTTGTTCTACAGTGTGCGTTCGTTCAAATAATATCGTATAGTTTAAAATATTCCATCGCACGAAATGCACCTATATGTGATACACTATACACCAGGGATGGCAAATACGTGGCACGCGTACGCTTTTACTTGGCACGCGTAAGCTTGCATTATCTGTATAAAATACGAAGTTTCTTCGAGAAGGAGTAAACTATTGGCAAGCGAAAAAAAATTCTGATGATTCACATTAATTTCTTGGCACGCGACACATAAATCATTTGCCATCCCTGCTGTACACTTTCCTAACTTGTTCTAACAAATTCAAAGTGAATTACGATTTTCTTGTTTGATTTTCTTGAAATCGGCTACTCCTCCGATAAAAATGCACAGGAAAAAACATATGCTACAACGTCGTTTGAAGGCTTTTTTGTTATAAGTGATATTGTACGACATATAAAGAAAAGTTCATTTTTTGTCTCCAGTAAAGTGGCACTTCCGATTAGGTCACATAAACTGTTTATATCATTGTCTGAGTTAATTTGCTCCTATGTCCTAAATACCAAATTTCATCAACCTAGTAGTTTCTGAGATGAAACATGCGGACGGACGGACGGACACGATCTGATCATAAGACGATCTTTTTTCATTTTTGTAAAGAACGCCTAAACAGCTGGAGAAAATTTGTCATTATGAACAGTTTAGTGGGTAGAATAATCGGCAAGTGAAATACCCGGGTTCAGATCTCGCCCAAAACAGATTTTTTTCCGCTATTTTAAAAGAAATCTTCATATCTAGCCTATGCCTATCTGCTTTCAAACTTCGGTAAAACTTTTATTTGTAATTACAATGTATTAAAGCCCTTATTTAATGTAAATAAGTAGCGTCTCGAGCATGGATTATCACGACGATAAATTTCTTTTCGTCAAAGGGGGTAATTGGAATTAAAAAGTAAATAATTAATTGCTTTGATAAATATGACATGCAAAATACTATCTTTGAACTAGGAAAAAAATCACGAGGTCCTAAGGCCAAAAATCACGACCTTCTGTAATGAATTTTATTTTATTCACGATAGGCGCCAGAGGGCCAAAAATCACTTTTGACATTATGGTGATATCTGTAATGAATCTTTTTTTATTTGTGAGAGATACCAGAGGGACAAAAAAATACGAGCTTTCGACATTGCGTTGACATTCAAACGCGTATATATGGATTACAATCGGAACGCTTTGGCACACACAATATCGGAAGTCATTCGAACGGACATAATTCGCTCGCATGATGCAGAAGATTCTTCTGAGTTACTTTATCATACTCTCCATCTCTCCCTCACTTTGCGTGGCTGAGCAATCACCAGGGACATGCGGAAGGTGCGATTTCAAATTGTCCTTGTTAGGGAGGAAACTGGAAGATATGAAGTGGAATGCAACGTATCACCTAGATACCTCCTCCTGCGACGCAACAGACAACTGGAAGTTGATTATACAACAGAACGTGACGGATGTTGGAGGAATGAGGCATATTCACATGCGGGAATTCACTGGTAAAATACTCTGATAATGTTTTTTTCAAATGCATAACTATGTACTATTATAAGATATCAGGTGGAATACTGTTCACATTAAAAGCAAGTTATTTAATAATTATTTCCAACTTATGAATTTGTTTTTCGAATGGATGACGAATTAAAAGTTGAATCTTCGTTGTTTTAAATTGCCGCCATTAAAAATAGTGCAATTGATTATTGTTTACATAGTGTTTTATTGTAAGAAACTTATTGCAATCTAGTAACGGGATGAAATCACACCTATAAAGGTCATTTTAAAATCCGGATAATTAATTTAAAAACCTGTCTGTATATTCTACCACTGAACTACCATAACAGATAATATTTTCATGTTTCTGAACACGGGTGTTTTTCTGCTACGGTGGTTCAATGGTAGAATATTCGCCCGGCAAGTGGAAGACCCGGGTTCGATTCCCGGTTATATCAGAATATTTTCCTGTTTCAAAATTATTCCCATATAACAATAAATGAAAGAAAAAAATTGACAGGTTTTAAATTAATTATCCGGATATTAAATGACCTTTATAGGTGTGATTTCATCCCGTTATTAGATTGCAATAAGATTATTACAATAAAAGAACAACGACAATTACAGTTTATGCCTATCTGCATAGTACCATATTATTCCATCAATTTGCAATTTGTTATGTGATTGTTTCCCGAATACCTTTGTGTATTGCTCGTGTTTAAAGGCAGAATGAAACGATTATATAACAGTTTCATCTCTATGAAAGGCATAATACAGAAATAGCCATCAAATTCATATTTAATTTGTTTTCTATTCCAGAAAATGTGAACATGACGAGTGGTTTTATTCCGACCCACAATGTGGTTATTGATATTTCCCAAGAATCTCTGTCAAAACTTCACAGTGATGGCGAATTAGGTGGGAAATGTAAAGGTAAGATTATGTATATCCAGTGAACTTTCCCGCTACATCTTCATTTATGCGCACAGGGTAAATTATCTAATATTTGCAAAGAAAATTTTGATAAACAAATTATATCCATCATGCATTCATGACAGAATATATGCCAATATAACTAAAATAAAATCAAATTGTCTCTTTCAATACATTTAAACATTTTATAGATAATTGGGAGAGACTCATAATTTTGCTGTTTATAAAATTTACTTAAAACAATTTTTCTGACTGTAATCATAAATGAATTCCGAATCTGATGACAATTATTTAGTACCGTCCCATTTTGCAAAGACGTCCAATGTAGATAGAATCAAATGGACAGTAGCCACTTAAATGTAAGAATAAACCTTATGGTGTAAATTTCGCCCGAATAAAGACGGCTATCTATCTATCTATCTATTAATATACGCTGACATTTTCTAAGAAAGGGAGAGGTTTTGCCATATTTATTCAACTTATAGTATTTATTTTGAAACGAATCTTCAAAACGCGGGAACATATTCTCCGCAACGCGCTTCCTAAAATTTACATTAAATAAAAATGTCAGTACAAATTAAATTAATTAATTATGAAATAAAAATTAAATCCTATTTTTGCATGTCAACAGGTGAAAATGGCAAGCAAGAACTTGAACTGCAAGTGGTTTCTCGAAAGGATTGGAGAGCACGAAAACCAACAAAAGAAATCGCCGCCTGGGTCGAACGGGTGGATAAGATATTTGTCAATTATACAGATACCATTTGCATAGATAATAGAATATGCGAGCTTGCGATGCTGAAGGAGCAACGCGATTACGTTCCACATCATGGTGATATTCCTTATAATTTCTATTCTGCTGAAGACGGAGTTGTGTACGAAGGACTGGGCTGGGAAAGGCAGACAGGTGGTAATTTCAGTTTAATATATTTCCTTGATGGAGAGAATTCTCCTTCCCCTCAGCAACTGCAGTCATTTTGCTTACTCATCGCCCAAGGAATCAAGTTGAAAAAGATTTCTCCAAATTTCCTGGTTGCTGGGGATTCGAGAGTGTCGGTCGAGAGTAGGAAATGGTTCGACGTCATTCAAGATCAGGAGTTGCAGATTGTTTCTCGACATGAGTGGAACGCTCGTCAGCCAACAAAAGAAATCGACGCCTGGGTCAATCCAGCGAGTTTCATATGGATTACGTACAGCACTGCATCTTGCTTTAATAAGAGCATGTGCATGCTTCAGATGGCGGCGACTCAAAACAAACACATTCCATCTAATGGTGACATTTGGCCGAATTTTTACTCTGGAGGAGATGGACTTGTTTACGAAGGAAGGGGTTGGGACCGGCGTTATGACGAGAATTTTAATATAGCGTATTTTCTTGATGGGGAGAATCTTCCTTCCCGTCTGCAACAACGATCGTTTGGTTTACTCGTCGCACAAGGAATAAGGTTTGGAAAGATTTCTCCAGATTTTGCAGTTGCAAGTCATAACGATACATTAAAGGATATCAATTATAAATGGTTCAATTTGATGAAATATGCTTGATTATACTTTTCAATTTCACTTTTTCACATTTAGAGGTTTTTAAAATGAATTTCTCTGTAAACTCATTGCATACTGTAAGACGGGTTTTTTATTAACAGGTTGAGTAGTTACACTATATTACACACTCATACAAAATAATGAGGCTAATGTTATTCCTAATATATTAATCTTTTTTACCGAAGAATTTTATTAATATTTATTTCTATCATATTTATTCTTTTGATAACTTGCAATTATTCAGAAAATTTACTTATGCACCTGTACGTGTCCTTAATATTTAATAAATTGTTAAATCAATATGGAAATTTAAACTAGATTATCATTTCCATATATCCTTTTCAGAAACTTAAACATCAGTCAAAATTATAATGGCATGTCAATAATTTTCTTTTTACTTTCACATATACGTAGTATATTGAGAAAGTATTGTTATCGTGAAAAAAATTGACTGAGATTTTGATGGAAATACACGTTTTAGGTGTCCCTGAGTTTTAACGATTTCTCAGACACGGTGATAATTGAAAATATTGTTTCTGTTATTAGTACGAGTATATTTATGATTTGAGTTTAAAATGGTGTCATTATGATTTTTTTAATTTCTGGATTACTCATTCGTAAAACTACACATTTCCCTTCAAAAGAAAAACACAATATTTTGATAGTGACTCCTTATAGCCCCTCCGCATAGGCGAGCTAGGCGGTCCCTTAGGGTGGAATAATAATACCAAATTTGGTGTCGGAGAATTTTATTTTCTTTATTTAAAAAATTGCGAATTCTAGGTAAAATAAAAATGCGAATGGAACATTTAATGATTTTCAAATTTAGCTAAATAAACATAACTACTGATTTAAATACCTATAGTCATAAAAATTAAAATTTCCTATTGGTTTAACTACGTTATAAACGCATTAATTCTAGAAGAACGGGCAGTTTAGGAGACTTGAGGCGTGAGGCAATTTTTTTAAATGTTAACTAACTTTTAGGCGCGTTTCGCTGCCAGCATGAGCGCCTACTAGCTTCGGCTTGTCCGTACGTCCGTTCGCATGTTCGTTCTCGGCTTCTACCGAACGGATTTCAATGAAATTCGGTATTAAGGGCTTACAGTCAAAGACAATAAGAAAATCATATAAATGAATCACGTAAGCCAATCAGGGGCACCACTTCACTGGTGACAAAAATGAACTTTCCGTCATATCTCGTAAAGTATGGGCCATATCAAAATAGTTTCCAAAAAACCTTGTAGAATTAGTTGAGTACTTATTTTCCAATGCATTTTTAACGTAGTAGTAGCCATTATCAAGAAAATCAAACAAGAGAGTCGTAATTACCTTTGAACTTAGAAAAATTCATGCATAGCTACCTAATTGTTGTCAACGTAAATAATCTTATTTGTTACTGAAGTAAATAAGATCTCGTTTAATTACAAAATACATTTAATTTCTTACGCCTGCATGACAGCTTTTGTAAGCTGAAGTAAATGGATTATCTACAGCCAAGAAAAGAACGTAAACTTAAATATTACAACTACTGAACTCAGGTGAGGTATGTTTTTAAATAATTTTCGATTGTTTGGATGATTACAACTGATTAGAAAATAAATCGGTAAATACAAATTTAATATCTCCCTAGAATCATTTCTGATAGGTATATCGTTTTGTAGTATTTATTCATTAAAATTACGTAATATGTTTATTGGTGCGCCAACTAAGGGGAGAGAAGAAATTTTTAATAGACATCTGCTCGTGACGTTTCGTTGGTTCATGGTATGTTCAGTCAAATTATATCGCACAGTTTCAAATACTCCATCGCACGAAACGCGCCTATTTGTGATACTCTGTACACTTTCTTAACTTGATTAATGTGTTCAGGTCAGGTCCGAAGCGTCATCACAAAATTTTGGCTGATTATCCTCCGGTAAATAAATCTTACTATGCGAACGAAATAACTCGTTTTTATTTTTACAGGCGACGCATACGTTCTCTCATAACCGTGTGGTTAGATTAGCCTAAGAATGTGCGAGTGTGTAATTCAAATTCCATTATATCCTTCATTGCCTTAAGGGCGTTGTGTTTATCTTCATCAGAGTCCGAATGATTTCGTAATTTTTACTTATGACTGCTCCCTATATTGATAATTTATTTGGAGAGGTTGAAGATTTTTTCCAAAATATTAACACAGTGACAAACAGAAAATCTTAAAAAAATCTGATTTGGCCACCACATGACTTTCTCCATATCTGTAATATTTCTAAAAATTCAAAATTGGTTACATAGTCATAAATATTTTAAGATACTGCGAGAAAATTTTAGACTACAAAAAACAGAAATAAACTCAAACCATAGCTTTCTAATATTGAATATAGCCACAAAGCTCTAGCAATTAAGAAAAGAAAAGGAGCGTTACTAAGACGTAACTAAGCGTCAATTGTTAACAATAATCGTTGGTGGTGGTGGCTAACAATATAAGATATCTCTTACACAATGCACTATATGGAAAAATGTTTCAAACAAAGGTTGTAGAAAATAAAATTTTCTACAACGTTGATTCAAATACATTTTTACATTTATCAAATATTAAAGCGAATATTTTAACGGATAAGTGACAAGGGTAAACACCCACTTCTGGTTTACTGATATTTACCAAAACCTAATCCGTTCTTCTGGCTTTTATAGAAATCTTAAATATAAAATTTTGCATTGACCTGATTAATAGTTTTTGAGTTAGAGCGCCCACAAAAAGCTATCACATACACAGACACGCTCACGCACGCACGCGCACACACACAGACATCATCGAGAACATGGTCAAAACCTGTTCTGGAAACCTCAAAACGTGTATTTCCGTTGAAATATCGAAGTCGATTTTTTTTATGAATACAATACTTTCCCCTATACTACGTATATAGAGAAAGTAAAAAGAACTTTAAAAGCAGATTCCTAAAGAGGTTTTCAGAATGTACATATAAATTCTCGAAATAATAGACCTCCTTTCCTTCCTTGTTATTAAAAAAACTTCCCAAGTTAAACAATATGATTTTTATTCCTTTTTGAAAGTAAATCAAACGTATAAATGCTTCGTTTTATTAATGTAGCAACTTAAACAAAACCCGTAGCCTTACCATAGTAACGGGCCCGTATATAACCCGTCTACAAAAATATAGTTCAGAAAATTTTTTTGTGCTTTTCGTCATTGCAGAAAGCACTTATCTTCGTTACGTCCGTCCGTACGCATATATCAGGGAATAATTGGCTTAACCAATTTCAACCAAATTTAGTACATATAATATTCGCATAAATTAAAGATCAAAGCGGCATATGTGGACCGGATCGACTCTGCAGGGATGCTACAATTACAAAGTTAAATTTTTTGGTAACTATGAATTTGGGGGGAATTGGCTGAACTGATTTCAATGAAATTTTCTAGAAAGGAGGCGTGTTATATAAAAAAACAAAATCAAGATGTTGGGTACAGATATCGAAAGCAGGGCTGCCACAATACAACAAATAAAAAATCTTTTACACATATTTGTGTTGAAATGTCTGCTTCAATTTGAACCAAATTATAATATTTGCAATACACACATATATAAAAAACCACAAAAGCATATTTAAACTGAATCAGCCAAACAACTACAAATTAAATTCTTTCACTAATTATGGAGTTGGAAATAATTGGCGGAATGGATTTCAATTACATTTTGTATATAAGATTTATACAACATACTATAATAAAATCAAGATTTTTAAAGCTGAGCTAAAGAGCAGAGCTACCACAGTAAAAAGTAAAACAATATTCCTTTACACGTAATTCTAGAGAACAGACGGCATGTACTTGAACCAAATATGATGTATATAATATTCATATAAATAAATAACAAAATTCTTATATTCAAACTGGGCCGACTAAACAGGGCTACCACAATATCAAAGTTAGAATTTGTCTGTAACTATTAATTTCGAAGGTATTGACTGAACGGGTTTCAAAGATATTTCGTTTGTAGGGAGAGTATCGAATGACAAAACGAAATGAACATGTTTAAAACGGATCTAACATAAGAAGCAGGTTTGCCATAATATAAGAAAAAATAATTTTCTGATTTCAAAGCAAATATATTAGTATACGATTATACTAGGGCGAATTTGACGAAAAGCACTTCTGCACCACCGTGTACATCCCTACTTGTTAAAATCCTGTTAAAAGGCAAAAGGACGGATCCAAATATCAATCACGTCTGTCACCAGCCAAAACTATCCTGAAAATGTTAGCCTCCCAGTTCACATCGTTGCTTCAAAAGTTTGCTCACGGTCGGGAAATATGAAAATATAAGCGCTAAAAACCGTCTGTAGCACTGTATCGTAAAGGAAGAGCTGAGTAGGCAAAATAACAAGCAAAGCAAAAGGCTGTCTTTCCGAAAAATATTTGATATACATTGTATTATTTGATCCAGTCATGAAGCAGCATTTGGGTAAAATAAGTGAAAGTAAAACATATTTTCACTACGTTGGGATAATGCTGCACAACGAAGCGACTCGACTGATAGCAAATGCTAATAAAGGGAAAATCTTAGAAGCTGCCCATTCTGCGAAATACTTTTCTTTAATTTTGGACAGTGCGTCAGATGTGAGTCACGCTGAGCAGGTGTCAATGACCATTTGCTTTGGACACCTTCAGGTAAGTATAATGCTTAAGTGATCAAAAAGGACCATTTTGGGATCTTTGAAGAGCAGGATTGGTGCTTTTACAGCTAAAAGTATTCTGCAAGAGCTTGAAGGAATGGCATTATCTGCTGAGAATTTACGTTGCCAAGGCTATGACAATGTAATTAATATGAAGGAGAAAGACAGCGGTGTGCAAAGGAGAATCATAGAAATTAATCCTCGGGCCTTTTTTGTTCCTCGCAGAACACGTTCTCCGAATTTAGTTGGCAATTATGTCGCCAGATATTGTTTGGAAGCAATTAGTTTCTTCAACCTAGAGAAAAGCGATTCATGTTCTTAGTTGCCGTTGTCTGTTCTCCAACTCTGAAACCACTAAAGATGGAAGAGTCGACTTGATTCCTTGGAGCCTCTTCGCTATGAGGTTGGAAATATATATGATACGCTAATTTAAAATAATACTAAGTGAAAGATTTTATAGGAGTCGCAATATGCGCGCGCAAGAGGCCTCTTGAAGTAAGGGACCTCGAAAAAATGTTTTAATACACATTATCTCAGAAATGTTAAATATATCATTTTAAAAATCACGAAGAAACATACATTTTTAGTAATGCGATACTTAATTTATTAATACGATAGTTGATAGGGGTCAAATAAAGGAGTAGTCGACAGATGAGGTTTCGCTAAATATTAAGATTGCACGGCCCTCCAATTGTTTGGCGTCTAGAGCCCCAGAATGCCTAAATCCGCCACTACACTCACAGTATGATCTGGAAATACGGCACCTACTGATGCAGAAGCTACTGCAAAAGGTCTTTCCAAGTTCAAATTTGTGGATTTGCTAATTTTATGTTTTAAAATCCCTTCTGAGAATAACCTTACTAGTAAGCAACTTTGACATACATTCTCCTATCCAACAATTGGATAAAATGTATAGTTTTCTGAAGGAAAACATGGGTGAATGTGAATTTTAAACAACACTATTAGCTCCTCGTGAGCTAGTTAGAGCTACCAAAAACTTTGTCTGTACGTATTCCTAGAAAGAAGCATCAATCCACCTATGAAGCTAAGGACGAACAAGTTCAAGAAGCATAACAAAACTTTAAAGTAAACCTATACTTTTACAGACCTCGATACTGCAATAAAGTCAGTTACAGTAGATACATCAGTTTAATCGGGGCTTCGGATTTACCTACCATGTGCACGTTTTGCAGAATAAATAATCAAAACATAAAATAGAACATTGTTTTGAAGCTCGAGACAGGATTTCAGCATGGAAATTCAAAATATATTGATGCTGCAGATTTAAACCATGAACTGCAGGCGGTTTTACGACGATTTTCAAGCAGTCTTCAAGATGCACTTTAGTTTATTTCTGAAAACGATTCGACAGACAGTTCTCTCAAAATCTTCATTGCTTTCCGCATTCTATTGCTCTCTCGGTTTTTGTTTCTAATGGGGAGTGCAGATTCTCAAAGCTAAAATTGATACAGACACCTTTCTTCCATGTTGCAAGAGGTAAATGCTGAACTGCGCCAATTAACCTTGAGAAGAAAATGCGTGTGATTTTTTAAAAATTATTGCTTCCCATATAAATTAAACTAGAAATTGACATTATATCTAAGCGTTGCGTGTCACTGATTTAAGATACCGGAATATCGTCCAAGTTGTATTCCTTTCTCCTATTCAATACTTTCGTTTGTAACCTGTATAATTTACACTCATCAGAACTAAATAAATCTCGAACTAAATACATTTTGAGTAATTTTCAATCTCTTGGTGATATGTCGATTAATACAAATTTCAATTTACTAGGATTATGCGGAGGTGACTGATATGATAAAATTTTCCCATTCCTTAAATGATAGGTAATTAGTGACACCTCCAGCTGCCGATTATACGAACACTAGCCGATGCATTCGCCATTGCACAGAAAAATTCGATATTTTCACGCGTCAGAAATTTCAGCTGTGGTAGAGATCGCAACTTCGCAACTGATATGTTTTAGGGAACTTTTCAGGTAGTAACTTTGAGTACATATTTTTACTGCAAGTAAGGAATATTAGAAATATTTCTCATGGAAATGAGAATGTTTTTCCACAATTCTCTTTGAATCGAAAATCGAACAGTCACATAGCTTTGATGAATGCTTTGAAAAATCGCATAGAGAACCACTGATCGTGATAACGGGATTTTGAGCATTCCAAAAAATCTACGAAAATTGATGAAATGGTCTGAAAATCAATTATCCTATTCAAAAATTAAGAACACCGAGTTGATTTGAGATGACGTAAAAAAATTAAAAAATGGGCAAATACCGGTTACAACAATAATTATCCTGCTTCCACATCAATAATACTGATTTTAAACAATAATATTATTCGCCCTTCTCTATTTATAAACGGAGACCGTTTGTTGATGGATACGAAACGAAATTTTAACGTGTCATGTTCACATCGGCTTCTACGAAGATTATTTTTGCGGGCAACAATTAAAAAAATAAATACTTTCCTCTCTACTACATGTAGAGGACAACGCTTGTCACCAAAACGCCTGTTATTTGATATATGAGTGAATTTTGCTTCCACGTCATCATAGCTCGTCTGTCCGTGGACCAGTAGGTACGAGTCGTCCGTCATCTGAAACCTTTTCCTGCTTCTTTCTCATTTTCCTTCTAACACATCTACCTATGCATTTAGTGCATACAAAAATAAATTTATAAATTATAATTTTTTTAGCCAAAGATTAAAAATTTATTAATAATCATTATGCAATTTCAATCTATATACATATATATCTATATACTTTGGAATTCTCATTAACAATATTGATGAACAATTGAATATTTATTTATTTTCGTCACCTTCATATTGTTTACTATAACCACGGCATTGTATACATTTCAAAATAGTGTCCCTTGGGGTCGCGACCCGCAGTCTGGGAACTGCTGTTTCATCGAATTAATTACTCCAACGGCAGAAATTCTAGTAAATAACAGGGTGATACGTTAATCATCGATTGTCATCGATTAAAAAATGACTGTCGATTTTCATTTGCGTCTTAAACTATATTGACAAAATATGTCTCTTCGGCGACCATAAAAAAGATCGGTAAATCCGGACGAACAACATTTCATCTACAAATCAGCCCTCATCAGTTGTGATTCTAATTTAGAATACACCGTCGGTTTATCGCGGCTGCTATTCAGCCGAAACGCGCATCTAATCAGGTAGAGCCCGTCAGTTGGGCCGCATGTTTCATCTCCGAAACTATCGAGTCGTTTGTCGTGAATTTCGGCACTGAGGACTTTTTGGACAAAGAGCAATAAGAAAATGATATAAATGGTTCACATAACAAAGGCAGAGGGGCCACCTTTACCCAAACAGGGATGCCATCCTTCTACATACATATGAACAGCAAAAAGGAAAAGTATACTCCGGAAATGGAGTACACAGAGTTTTCAAAGACGTTATTTACGAGAAATGCGTATAAAACGGTATGGAAAGATTGGGCGGTTCTTGAATTTTTATCTCCGAAACTATAAGTCGTAATTATATGGTCCCACGGACTTTTTTGTGGTAAATTTTGTCCTCTATTCGAATAGATTTTTTAGTCTATGCCTCATAGATCATATAAAAGCTTTGGGAGAGAAGATATGGATTTTTAATTGTTGTTTCCCGATAGAATCGTAGTATCGACCGATGTGAACAAAATATGCTCTTTCGCTTAGGATTTTCTCAAATTTTTGTCTCCGAAACTATAAGTCGTATTTATTTGTGCGGACATTTTTGTGGTAAATCATAACCTCTATCCGAATTAAGTTTTTAATGCATATCTCACAAATCATATAAGAGCATGGGAAATAAAAATATGGATTTTAATTGTTGCTCGCCGATAGAATTGTCGTAGCGATCGATGTAAGAAAAATATGTGATATTATGCATGGGATTTTCTCGAATTTTTATCACCAAAACTAAGTCGTAATTATGTGGTCCCGGGAATCTTTTTGCGGTAAATGTTGTCCTCTATCCGAATAAATGTTTTAATCGATACCTTACGGATCATATAAGAGCTAAGGAGAAAATATGACATAATTGTTGCATGACGGAAGCCAGTTATCGAAATACGAGTAAACGTATATTTACTTGCTTATATAAATTTAAGGTGGTCATATCTCCTCCTTTTCGAAGGACTGTCCCTTTTCAAATGCTGTCCTCCCTAAACGTTTTATCCTTTAATGTACTCCTTTTGGAAGTTGTCTGATTTTGTCCTTCTCTTTACCTATGTTAACCAATGTCATGCAATTGTAGTATGTTGGTAGTCTCTATGGTTGTTAGTTACATTGTTATATCTACTGCAGCATAGGCCTGTGAATCGTGATCTAATACCGTCGTTCTCTCTCAGTACGCTAAACTTTCTGACGCGCTGCTTGTTAAAAGACTCATTTTCAGTTCTCTGATTTGGTTTTCTAAGTAATAAAGAACGCTTGGTTTTCTAGAACGAATGTTTAATTTTCTACTTTATATTCACCTGTAAAAATTGTAGTCTTTAATTTTCAATCACTCTTCAAATTTCGGCCTCTTGAGAAACTTTCTATTTCAATAAATATTCATGCTTTGAATAAATTCTGGCTCAGAAATAATAGTTTTCAAGCAATAATAACAGTTTTATCTATATTAATAAAAGAATCTGTCTGTGAGTGTGTGTGTTTGTGGCAGTCGTAATTTTTCAGAAAATAAATGTCCAAGCTTCCAAATCTGGAAGCAGCTTTAGGTTGATCATGAGAGTAGCAGCGCCAAAAATAATTCAAATCGGCCCACGAGGGCCCGAGGGGTCCCCATGGATCGGTCGGTCGAAATTTTGTTTATTTTTTAAGATGTGTCAGAAACCAAATGACCGATTTTGATGAATTCTCCGCCAATACCAATGTTTTCATGAGAGACGTTTTCGAGGCGTAAATAAAAGGCGTGGACGAGTTTTACTTATTCTCAACCATTGAGTGATAATTAGAAGTTTATCTTTCTTTCATAATTTTATTTATAAGTTCCTAACATTCTGAATAGATCTTCCAGATTATCTCCAGAACTACTATGCAGCTTCACGTTGATCATGAGAGTTGCAGTGCCAAATATAATTTAAATTGGCAGATTTAAATTATATTAGGCCGGCCCACGGGGTCGAGGGGTCCCCATGGAACGATCGGTCTAAATTTCGTTTTTTTTTAAGATATCTCAGCAACCAAATGACCGATTTTGATGAACCCTCCACCAATATCAATGTTGAACCAAGAAACGTAGACTTGAAACTTGGTACAGATGCTAAAGAGACGTTGAGGATATGCATCTCGGTGCCAGAACTTTGATTTCTATCAAATTCGAGTATATATTTAATTTGTTCATACCAATTGAAAGGGAATATTGGTCACTTACCTTGAGAATACGTTAAGTTTGTATGAAAATATAAGCGAGTGATATGAGCATGAAAATTTTGAAACTCTAAACCCCGGGAAAAGTTTACAATAAGCTATATTTTGGCTTACCTTGGTAGACAGGTAGATAATAAGGTTGCGATTACGAATCCTACTGAGGGCATGGATGCTTCTGTCCTGTCGTGTTACTATGAAAAAATTGTTTCTAAAATTACGTTGAGGCATTAAGTTTTTTTCTTGCAAGACTCGAGTATTTTTTAAAATGAACAATATCGAATGCTGTCTGTTGTAGTGCATGGACTCGTTTACAACTAATATTTTATTAAAATAAATATGAAACAAGTCATGTAAATAGTTTTTATCATGGAATTTGTTTTTCCTTTGTCCTTCCTTTTTAACTTCTCCATACGTAGTATAGGGAAAGTTTTGTTTTCATGAATAAAATAGATTTTTAGATTTCAACGGAAATACACGTTTTGACAATTTTTTCGATGCTGCCTGTGTGTGTGCGTGAGAGAGAGAGAGAGAGAGTATGTATGCGTGTGTGTATGTGATAGCAATTTGGTGGGTACTCTTACTAAAAAACTATTAATCAAATCAAACCTTCAAATATTTGTTTTAATACTTGATAGATGTAAAATATTACTGTAATAAAAGTTATAGGTAATTTGATTTCTACAATATTTGTTCGAAACATTTCCTCATATAATGCATTTTTAAGACATATTTTACAAACTATATTTTTAGCTACCACCACCACACCACCTGGAGGTGACTTTTGTAAACACTTGACGCTTAACAACACCCATTTTTATATTTAATTGTTGGAACTTCATGGCTATATCTAATATCAGAAGGCTACGGTATGGGTTTATGCCTGTTCTTTGTAAGTCTTTGAATTTTTGTCGCAGTTCCTTCATTGATTTAATATCATTCAACGTAAGTATTTGGAATTTTTAAAAGTATTACAGGTATGGAGAAAGTCATGTGGTGGCCACATCAGATTTTTGTTAAAAACAACTGCATTTGTCCTCCCTTTTGGTAAAAAAATCTGGTCACCTTATCAAATTGGACGTTCTAATTGACGGATGCAGTTGAAAATCATAAATTTGTCGATAAATTTTAATAAGAATCAATAATACCTAATCTCATTAAAATCTGCCCAGTAGATTCAGAGATCACCATGCGGACGGACCGACCGCCTATAAGGCGCTCCGCTTCTGCCGCTTTGCTGGAAATAAAAGCCTAAAAATGAACTTTCTGTCATATCTTTAAAGAAACATATTAATCATAACAGATCAAAACAAGTTAGGAAAGAACATTTGAAGTAGACAGTAAATTGCCTTTGTCAACACAGAATTTTAAAATGTTTGTATAGTAGTATGCAGAGATGTACCTGGGAGATATGGCGCCTATGAAAAAATTTTAGGAAACATCGTAGTTACGTATTTTTCCTGTGTTTTAAATGAAAATATTAATATTTTATTAACAACGACTTTAAAAATGTAGTGTTAAATTATTGCTAATCTTTGGGAAAATATACTTTTGGCATTTTTGCGTGAACTTTTGGCGCCTTTTGCAGGCGGCGCCTATGGCTAAAGCCACCTTCGCCATACCTTAGTTACGGCACTGCTAATATTATCAGTCTGAAATAATATTGTAATGAGGACCTCCAAAACAAAAAAAGATGCTCAACGAAACATAATTCTGAATCGATTGGCGAAAAAACGAAGTCTATTAGCTGCTTTCGCTTCAGAGGAGTTAGCGTGTCGGACAGACAGACGGACGAACCGAACGCATGAGAGAATTTTTTAAATAAACCGCTAACAAGAGGCTTTTAGGAAAAGTTGCAGATTTAGCTATTTAGCGTGATCACGCGTTTCTCAAAGTACGCGCCTCTATCTTGCCTGAACGAAGTGTGAATTACACTTCTCTTGTTGAATCTATTGGAAATACGTCTTTTAAAATATATTATTTCAGTGAGCAATATACATTACAAAAGAACTGAAAACGCATGGCAAATACCGGAATCGAACTGCGTTGCGGAAACGAATGTCACCTATCCAAAGCTGAAAGGATGATTCCGTAATTTCGTCCGCTGATTCCGCACGAACGATTTTCACGATGGGAGTATCAGGAGCAGGACGGAGACGTGATGCATTAGGACAGAGAATGGAGGAGTAATGGAGGAAGAAGAGAAACGGAGACTGAGAGAGGGGATTAGAGGTATGAGGGTGGGGATGGACAAGGGAGTGTATCAGGTGAAAGGGGCTGTGCGTGGACGAAAAGAGTGGGAGAGTGGAAAAGGGTTTCGGTAACTGACGCTAAGGGAGTAAGATTTCAAAAGTCTCCGCAACGGTCAACTTCCTCTGCTCCCAACTCTCGAGTATCGAAGCGGGAAGAAATAGATAGGAAAGGAAGGGGTGGTGGCTTTCGGGATAGGAAAGAGCGAGAGAAATAGAGACAGTGACGTGGGCGAGAAGAGAGAGAGTTTCTCGACCTTGGCAGGTCGAAGGTTTTAGGGTCTATCCCAGTGGTTCTCAAGTGCGGCCACCAAAATGTTTTAATGCGGCCAGAAGCAAAATTGTTTAAAAAAATTGCAGTAATTAATATTCATTGGATACTGTGATATTACGTTCTTTATTACTAATATTTGTCTTATTTTATCTCGTTAAACTCCTTAGGTGCCTTACGCAGAATGCCAAACATCTCTTAGACCATGAATTTAAGCGATAATAGCCCAAGAGGCTCTTTCGCCAGAAAATACACACACACCATTAATTTAACAATGCGGCCAACAGAAATATGTAGCTGGCGGCCGCAGGCGCGGCCAGGACGAATTTTTCTCCGGGAACCGCTGGTCTAGCCTAAGGTTCGCTTTTGTCGCGTTTCGATCTTCTTTTTTTCTGCGCGTTTTTATCTAATGCGCTTATGGTCTCACTTTTGCATATGTCAGTCTGTCTGTGCACTTGCATATATTGAAATTGTGAATAAACTGTAAAAGATTGAGTGCTGAAATTTGGAGGATAGATTTCAATACTGCTTCTATTTGTTTTTCTTAAGATTTAAATATTGAAAAATGTAAACTTTCAGATTGAGGCCAGTTTAAAATTTTGTTTTTTAATATCTTCGAAGGTGTAAAAATTTGAAAGCAGAAAATGTGAGCGTACATTTACACATAAGTTCCACTTATTTTTGAAAAGTTTTAGTTCTGTGAACTTTACAGAGGCGGATAGAAAACGTTCAAAAGTTTTATACAAAATTCATTGCGTCCTAAAATTAAATGTCATTTTGGAAATATCAATTATCCAAAAGAATATATTTTTATGTGACATGTAGGTTTATGTAGAATGATGTTGCATAATACAATGGTAACTTAGCTATAAAGTTTCTCACATTTAAGCGCTAACCTCACATTCATCTGACAACCCCCGTTATAAAACAAACGAGGCTCTATTGACCGAATATGACCTGAAATATACAAAAAACGCGCTAAATTTATTCATGCTCATGATTAACACTTTTCTGGCTATCTTCTATATTCTCATTGTAAACGACTGAGAAGTGCGTTCGTGAGTGTAAGAACACTAATTAATTAATCTATTGATTTCCGAAAGAACATGGATGAAGGGAGGCATACAAAAGAGACGATGTGTTCGTAGAGAGATGGGACAAGTAGTATAAAGAAGATGTTGGGAGTCGAGTAGATGCAGAAAACGATGAGTTCCCAAAAGAAGCAACACGGCAAGCAAAGGCGTTCTAAACTAAAGGATATTAAACATTTATCTAAAGATGTCGGTGTTAAATAGCTGGGTTACCGGTGAGAAGAGACAGAGAGAGATAGAGGGATGAGAGGATACGAAAGAAGAAAAGAGAAGTGGAATGGGGAAGAGAACTCACGAGGAAAAATCTAATTATGGAGACGTGAATGGATATGAAAGAAGTCAAAAAGGAGCGAATAAATGTGAGTCAATGGATTGTCAAACGGGGGACCAAGCGCTAGGCGTTAAGAACCCCCCCAGGCGCTGTTACCTAATTTAACGCCATATACTTCTATTTTTACCTTTCAAACGAAGGTAGTGCTGCTCTGATGAGTATAAGTAAATCTGGTATTTCCCAGAGAAAATAGAGGAGTCGAAATCTCAGTTTCTCTTATGGCAACCCTCTCAGATCGATGAGGCATGCCATTTTCATCCAGAATTACAACAGGGGTCAATCGGCGTGGCTGATCTAGTCAAATGGCATGAAAGAGCCATTTTAGTCTATTATCTAAACGGAAGCCTCGATTCAAAAACGCCGGAAAGGATTCGTCCACGCGATTCCCATCTGATAATCATTTACCAAAAGAAACGCCGAACCATATCTAAGTACAGGGAGATTACAAGTGATATTCCTGATTTAAAAAATTATTATGAAAAACTTGCAAAGATACAGTAAAAATAATCCCACACTTTCAAAGGAAAACTCAAGAAGTTTCATTCAAGCTATTGGTAGGTGCCGCATTCATCACAATGAGGTTACAACATTGCTGAATGAGCAATTGCCCGACCGTTGGATCGGGAGTGGAGGAGGACCCATTCCTTGATCGTGTCGTTCCCGCGATTTAATTCCCTTTGGCTTTTTTTCTTTTGGACTGTCAAAAATGACGTTTTTGTTCCACTAATGCCAACAATTTTGGATAATTTGAAGGAAAGGGTACGTGAGGCTGTAGGAAAAGTTCAGCATGATACCCTACAAAATAAATGGCAGGAAACAGAATACCGTTCTGATATCTGTAGAGCCACAAACGGAGCATGTATAGATCATTATAACTTAAAAAATAACTTTTTGACCCATTCTTTATTATTATAGTTTGCTTTTTACCGTACATTTGTTGTTTTTTTTACAATCAAAATTTTAAAGTCGGGAGGACGATTTGTAATCACCCTATAATACATGAAATTTAGTGCAGTTCATTTTCTGCAAATCTTTTCATCAGTTTGGAGAAAAAACTCACTTATTGCCACCTGAGCCGTGAAAAGACATTTCGTACGATTTCACCAAAGTAAATCACATTCACAAGCATACTTCGATAAATATGTCAAGCAACAGATCTCATCGTAAAGCTAGCCTAAAGAGAGAAAGTGAGAGGAAAATGGCGGGCAAAACTACATGGGAACAGTGAAAGGGAAAGGTCGACAGATGGGTGGTAATGGGGAGGAGTTTATGGGGAGAGGGTCTGGGCTATAAAATAGGATTTGAGGATGCGGATCTCGGAAATGGGGTATCTTAGGGAATTCCCACCACAGCCCATAACCTTGAAATGAAGCAGAAAAGAGTGAAAAGGACAGGATCGGGAGAGGAGACGATGGAGTGGAACGGGATGGAGGTTGTTTCGAGATGAAAAGGAGTCAGGTAAAAAGAGAGAGAGAAATTTCAGTAGAGAGCGGCGCGGGATGCGGATTTTCGGGATAAAAAGAGTCCATTCCAACTTCCGCTGAAGATGGAGGAAATGAATAGGGAAAAATGGAGATAAAGCGAGAGAGAGAGAGGAAAAGAGAGTGAGAGAGAGAGAGGAAAAATTATGAACCCTACGTTTTTAAAGAGTTTAATTACAACAGTGTACGATTCGCAGTTTATATTCTCTAATAAATAAGTAAATAATAAGTGAAAACTGCGGTGAAATTGTTAGTAAGGTAAAACAAGGAGATACCCTTACTAAAACAGGAAGTAGAAGCACGTTGTGGTAGATTTTTTTCAGGGTTATTTTTTACCCCTCCCTATAATGAGGGGAGAAATGTAGATGTAGATCTTTATTAGATTTTTCCCCTCCGTGAAAACTTCACTGCTCTAGCTACAGTAGTTTGAATATAATATCACTTCAAAATTTTTAATTTTTCTAAATTGAAATCATCTACCAAAAAATCTATGAACTACATGGAAAACCCAATTAATAGGAGATACATAGATTCTAACTCAAAAAGACATTTACTGATATTCCCAGTAGTTTGGCTACAATACCATTTCAAACTTTTGAATTTTTCGATTTTGAAGCCGTCTAGTGGAAAATATATAAACTACCGTGTAAGTTCAATCGGAGAGACATAATGGTTTTACAAGAGTTATCTATTTAGGAAATAATTTTCCAAATATATCTTAAAACAAAAAAGGTGATCGCATAGCTCGTTTTTTCTGTCAAGAAAACTCGCTAAAAGTGGCTTTCCAAACGGAAAATTCAATATTTACAGACGCACTAAGAAATAAAAAGGTAAAGAGCAATAGGACAAAGCGTCGATGTACAAACGTTCTAAACACGGTGTGATTTTTTGGGTCCCTGGCGTAGAACAAACAATCGTAAACTCGGTTTTGTCCTTTCCATCTTTAGGAGTTGCATTTATAATGATTGCATAAGTGTAAGTGACAAAATGTCCTTGGCGAGGAATTAAACCTGCGTGTGTTTTTGTTAATTTTATCTTTTTTCATTTCGCTTGAAAACTTGAATAGCTCCGAAAAGACGTACGCTGCATTGTTGTACCCATTGATGCAATTGATCGTGGGGTTAGATCAGAGCGTGCCAGAAATACCTCCAAATACTCGATAGCAATGCCGAATTAACAGAGGTGCAGTGGCGCAGTTGTATCAGGGTTCCGTGAGTAGAGAGGCCCCACGGTGGCCCCGGACACGATCTGGTGTTGTGCGGGGTGGTCTACGAAAATTGTGCGCCAGGGTCCCCGATTATCTTAATCCGGCCTTGCCGTTAGAACCGAGATATACTACAGATCATTTTTCTATAAGACAGTCCAATAGATGTTTAAGTTAGACTTGTATCTACTACAACCCCAACCAAACGCTTCTAGTGGCTTGCAGGATATTAATGTAAATGTTATTTATATAGTTTTTCAACCATCCGCTTTGATGCTCTGCCCCATTATTTCTTTACTTTCTAAATATTGAAATTTTGCGGTTAAGGAGTCATTTTAACCTATTTTTACAGAATAAAAATAGGCTTATAGTTACTTAATTGTGTCTGTCTGTCCTTTATATTAACTTTTGAACCAATAGGCCGATTTTCAGGACACATGGTGGAAATCTCTTGCTACCGGGACCGAGCTCCCGAAGATAGTTTTTGTTGCGAATATTGAAAGTCCCGGAGTGGATTCCAGGAGCTGTCCTTCCAAATTGATTTACATGGGATATCTAAAATTCATCGTGAAGGGTAATGTTCTCTGTAATATCGGTGAGCGATTTGTATTATTCTTCGAGGAAAGGAAGGGAGATTCTAATTTCTATTGAGTATTGATTATCGATAGTATTTCTTCGAGTTTCGCGTAAATACTGACGTTTATGCAGTTTTTATCACTCAGTACGAGAGTGTTGCCATAGCAACCACTATTTTTGGACTCGGATTCAATATATTCTATTACATACATGCGTTACTTTTGCCACAGAAATAGGTGTGACCAATTTATTTTTCCGTTCGAATGCATTTGCAATATTTTATAACGCTAAATCATTGAAATTTTAGAACACAAAAAGCAACTCATTCGCGGTGATTTTAATGTTATTATAAATCCAATACAGGTATTAAATAAATAATTACGTGGAACGTTGGCATCATAAGTTCTGTTTGCATCATTTTCTTCTTTACTTTTTTCTTCCCTATTAAAAACCTTCCACGAATAACCTTCCTTACAGTTATGCAAGAATATATTCGCTCCAGAAATTGCTACCTTTGAGGCATTCTAGATTAAATAAAGCAGTCGAATAAATCATGTCGGGATATTTAACGTGAAAGCAAAAAATGTGATAATATTAAATATTGGAGTGGGCTGCGCTTCAGGTTAAACGTTTCAAATGCTAAATTCCCCAGCAGAGGAAAGCCAGAGAAACGGACAATTACGAAAATACAGTGAATTATTCATTTTAAACCTTCCTGGCTCGAATTTGCACAAACAAAATTTTCTGATTCGACCCAAATATTTCTAGAAAGACTTTCTCTCAGAAAGTTAGTTCATATTATTTGGAGTAGCTGGAAAGGACAATCAAATTTCAAAGATTTGTTTATTAAGCATAGTATATTAGTGGAACTTTTTCCAACCTTGGAATGCCTTCTACTCTCTATCCCCTGGTGCCTTTCTAAAAAGAATGAGATTTCTGAGAGACATCCTCGCCATCTAATAAAGAGCAATCTCTCTATCTCGAAATGGAAGAGCCCATTTACTTAAGCATTTTGTTCTATAGACATTCAATGCAAAGAGGTTCAGGAAAAATTTAGCAGTTTACGTTGCCAAAACTAAGTCGTTAGCCGACAATGAAAAATAACTGTGTCGCATCTTCAAAGTAAACATATTTATTTATGATAAAAACATTATATATATATATATATATATAAATAATATCCCAAGTGTCTATCTGTCCGTATGGTTCTCTCTGTATCTCAGGAGTTGTATGTTGTAGAGAAATGCGGTAATTGCCATTTTATTTACAAACTAGCTATGAGATCCCAGGACAACTATTTTCATTTCCAACCACCATTTTTAAACAAAAAGCGGCCGTTTAAAATACTTAAAGATTCATTTTTTGGAGCCGGTATGTTGGATAAAAAAACCTTTGTGGACAAGACAAGAGTAATTCCGAAAAATAATTTTCAGCTTGGCGAGGCTAAAGGCAAGGTGCGTGGCGCCGACTTTCCTGAAGCAAGCGGAGGGCGGTGTTGACGCGCGTAGTCATGGTCATACATAATTATCTTCCTATGTTGTGTGTAGTATTTCTGCCCAGAATTTATAGAAATAACTATATAAATGAATGAAATGTTTTGTTTACATTTTGGAATTGCTAAAATTGTAGAACAAATTCAGAACTTAAACAATAGAACGAACAAAAGAATGAAAATTCGTTTTCTTGCAGTAGATTTTCAAATGCAATTCGAATCGGCCCAGAAAATTTTTTGAAGATGAAAATTTTGGGAATAAAATCTTTCGTTGCCGAGAGCATCTTGCAATGTTGCCGAATTTATGAAATTACTTGCATTGAATTGGATTGGAAAAGGTAGAAAGGAAAGGAAATTGAAGGAAAGGAGAGTGAAGGAAAGAGAGATAAGAAGAAAAAGAGGAAGGAGAGAGGGAAGGAGAGAGAGGGAAGGAGAGAGAGGTAAGGAGACAGAGGGGATGGGAAAGAAAGAGGGGAAGGGAGAGAGAGGGGAAGGGAGAGAGAGGGGAAGGGAGAGAGAGGGAGGGGAAGGGAGAGAGAGAGAGGAAGGGAGAGAGAGAGAGGTAGAGAGGGACAGAGAAAGGGGAAAGAGAGAAAGAGGGGGGGGGCTTCGTTATTCCATTGTTTCAATTCTGTATTGATGTATATTGTCGTAAAAATACTCAAGTAGGGATGTACATGGGTTTCCCGCGGCACAGAAGTGCTTTTCGTCAATATCGCTATAGTATAATCGCATACTAACTTATTTGTTTGAAATGAGAAAATTATTTTTTCTTTTATTGTGGTAGCCCTGCTTTTCAGATTCGTTCAAAACATTTTCATTTCGTTTTGCCAGTCTATACTCGCCTTACAAACGAAATTGATTTGAAATCGATAAAGCCGTTACCTTATAAATTCATATTTACAGAAAAATTCTAACCTTGTTATTATGGTATCCCTATTTAGCCGATCCGGTTGAAATATTCCATTTTGGTAATTTAATTACATGAAGATAATATTTATCATATTTGGTTAAAATCCATGTGGTCAGGTCTATAGAAATACATGTAAAAAACATTATTTTAATTTTGATTGTGGTAGTCCTGCTCTTTAGTTCCGCTTTAAAAATATCGATTTTATTATGGTATGTTCTACAAATTTTATATACAAAATTTAGTTGAAATTCGTCCACCCAATTCATACTAAATCAATAATTACTGAAAGAGTTTAATTTGTAATTGTGGTACTCCTGTTTGGCTGGTCCAGCCAAAATATGCTAGTATGGTTTTTTATATAATTGTACATTATAAACATAAAGTTTGGTTCAAATCGATGAGGACAGTTTAACACAAATAGTTACGTGTAAAAGGAATTTTTTATTACTTTTACTGTGGAAGTCCTGTTTTTTATATCTATACTAATCTTCTAAATTTTGTTTTATTATGATGCCTCCTTCCAGCATACGAAATTTTGTTGAAATTAGTTCTGCCAATTCCTTCCAAATTCATAATTACGGAAAAGTTTAAGTTTGTAATTGTGATACCCTTGCTTACTCGATTTGGCCCAATTATGTCATTTTGGTCATTAATTTATGTAAATACTTTGTGTTCCAAATTTAGTTGAAATCTGTTCACCCAATTCTTACCTGATATATGCGTACGGACGGACAAGTGCTTCTCATATCTGACGGCGGAGTTTTCCGATGGCGGAGTCGATGCGCGTAACGCGTAGGGGCAGAGCCTCTAGTAAAATGTAAAAGGCAGACAAGAAACTATTTATCATTTAAAATTATGACTTCTTATTAAAAGCATATCATCGAAAAATTACATTCAAATTTCAGGAAGGGATTATTTAGTTTTTGTAAAATTGGTCGTGACTTTTTCTTTCATTCGCCTGGCGAATTCTTTGGCAACGATATTTTCAGTTTCGTTTAGTAAAAATAATTCATCGCTTTTATGTTCCACCAGTTTCTAGAGTATTTAGCGCCTATTGATCCTCAGTCTTTCTTGATTGTGGCATTACAGCTTCATCGTCACCATTTGCAATCTAATTTTCTCCCAATCCATTTTCCTTGTCGTTAATTTCCTCTCGTTCCTCAAATGCTTCATTTAATGCACAAGTAATCAGAGAATTTTCTGGATGTAACAAACTCATCAAGTGATGCTTGAATTTGCATCTTAAATTTATTTAATTCCGTTTAGCGCGCTCATCACATACAAATGTCCGCCATGTTCAGCTTCATTTTCTTGCGCCTGTCTTTGCCTATTCTCAGCAAAAACATTCGGAGATTGTAGTCGTCTTAGCCGAGTCCGAAGATAACCAGATTCTCTGCATATAATGCAAAGTGTTCCACTCCACCTTTGACGAGTCAATGCATGACTCCGTATTCCTTAATATGCAGAGCGCTTGCTGATGTCTTAGATATACGCTTCATTTGAGAAATCATCTCTTGGTCAAAAGGTTTTAACATGTCAGTATAATTTTGTGGTAAATATACTATCCCCAGATTTCGTGAAGAAAATTATTTTTATTTTATGCATGCCAATTATTTAAGCGTGCTCAACCACTCGCTAAATATGCTAAGCGATCCACGGTTTCTTTTTAATTCTTATGCGTAGAGGAGAATATTTTTTATATATTTAAAATATCACGGTTTCTTTGAATTTGCCAATTATAAGGGCCTCCTAATTATTCACTGCTATCTGAATTATTACAGAAAAAGACGATAAATCTCTCTTTACTGTTCTGCCCTACACGGCAAGTATATTCTTTCACAGCAAGTGCTATCTGATAATAAATTGAAAAAATCCAGCATAATATGCACTGAATACGCTTTTCGGTTCTAATCCACTTAGAAATGTCTGAAAAGTAACGTTACCATCCTATTGAACGTTTGAAGTCACTGATACATCTCCACACATCTTCAATTATGCTAGATTCCAAAGCATTATGAATTTATCAAGCGTAAAGTTGGCTACAGCACGGCTACGCTTAGACAAATGACTTATTCAAACATCTTGTAAATATTCAAATAATCATAATAATAATTATCAAGCTTTTCTTATGTCTAACGTCTAATTGTTGAATCCGAGTTCTAAAAATGCCATAAAATGGCATTCACAAGCATTTCTGAATGGCATTTGGAGAGCTCTGACTTAATCAGATTTTTCCTTTTTAAACAGAACATCGAACCGAAATCTTTGTTAAAAAAACAAAATTTCAGTTCGGATCCGGTTTCGCTCCAGTACTTTCCAGTGAACTGGTTTTAACTGGCATATATCCCTTCGATTTTCAATTTTTTGGGAATTTAAACCTTTAGCTATCATAAACACATTGTTAATAGCTCATCTTATAGACGGTTTTAAATTATATTTAAATTATTTAACAGCAATATATACGCATAATATAATATAATACGGAACAATGTGATGTGATATATGATATTATGTCATGTAATGACATTTCGTCATGTCATGTCATTCAATGCCATGCCATGCAATGCAATGTAATGCAAAGCAATGCAATGTAATGTAATGTAATGTAATATAACATAATGTATTAGATATAATTAATAATTATTTTTAATGCAAATATTTTTTGAGAAAACGTATAATTTCTTAATAAATTGAGAAAATAATTTAGTTCCTTCGTAAATCTGCATTCTATATTCGCTAGAGGAGAATGGTCATGTCTGTTTAATTGTGAAATAAATTTTTCTTCCCGAATTTATTTCAGTAAGTTAGCCAAAATAAAAAAAGGAAGGTGAAAAATTCCAACAAAACATTCCAAGTATAAGCTTCTGTTCTGTATCTATCTTTAATGAGACTCAAATATATTTTATCAGTTGAAATTTCGATATTGATTTTATATCAAATCTAACAATAAGCCAAAAATGTTTAAATTGTTTTTTTCCCGGCTTTATAAATTTACTCGGATATTTGAATAAATGTTTTTTGAAAAACAAATTAAATTATTAAATAACAGAAATATAAAAAAATACACAAATTAAAGAAGTTAACCTCCGCCAAAACATTCAGCTTTTGCATGAAAATGTACTCAAAATCTTTTTAAAAATTCAACAAATGAAATGTTTATATCTTACTTAAAAACACTTATAAGCAGAATGCCAATTAATAATGGGATATTTATTTACTTTTTTTGGCGCTGTATTATTTATCGACACTAAAGCATTGTTTAAACTTCAAAATACCATCGAAATATCGTAAATATGTGTAAATCATCATCATCATAGAAAGTCTGTCCGTAGACAGGTCCGTGATTATTCATGGTTAAACCTGGTTCTCCATATACTCCTATTTTCCGCTGTCCTCTTCATATCTTGATAACTCTCTTTCCCTTTCAAATCGTCTATCAGCTGAAACCTTTTCCTGCCTCGTTCCCTTTTCCCATCTAGTTTTCCTTCTAACACGTCTTTAATCATACTCTCTCTCCTCAGGTAATGTCCAACCCAGTTAGCCTTCCTCTTTCTGATAGTCTGTATAATCATTCGCTTCTCTCCTATTCTTCGTAGCACTTCATCGTTTTTCATCCTATCTGTCCATTTTATCTTCAGCATTCTCCTCCAAGTCCACATTTCAAAGCTTTCCAAGTATTTGATGTCATTTTTCCTTAGCGTCCATGTTTCTGCCCCATACAATGCTATACTCCATACGTAGCATTTTATCAACTTCTTGCGGATATCTTCCCTTATATTCCCTGTAAGTAGTTGTTTCTTTCTCCTGAAAGCCGCTTTTGCTTTTCCTATTCTAGTTTTGATCTCATCCGTACATTTTGCCTCTCGTGTTATGATACTTCCAAGGTATTTATATTCTGAAACTTGTTCTAATGGCTTTCCCCCAATAGTTATGTTCAGATTCTCTTCTTTACCCGATATTCGAATGACCTTGGATTTTTCTGTATTTATTTCCATACCGTATTTTCTACCTGTTATCACTAGTCTATTTATCATTTTTTGTAGCTCCTCTTCCTTTCTTGCTAGAAGTACTTGATCATCTGCGTATTTTACTGTTCTTAAAATCCTTCCTCCAATTCTGAAATCCCCTGTGCCTTCTAAAGCTTCTTGCATTAGACTTTCTCCATATATATTGAATAGGGTTGGCGATAGGCAGCAGCCTTGTCTTACTCCTCTACCGATATTTATTCCGCAGGTGTCCACATTCTCAAACCTGACCTTTACAACTTGATTCTCATATAGATTCCTAATCAGTCTCCTGTCTTTCCAGTCTACACCTATATTCTTTAATATCTTCATCAACTTGACCCAATTTACTCTATCGAAGGCCTTCTGCCAGTCTACGAAACATGCGCAGATATCTTGACTGTATTCTATTGCCCTTTCTGATATGATTCTAACTACTCCTATAGCATCTCTAGTTCCTCGTCCTTTTCTGAAACCGAATTGATCTTCCCCTATTATTTCTTCTGCCTTTTTCTCCAGCCTTTTATTAAGAATCCTCGTGATGATCTTCGATGTGTGTGACAGAAGGCTTATAGTTCTGTAATCTTTACACTGCATTGCTTTTGGCTTCTTATTTAGAGGGATCATTGTTACTTCTAGGAAATCCTGAGGCCACTCTCCCGTGTCGTAAATCTTATTAATTAATTTCGTGATCGCTTTTAGTCCTTCTGATCCTATGACTTTAAGTATCTCAGCCGGTATTCCATCGCTGCCAGTGGCTTTCCCCTTCTTTAGTTCCACTATCGCCTTTTCTACTTCGCTCTCCATAATACTTGGTCCCAAGTTGTCTTCTTCAATGTTTTCCTCATTTTCCAGTTCTATTTTTGCCGCTCCTGCCTGTTTGCTGTATAATTCCTTAATGTATTCTTCCCATACCTGTGCTACATCCTTTGTTTCTGAGACTATCTTCCCATCTGTATTCATAATTCCTTTACCACGAATTCCATTAGACTTCTTATCTTCTAATTCCAGTGCCCTAGCGTACATCATATCGTACCGTCCTAACTTCTCCATCTGTTCTATTTCATCGCATTTTCCTTTTATCCAATTTTCTCTAGCTTTATCTGTTACCCTTCTCAACTCATTGTTTATACGCCTATAGTTGGCTCTACCTTCTTCAGTGTTAACGTTTTTTCATTTTCGTCTCTCATCCATTTTCTCCAGCATTTCCTTCGTGATCCATGGTTTTCTGATTTTCTTCTCTTGTTTTCCAATCTCTTTATCCAAGGTATCCTTGATACTGGTTTTAATTTCATCCCATTCTATATCAACGGTCTTCGGTTTGTTTTCCAACTTTCTTAGGTTATCTTCCAACTTCATGCTGACTACATCCTGCCTTTCTTTCAGTTTTTCTAGGTCCCAGGTCTGTCTTTCTCTTCTCGTTTTTCTTATTTGTTTGAGCTTTGTATTCACGTCAAGTATTAGAAGGCTGTGATCTGAATCAATGTCTGCTCCTTGCAATGCCTTGGCGTTCTTTATGCTGTTCCTGAATCTTTGTTTTACAAGGATGTAATCTAATTGGCATCTCATTCTATCTCCTGGGCTTTTCCATGTGTATAACCTTCGTTTATGGTTTTTGAACCATGTATTAGTCACTACAAGGTCATTATTGATGCAGAATTCTACGAGTTTCTCCCCTCCTCGATTTCTCTTCCCAAGTCCGTATTGCCCGACAACATTTTCTTCCTGTCCTTCTCCGACTATGCTGTTCCAATCTCCCATTATTATGCAGTTTACCTTTCCTCTTCCGTCTTCTTCGTAAATTTCATTAATTTGCTCATAGATTTAATCTATTTCTTCATCGTCATGAGCTGACGTTGGCATATATACCTGGATTATCAGCATGTCCACTGGGACTGCTTCTAGCTTTATTGCCATCAGTCTATCGTTCGTTGCTATTATCTTGGTCACGCTTTTCATAATATCTTTCCTAAGTACCAGAGCTACTCCCCTTTCCCCACTATTTCCTCCAGAATAAACTACCGTGAATTCTTCCGAGTCGAACTGTCCTTCTCCCTCCCATCTAGTTTCGCTTAGCCCTATAATGTCAACTCTATTTCTTCTCATTTCTTCTTTCAAGTTCTCTAGCTTTCCTGCCTTTCTCATAGTTCTTACGTTCCAAGTCCCTATTCGTAATTTACTTTCGACAAATGTTTTCCTCAAGGCAGTCCCCGCCCGGAGATCCGATTGGTGGACTATTTTACCTCCGGATTGTTTTACTTCGAGAGAACTCATATTGTCCAACCATATAATCTTTACTAGGGATTGTAATGTGGTAGTTTCCCTCTTGCTTTCCACATCGCAGTACTGTAGCCGTTCAAATCGTCCTGATCACGCCTACAGCTGTATTGGATATAGACCCAACCAACATCATTTGTTTTCGGCTCTATACCATACTGACAGTACTGCTGCCTACTGCCAGGCACTGATGATAGTTTTTTTTTTTTTAATAAAACCTCCATTCGAGGGGTTTGAACCCCCGAACTTTGCAATAGAAAGCCGACACGCTAACCACTACACCACCAGTGTAAATATGGGACGCGAATTAATAATCCCAGTAAATCATTCGTAATTAAACGAAACCAGCAACAATGCAAATCAGCTTGACAACAAAAGAGTTTCACGTAAAAATGCTTAAAATTTTTGTGCTAAAAACTAATTTGTGGACCGATTCGACTCGTATTCGAAAATCGACTCCAGGAAAATGAAATTTCTTTCATTTAGGCGTTCGTTGTTTCAAGTCCACGATTCCAAGTAATTTTAAAGTGCAATAACATGATTCATTTATATCGCAGCGCGACGAGTTCACAAAGTAAGTGTTTCATTTGTAAAGAGTTATTGGCCGAGTGAAGCGAGGTCTCTCCTGTTGTGCATTTTGTCTGTTTGCTTGTACTACGATAACTGCCGTCTCGGTTGTCTGATTTTTACCAAACTTCGTATGCACGTACAAATAATAATAATAATAATAAATAGAGTCAACTGCCTATATTTTTTCTATAAATCACCCTTATAGTTGCTGCATAATTTGCGTTAGCGCATTGCGTTAATTTAAATATCTTATCCAATCGAAACAAAATTTGGCATACATACGGAAAACATAAAACGATGAAGAAAACGTCAAAAAAACATTTCTCTAAAATGTACAGGGAGCATCCTAGAGGCGCACAATGTGATTCACCCCCACCAGCCGTAACTGGGCTGAACGAGGCCAAAGACCCCGCGGATCCTCTAGTTAACTTCATACCGTTTGTTGAAGCCCATTGATCTCGAATCTAAGATTTCTAAACCTAAAACAATCTCGTCCTCCTCATAGAATTTAAACGAGAAAGCGAAGTTTCTGCACCTTTTCCGCCATCACGGGACGGCTAAAAAAATCACGGGTTTATTCGAAAATAACAGACGCGCATCAATACAACATCAACTGCGTCATCCGGTGCGGTGTTGAGACTGCGCGAAAAGTCGCTCCCTGAAGGGAGGGTAGGGTTTATTAAAATGTCGTAGGAATCACAATCCCTGGAAAAGGAAGAAAGTAGTACGGGATCTGCGAGCGCCATCTGTGCGTGAGTAGAGGGAAGCATTCTGACCGCGCGTCGGGAGAGCGAATACGAGGAGGGTGTGTCACCTTGAGAGAGAGACAGAGAGAGAGAGTGAGAGAGAGGGAGAGAGAGAGGGGGGCGAGAGAAAGAGGCAGAGAGAGAGAGAGAGGGAGAGAGAAAGGGAGAGGGAAAGAGAGGGAGAGAGAGAGGGAGAGAGAGGGAGAGAGAGAGAGAGAGAGGGAGAGAGAGGGAAAGAGGGAGAGGAAGAGAGAGAGATGAAAGCGGAGACGGAGAAAGTGAAAGCGGCGGAGAGGCAGAAAGGTGCGAAGCAATAGCAGAAGGGCGGAGGATTAAAAAAATGGGGAAAGTGGGAGAAGTGGTGTTTGGGTCGGGAGAGAGTCTTCGCAAACTCTTCGGATGTTATAAGGCGTGAAATGGAAAGCGATATTGGAGAAGTTGAGAAGGAGGATGCGAGCGCGCGGTTCACGGAGAATGAATAAGGATTCGGAGGCAGGGTTTGAGAGGCAGGGGACGCGAGCAGAGGCGCCGTCTTGGCGTAAAATATGTCTCGGTTATGCCGCCTGCCGTTAAATTATTGAGCGCGAAAGGGAGCGCCGCGAATAGATCGAGCCGACCTGCTGTTTCACGTCGCTTAGGGAAGCCTTCCCTCGATCATTGGTTTATCACGATTAAAAATGTTTTATTGCCAGTTTTAGTCGAGGTGGGTGATTAAAACGGTCGCTACATCGCCAGCGCGTAATATTCTCGGCGCTTATTTTTTAAATCGCGTATGTATTCGGTTTGTCTGTCCGTCCGTCTGTATGGGAGGTATCTCTTGTACCATGCGACTTGGAGAAGCCAAATTCTCTGAATATGGCGGTGTGCATAAGGGCATAGGCATTGTACAAATTTGCTGAATCTAGGACGGGGATGGGCAAACCTTTTACGTGGCGGGCTACATTAATAGTTGCGGCTTCTTAGGCGGGCCGCATAAACAGATAAATATGTTTCCGCGGGGCACTTGAGGGTTCGCATCGGAAGTCATTGGAGATAATGCGAGGGATCCAGTTAGCGAAAATCAATAATAAATAATATGTTATCCCCATAACATCACTGAAAAGGTTTTCTGGCCATAATTTTAAGCTACAAATATGAAATGATCTGTATTTTATATTACGGTTCACTTTAATGATGACATCGCGGGCATCATGTAGCCCGCGGGACGTAGTTTGCCCACCTCTTAAAATCTAGGGTGAGCTACTGAAGTTGATTTCTTTTTCCAACTCTTTAGTTTAATTTCCACCCCCATAAGAACAGCGTGATATCGGCGCAGGACATTATAAATTTGCATTTTTTAAATAAGTGAAAATTAAGATAGGTGCTTGCGTCATAAACAGTTAAATAGCTGAAAGACTGAGGATTATATTTTTTAAACAGAATTGAAATCCGGCAATGTCAAATGAGAGTCAACAATTGTTTTTATTCCAAAAAAAGGAGGAAAATTTTCCGGTTTTAACAATGGAAAAAACTGCCATAGCAACGAGTTCTTTGCTATTACATGGGAAACATATTATTAAAAAGCACTGATATATTGTTTTAAAAGGAAATTTAATGAATACGTTCTGATGCCGTCGATCTCAACCAGAGGAGTAATTTTATGACGTCATAATCCTAAAACAAGAAAATAGCACCTTATGTACTGTATTTCGCGGCATATACGACGTATCCCGGATTTTTTTCGAAGATTTTTCAGGAAAAGAAATATTTTGGTTCACTAAAGCATTTACGAAGGGCCACGTCGTGTATCATTTCCAGCCGTGATTAAGTCTGTACCTGGCAACATTTTCAGAAAATATTACAGCATAATAACAGTTAAATATAACGTTTTAGATAAACTTCATTCGTAAAATAAATAGGGATGATCTAAAACATAAATAATAGCTTTGGGATTTGTATAACTAAACGTGCCCTATGTGAACTCGGCAGTCGTATTAATTAAAGCTGTCGAAGTGCGTCGCATTCGTCGCACGTATAGATACCCTTTACCGATAGCACTTAAACTTAATTTCAAGATGACATTTTAATATATTGGGATAAATAATAAATGGAATGCATATGTAATAAAGATACTTACACTCAACTAGTATTTTTTCTTCTGAAACTCTTTTTGCCTCGTATATAGCGATTTTGATCGATACAGGCAATACCAAACTTCCTCTGTTCCGTTATACATCACTTGTTGTGGCCATTTAAGACCAACCTTACGAAAAAATATGTTTCTCTTATCCCATCAGTTTCAGTTTTTACTCGTTTTCCACATTCACGAATATTTTTTTCTGTGGAAGGTGGGCCGAAATTACCCGGTTTCCGTGCGTTTTTTGTGTATTGAATCGCCTGAAGCTTATAGCTAATAGCGTAGGCATATATTTTCACTTTTGTAGGAATTGCGATCTCAATACGTGACGTTATTTATTCTAGATACGCATAAATATTTATGGCATCTACACGAATTCTTCTTTTCCGTGGCCTTAATCGCGCTATTCAACGGGCTCATTAGGAACTAAAATATCGCAAACGCGCCGAAATTGTAATCGCTATGGGCGGACATAGAGCGTAATAATGAAAATCATTCCTCGGAATTCACGTTGCATAAGGTATTACTGTATATATTAATAAAAATTTCACTATTAATTATTAATAATGTATATTTTATTGTTTCTGCGGCGAATGACTGCCAATAAGAGGCGGACTTAATCGAGGGTGCGAGGCCCTTAGGCGATTAGAGTTTGCAAGGCCCACTTACGATTTCTGACTACGAGTTTATATTTTAATGAAGAAAACATGCAAACAAATTTTGAATTATTTATTTATATATATACTTACAGCTTCTGATGTCGATCGTGGACCAGTCTTCAAATGGATTAACGGCAGTTTGGTTGAAATCGGTTTAGTCAATTCTTCCATGATATATGCGTACGAACGGACGGATATCACGAAGATAATAGTACTTTTCAGCATTGACAAAAAGCACCAAAAATAGACGCAAGCTCTCAAACAATACTATTTCACGTAGAATTAAGGATCTTGCTGTTAATATTGAAGAAGAGCTGGTTTCTCGATTGCAAATCTGTGATGGGCATTCATTGCAGCTACTTTTTTAGTAGATGAGTCCACCGACGTATCAGGGTTTTCGGTATTGCATGTATTTGTCCGTTATAGGTTTGATATGTCTATCGAAGAGGACCTGTTCTTATGTGAATCTTTGCAAAGTAACGCTACTGGTGAAGAAATAATCAACTGCATCATCAATTTTATGCAAAAGCATGCGATTCAATAGGAAAAATGTGTCGATGCATGTAGCGATGGAGCCCCCAATGGTGGGGAAAATTGCAGGGGCTGTAAGTCGAATCAAAAGTGTGGCACCAGAAACCACCAGTAGTCATTGCGTGTTACATAGACATGCACTAGCAGTTAAAAAATGCTTACATCTCTGAAAAATGTTCTAGACCAGGCAGTACAAATAATCAATTATATTAAAGCTAGACCACTTCAATCCAGACTATTTCTTCTTCTACATACGGAGGTGAGGTGGCTTTCGCGTGGTAAAGTTCTTGTAAGACTATTTGAGCTACGTCAAGAACTATTTTTTTTTCGTGGAGCCCACGTTTAGACTGTGTGATTGTTTGACAAATACTCGCTGCTGAGACTTGCGTACCTTGTAGATATTTTTACGAAATTAAATGAGGCGAATATGTCGATGTAAGGAAATAATGTGAACATTTTTACAGCATTTGATAAAATTTCATTATTGTTAAGGAAACTGGAATTTTGGGCCTCGTCCATAAAAAAACAACTTCAATTGTTTCCCTACACTCAGTGACTTTTTGATTGAGATTAAGTCTACTGTCGATAAACATATTTGCAATGCTATTGTACAGCACTTAAGGGATTGACTCTCTAATCTGTTAAAATATATTCCTCTAACAAACGGCGATAATGCATGGGTTCGAAATCCATTTACAATCAAAGCAGACGCATTAGTAAGGCAGGATTATGAGAGCCTGATTGATATGATATCTGACTCTCAACTGAAACAAAACTTTAACGAACTTTCGCTAAAGGATTTTTGGAGCAGCCTAATTCAAGAGTACTCGAATATTGGAAAACGTGCAGTTCGTGTTCTTCTTTCCTTTGCTACAACGTACCTGTGCGAAACAGGGTTTTCATATTACGCTGCAACGAAAACACAATATAAGAATAGAATGGATGCTACACCTGATATGAAGATCCGACTCAACAACATTGTTCCTAATATTAAGCGGATATGTGATAAAAAACACAAAAACACTTCTCATTAAAAAATTTGTTTATTTTTTGTCATATTTTATAACAAAAAATGTAAAATGAAAAATTTTACTTCATCTTGTTATATTTTGTTATGTTATAAAGTACATAAAATGCATATGAATCAAATTTCGAACATTTTTTGCAGAAATTAGTTCGTCTGTGAGACCATTTTTTCCTGTCTACTTTAATCCAAGCGCGCATTATATCTCATGAGCTCCCGATGGTCAATATATTATAATTAATAAGCTGTTCCGTGGTCAAATAAGTTTGGGAATCCATGCACTTGGCTATTCCACAACAGCAACCAATTCTACGCATATTGGCGAGAACTTCAAACCCCGCCGTCCGACGTACAAATTAAGTCCTGAAAAGAGCGGTGGAATTAAATTTCTGTTTTAACTTTGAATTTTCAAGTGAGAGATGGGGGTAGTTGAGGTGTATTTCTTTTCACCGTTCGACTTGATCTGGAACACATCCGCAAAAACTTTTAACCTTGACAAAAGAGGCTTTCAATTTCTCTTGACTCTCATCTCGGCGGCACACCGCGCGTGACTTCGCACGCTCAGTGTTTCTTTCTTCCTCTCTGCACATCTGTTTCATTTAATCGCTTGTCTCTATTCTCCAAATAAACATCCGCGAAAGTTTTCTAGACGTTTCGAGAGCGATTGCTTACGCATCGCCATCAACGCATTTCTTTCCTAATTTACTTTTAGGGGCCAGGCGCGAGGCCCCTATGAGGCGCGAGGCCCCTATGATGCGCGAGGCCCCTATGATGCGCGAGGCCCCTATGATGCGCGAGGCTCCTATGAGGCGCGAGGCCCCTATGAGGCGCGAGGCCCCTATGAGGCGCGAGGCCCTAGGCGATCGCCTAGTTCACCTAGCCCTGTATCCGCCCCTGCTGCCAATTAATCCATTTTGGGAATGAGTGTGCATACTAGTGTTAGTACTGAGAACAGTAATAATCTTACATTCGGCGAATAAGACGCAGGCTGATTTTTGGGGTCATTTTTCTGGGAAAAAGTGCGCCTTAATTGCCGATAAATACGGTAATTATCCCTGAAATTCTTCCATCACTTGTTCTCTTGAATCCTCGTGAATCTTAGGATGTTACTGGGGTGCAAAGGTGATGATTTATTTTTGATGATTGTTAAATGATGTTTATCAAGAAAGTTGTCACACTCGAGAAAATCCCTCATGGATTAGTGGAAGAACGGCATTTGTTTAATTTGCGAATGTTTTCGGTCCCAAAAGATATGAATACATTGACGGAAAATGTATTTTTCCCATTTCGTTTGAATTGCTTTGGGATTGTATCTGCAGCCGCTTCTCTCCCTGCGAAGCTCATCCGTATCCACGGTCGATCTGATCCTCACGCGCGTTTTTATACATAATAAATTCGCTTCCTTATTGATATTCCGGTCCTTCGCCTGCCATTTGTCACTTCACGCAGCGCCAAATGAATTAAATAAGCCGAGATCCATCATGCAGATATTTCTAAGCCGCTTCAACCGCTTCCGTTATTTATAAAGCCCTGTCAAGACATTCTTGTTCCAGCAGTACTTCGAAATGATTTTAAGGTCACATTTCCAAACGAAGAAAACACGCTCACGCATGGCTTAGACCTATAAACCTGGTATTATTTTTTCCCTTCGTATTACTTTACGTCAATTAGTGAGGGTTTTACTCCATCATCCCACTGGAATCGATTATTATTATTATTTAAGTGAATAAGTATACGTAGGCAAAGGATGGGTGCTATAGCTTGAGACAAAATAATGGATACCATGTTGAGATTGACGGATTGAAAACCCTTCTACTTCAATGCTTCGCAACCAAACTTGAGCCTTGGACTTGAAGAGGAAAGGAATGTGAATCTTCGCAAGTTAATCTCGTGGCTTATTGTAGACATATTATGATTGAATAACCCGAGGGCTTGTTTTGAATATCTTAAGAAGAGAATTCTGCGAAGCGAAAGGAAGAATACGTAAAAGGCGAGTTGTGGGGCATATTTTTCAGTGTGTCGGTTTTATCGATCGGGATTTTCAAAGACAGAAAGAGAAGAAAGGAAAGATTACAGTGAAAATGGAATTTTTATTTGTATTATCCCCTCGATAATAATTGCACGGATTTATGCTTCGAGGTTTTCTGACACGTACGTTAAGGAAAGCTGAACGACCAGCTTATATCAATAAATAAAATTTTGTGACCGGATTTTAAGAGGTGCCGCCATAGTAACGAAAACGCCGAGTATCACACGTCGATGGAATTATGAGTCTCCGCGATCTGCTACTCCTAAAAACTTGAATAAAGTATAATTTATCCAAGATTTTCTGGTACATTTTTCCCGCGAAAAAAAATCTGCTCGTAGAACTATACGCAAAGCTGTTTTCCAAATTGCACCTTCCGCGAATAAATCATTCAGACGAGTATTGAGCGCGAGGTAAATCCGGCAGCCGCACGGCGGCCATTCCTCCGATAATTTATGCGGAAAAACAAATCGAAATTCAACGGCTCGCGAACCGTCGTCTGGAGGAGGACGACTTCTGCGAAACCGACGCGAAATTTCTCTCGTAAACGCTAGAGCGGGAGAAAAGAGAAAATGCGAAAGCTGTTACTCTCCGCGAGATGTCGAAACGTTCAAGAAAATAACTGTCCGTCAAAATTCACGCTGAAAAAATAACTGTGCTGCGGAATACGACAAACTGAGATGCCGCAAAAAACGTGAGGTAAATACTGACCGAGGATATAATTAAATAAAAGATGTCTGAAGGTAGACGGGGGAGGTGGCGTATTGGTGAGAGGGAGAGACGGAGGAGAGGGGAGTGTGAGGGGGAGAGGGAGGGAGCAGAGAGAGAAGAGGGAAAAGAAAGGGATGGGGAGCAGAGAGGGAGGGAGGAGCAGAAAGGAGTGGAAGGCGGAGAGGGTGGCGGAGGGGGAGAGGGAGGCGGAGGGGGAGAGGGAGGCGGAGAGGGAGGGGGAGGCGGAGAGGGAGGGGGAGGCATAGAGAGAGGGGGAGGCAGAGAGGGGGGAGAGGGAGGGGGAGAGGGAGGCGGAAAGGGAGGCGGAAAGGGAGGCGGAGAGGGAGGCGGAGAGGGAGGCGGAGAGGGAGGCGGAGAAGGAGGTGGATAGGGAGGGGGAGGCGGAAAGGTAGGTGGAGAGGGAGGGGGAGGCGGAGAGGGAGGGGGAGGCGGTGAGGGATGGGGAGGCGGAGAGGGAAGGGGAGGAGGGGGGAGCGGAGAGGAAGGTGGGGAGAGATGGGTAGGTGGAGAGAAAATTGGGGAGAGATGGGGAGAAGGAGTAGGAGAGAGGTGGAGGAGAAAGCAAAAACAGAGCATCGCCTATATTTCCGAAGGTTTCTAGAATTCGGAAATATGTTCTCGCGAGCATTTGCCAATATTGACAGGTCCTGAATAAACAGAGGGAAGCGAGTTTCGATTCGGTCCGTTTTTTCTGTCTGCTGTGTGGAGAGTTCTGGAAAGATGCATAGAAAGACAGGGCGAAAGGAGGGAACCTTCTGCGAGGTGAATGCACGGAGAGAGAAAAAAATGTTCCGAAAAAGGAGAAAGGAAAATTCACTCCGGCATTGATTAAAAAAACGCGTTAGTGTAAAGGGATGTTTTAAAACAGCGGTGACCATAACTCTGGGCTACCGTGAGCCATTTGGACGATTCATCATGCCTCGCGAGCTACATATGCGTTTAATACGTATGAAAGACAAGTCTAAAATTACTAATTAAAGACAAAATAATACTAAACTATGTTATGTAAAATAATTTTAAGGTATTATTTTTTATTGTAATACATCAGCATCATTTAACACGATTACAAACAAGATGATCCAAACAGAACTTATGATGCCTACTTCCATTTGATCATCTTTTTATTACTTATATTCGCTTAAATAGTTTTAAAGTCATCGCGGATATGTAGCTCTTTGTATTCCCAAATTTCATAATTTAGCGTTATAAAATACTACAAATACATTCGAACGGAATATTAAATTGATCACGCGTATTTGTGCGGCAATAATAACGCGTGTACGTATTAGAATACTAGTAGAAGGTGCTTACATTCTGCAACCATATCATCTCACCTTGAAAAAAACATTAATTTTTCAGACAGATATTTCATCATTAAAAATATTTTTTTAATTCTAAAGATTTCACCTCCGCAGCGACTTTCATTTTTCCCCTATGTAAAAATAATAGATTAAAACAATCCCCAAACTTTGCAATTTTAAGAATTTTATACTTTCACCATTATGGAATACTAATTCTACACTTTTCTGCCAAAGTTTAAAGTTGTAGCACTTCTATAAGTAAAATAATATTTTTCTAATTATTTAATTATAAATAATTTTTAACAGCCGCCGCAATTCATATATGGTAAAATTGAAATGTTTATTTGTGCAAATTCACTACTCTGTAAATAATTTGAAAATTTCAGCTTCCTAGTTCATCACGTAGTACCTAAACAGTTATCTATTTGTTTAAATTTTATGAATTTTTAACTGCCAAACAAATTAAAATATCAAAATTTGTATAATCCCTATTTCGTTTTTTTAAGAATTCTACTTATAAAAAATTTCAACTCCGTAGTACTTTTTGAAATACGTAAACCTTGAAAATTTGTTTAAACAATTGCGAATTTCTAGCGGCCGCATTGTTGGATTTTTTCAAGATTTTTGTTTTTTCTAGTCGGTTTTGCACAAAATCCTACCTAAGGAAAAAATTTTGAATCTCCAGCTCATCTGAAAGTGCCTAAACATTAGTATCCTCCTCCTCCTCTGTAAGAAACGTCGCTTTATAATGATACCGAATCTGAGTCCGACAATAGTCGTTGCTATGGCAACACTCATGCAATGAGTGATAAAAACTGCAAAATACGCTAGCATTTACGCGAAATTCGAAGAAATACAATCGATAAGCAAAATTCTACTATAAAATTAGAATTTTATTATATATATATAATATATATATATATAATTTATTTCCACAGAGAAATGTACAAAACTCGCTCCGATATTACAATTCTAACATATTTTAATGTTCAAGAGAAAATTACTCTGCACAATGGATTTCAGATTTCCTATGTAAATCAAATGGGAAGGATAGTTCCTGGAGTCGAACCCGGGACTTCAACTTTCGCAACAAAAACTGCCCTCGGGAGCACGACCCATGTAGCAAGAGATTTTCACCAATTTTCATGGTTCAAAAGTTAATAGGGGGGGGGCGGACAGATAGACACAACGACAAAACTATTACCGTCTCCATTCTGGAAAGTAGGCTACAAATAGCTTATTTAAATTACTTAATGCGAAATTTGACATTGCATGCTGTCCGCCAATTTGTTATACTCCGGAATATACGAAGTTACAGCCATTGTCATACAGCCATTGAGTTGAACATCAGTAAACTGCGTTCTGTACTTAGAATTTAAAAATTTTTTATTTTTGAAAAACCTTTTTCACACAAATACGTTGACCCAAAACATGCATTCGTTCTTTGGAAAGTTTCTTTCAACAAAGGATATTCTTCTCTTTTGCCAGTGTCTAAAAATTCATTTTTGAAGCTCTTACCTTCAACTGCAAATCAAATTGGAGAGCAATCATTTCCATTTCTACATCAAAAATGCTTCTATGTATTATTTGCTATCTATGCTGATATTTCACTAACTTCAAAATCATAAAATGGATTTAATATGAATGTAGCAGTTGGTTGAATCACATGAAAATTAAAAAATCGAGCTTCCAAATTATCTTTTATCTCTTTAAGGTTTTAAAAGAATGTATTCATATCAATTTCCATAAATTATTGAGTTCTTTATTCTAAGCTGGGAAATTGAATGAAGTTTCTGTTTCTTATTTGAGATATCCATAAAATTAATTTTGATTTAAACGCATTTATAGTTCCGATAAATTGAGCTATGGTTTTGTCTTTTCCTTGAAGTTCAAGATTGAGATAATTTAGCTTGGATGTTAAGTCTGTAAGAAATGCCATGTCAGATAACCATCCACCTAGGGTTAGTGAGTTCTTTAAATGCTCATTCCTTGATTCCAAAAACAGCTTTATTTCTGGAAGAAGAACTTGAAATCGTTTCAACACATAAACTTTACTGAGCCATCTAACCGCAGATTGAAAAATAAGAACACCATACTGTGAATCAAGTTCATGTGTAAGTGCTTTAAAGAGTCTATGTTGCAGTGGTCTAACACGAATAGAATTCACAATTTTCAGAATATCAGACATGCCATGAACAAAATGAAGTATTTTTGAACATAAGGCCTGTTGATGAATGATGCAATGGTAGCTTAGAAGATTTGAAAATTCACCATATTCTCTGCATAATGCAATTAAACCAACACCACGCCCAATCATGGCTGGTGCACCATCATTTGTAATAGAGACGAGGTTTTGAAGTGGCAAATAGATTTCTTTCACGTAATTTTTAATGGCTTGATAGATGTCCCTCCAACGTGTTCTTCCTTTTAATGGTATAACTGACAGTATATCTCATTTACAATGCAATCTTTAAATACCATCCTTATAAACATATTCAATTGTGCTGTATTACTAATATCTGTTGATTCATCGCATTGTAAACTAAAGAATAATGGAAAGGTGTACTCCAAGTCGAAGTACACAGAGCTTCCAAAAGCGTTCTTTGAGATTCCACAATGTTCTCAATAGCGAGGTACTTTGTAAAACACATGTAGGTCTTCATGTAAAGTGGTCGTAACTATCTTCCGATTTCAACCAAAATTGGAATCGGTTGACAAATTTTTGCAAACCCCTCAAATATCAAATTTCATCAAAATACGTCCAGCGGTTCCCGAGTTGAAACAAAGGAACATTGTTAACTACATGTAGGTCTTCATGTAAAGTGGTACTAATCTTTGTCCGATTATAACCAAAGTTGGAATCGGTCAACCAATTTCAGCAAAACTCTTCAATAGCAAATTTCATCAAAATACGTTAAGCGGTTCCCGAGTTTTAACATGCAAACGGACGGACGGACGGAAACGACCCCCCCCTATATGCGTTCACTTCGTGCAAAGAACGCATAAAAATTCGCACATTTAAAAATCTCTCTTTAGTTGCTTTCTACATTCTTACAGATCGATTCCATTCTCCGAGCCATTGTATTTCTTGACAGCTAAACTTCTTGTATGGCTGACAAAATTTCACTCTTTTTAAATTTGGCAAATAATGATTCTGATGCTTCCTTAACAATTTCCCCGTCATCAAAAGTTTTTTTCTTAGTATGTGTGTCATGTTGAATGATGTAATAGTAGCTGCCTTCGATTTATTGACAGACTTCACAAACACAGAATGCTGCGCAGCCAATGAAGTTAATAATTGCTTAACTTTAGCTTTTCTTAAATTGCTGTTAGAAGTATACTGGATGTCATATATTTTTATGAAGAGTAGTAAAATGTCGTCCTAAATAACATTTTTTCCTAGCAGTAACAGTTGCGCCGCAAATTAAGCGAAAGCATTTGTCTTTAAAGCCAATTAAAAAATACTGCTCTTCCCTTTCTTCCTGAAAATTGTACTTGTATATACGCTCTTTCTTAGCTTGTGGTTCACTTGCAGACGTAATTGAGGGTATCTACAAATAAAATCCATTTTTATTTATCAGAGAAAAATATGATTAAAGAAACAACAATAATTACTTGCTCACCTGCAACAACAACAAATAATAGTAACAAAACTCAGATGAAAGTAATGTATCATATTTTTGACAGGTTTATAGTGATGATCGATTTTGATTCGATTCGCCAAGGTCGCGATTTACGACACCTCGAATGTGAGTAATCGCGATATTATTTATGGTGGCGAGCGGAAATACGACGGGCTTGGTTTGTTTACGTGCAGAAATGGACATTTTGCGACAATCTCGACCACTCCAAACAAATCAAAATTGTATGTTATCTTCAAAAGTTTGCCCACAAACTTGTTTCACTCACTAGTACAAGTGACGCGAAAAATTCAAAATTATTTTTCCCTATATTGTAGTAGTCCTGCATTTTTGATCCGTTCTAAAATAATTCATTTCGTTTTGTCATTATATATTCGCCAACAAAAGAAATTTTGAAATCCGTTCAGCTATTACTTCCGAAATTCATAGTTGCAGAAAATTCCTTGATATTGTGGTAGCCCTGTTTAGTCGACCCGGTAAAAATATGATATTTTGGTTATTAATTTATATGAAGATCATATATTCCATAATGGGTTAAATCCACGAGGACAGTTCTCCATAAATACGTCTAAAAGAAATTTTATTTTATTTTTTTGTGGCAGCCATGCTCTTTAAATCCGCTTTAAGCATCTTGATTTAATTATGGTATGTTGTACAAATCTTATATACAAAATTTATTTGAAATCCATTCAGCCAATTCCTACCAAATCCTTAATTACTGGAATAGTTAAATTTGTAATTGTGGCATCCCTGTTCGGTCGATTCGGTCTAAATATACTAATTTCGTATGTATGTATACATTCTAAGTATTAAATTTGGTTTAAATTGTTGCGCACAGTTCAACAGAAATATGCGTAAGAAGAATTTTTTGTTCATTGTATTGTGGCAGCCCTGATTTCTGTATCTATACCAAACATATTTATTTCGTTTTTATGTTACATGCATCCTTCTTACAAAATGTCGTTGAAATTCCTTCCAAATTAATAATTACCGAAAAGTTTAACTTTGCAGTTGTGGCACCCCTGTTTAGTCGATTCGGTCCAAATGTGTTATTTAGGTCATTAATTTATGTGAGTATTCTATGTACCAAATTTGGTTGAAATCGGTTAAGTCAATTCTTCCCTGATATATGCGTACGGACAAAGGTTGTAGAAAATGAAATTTCCTGCAACATTTATTCCAATATATTTTTACATTTATCAAATATTAAAGCAAATATTTAAAAATAACGGATAAGTGACAAGAGTAAGCACCCACTTCTGGTTGACCGATTTTTACCAAAAACTAATCAGATCTTCTAAATTTTATAAAAATGTTAAATAAAAAATTTTGCGTTGACATGATTAATAGTTTTTGAGTTAGAGCGCCCACAATAATCTATCACGTATAGACAGACAAACACACAGACATCACCGAGAAAATAGTCAAAACGTGTTCAGGGGACCTTAAAACACGTATTTCCGATAAAATCTCGAATTCGATTTTTTTCATGAAAACAATACTTTCTCTATACTTCGTATATGGAGAAAGTAAAAAAGAGGAACATTATTCATAAACTGCGTAGTTGTGAGCCGATTAAAATAATAATTAAACGCGCATGCACACATCTACCAAATAGAGAAGCAAGTAACTGAACTGTTGATGGCGTAATTTTGTGGAATAATTCCGTAATATAAAAAAACTATAATTTTCCACTATTTTAAATACATCGCGAAAAATCAGCTGATACGCGTTCACTGTCTAACGCAGGAACTTTCACAAGAATTATATTAGTAACGAAGATACGGGCAAGGCAATGTTGGATGTTAATCAGTTTAAAATTGCCAATGGAAAATAAAATTCGCGAAAAATCCAACATTCGCGGTAGTTTTCTGAAGAGAGGACGAGTCCGAACATGCCAATATGGCGGGGGCGAGAGTAAAATATTATTTATCCCCCATATGTTGAGCACACGAGCTGCATTAAGTATAATAAAGTCTTAGCAATTTTAAAATGCACGATAACGATAAAACGCATTACAGCAGGAAATTACTGCGTTTTAATTCATATTAATGAAGAAAGTTGCCAAGTCCTTCTGTCTGCTTCTTCTCTGTGCGTATGGACACCGAAAAAGACTGTGTAACCAAACATTGCATGGACTCGATTTCCATCCAGTGGACGGTCGATGGCTATGTTTGCATTCAAATCTAAGGTCTCATGTTCGGTTACAGGAGCTTTTACCCGTTAGAATAGCATGGGAATTTACGCCTTGCTTTTAAATTTAATTTTAATTATCATAGAAACTCGAGACATGACCCATAAAACGTCTAATAGAATAAAAATTTACCTATTTTCACACTGTTGATTTTCGAAGATGCAACAAATCCATCCGCAAATCTGTTTTGAATGCGAATATTCGAAGTTTCAAAGCTCAAAATCTTTGGCGCCCTCAGCGGCCACCTAATAGGACGAACATTGGTACGGTTTTGTTGGTATTTTCGATCTGAAAGGCTAAGAAGCGTTCCTTTTTTTCGAAGTAACAAGGTTCGATTCCAGTTGAAATTTTACTTAGCCTATGAGATTTGAGTTTGAAACATTATTGGCACGTTCTAGAGTTTTATCTGGTATTTCACAGATCATATAAAACCTAGGGAGAGGAAAATATGGTTTCTCAATCGTTCTCACCAATAAAATTTCTTATCAACCGATTTAGACACAATACCTAATGGCATGTTAGACACATTCTCGTAATTGTTGTCCACGAAAAACAATCTCTGTAGCAACCAATGTTAGCAATAGATGAACTTTCTTTTTTTAGAGGGTGACGAGTGAGCCGGAGGAAGTAGAGTGAATGCTTGGTAGGGTGAAGTACGGTGGGGACTTCGTGGGCCCCAGGACCGCTACGGTAACCGTGAAGGCCTACCATGAACCTCGAAAACTTCGGCTCCGATTAAAGCCAATGGGAAAGTAATTGTATTATAAGTATTTTAGCCAAAATTGTATTATTTTTATAAAATTAATAATTTTATTCAGTTAAATTTTGGACAAGTGACCTTGATCACGCAGTAAGTTAGATGATGTGAAATTTATTGACAATGAGTCATGTAATGTTGCCACCTGGCATTTAGCCAAATTGCAACTCATTTAGTAAACAATAAACTCTCTCGCGGTATTCTAACGGACTCTTCGGTTAAATGCATGTCCTCCCGAGGCAAATTTTAAAAATAAAAAAACGGACAAAATAAAGAGAAACAGGAGCAATTGAGTAAAGATATCCTGAGATTCGTGCAGAGCAATGAAAACGACTAAAACTCTGAGGGAAACGTACTTGACGACTTTGCAAAAGAATGAAGCAAACGTTTATTCAAAGAAATTGTGTTCTTCTTCAAATTATAGGAAGATATCTTTTTGCGACGTCAAAAGTGTATTAATTAAATCTACACCGGAGACACATCAGTTTCGCAGTACAAACGCGCGCAATCAAAACCGAGCGCTTGCATTTATCTTTCTCGAGATTTTCTCTTTGATCGGGTAAGAAAAAACAGTGCGACAAACGCCGAGAAGGGATATCTCGATCTCCCGTTACAATCACAGAGCCCAAAACCGATGGAACGAATCCGTTTAAACACTCACTGCAAACATGGATTCAAAATGAATCTGTCAAAATGAAAGGCAGGTTCTCTTTAGGAGAATCTCGAAGTGGGTTTAATTTGAGAAGGATGGTGTCGCGTTGTTTTCCTAGAAGTTCGGTGCCGAATCTTTCAGCGGTTCGGTTTGCTGATCATTCCGTCTGATCGAGTTTCGGCAGACTCTTTCCCAACCAAATGTCGCGTCGCTTTGGCGTGCTTAGTTAACGTATATGGAAGTCGAGTAAACGAGGCAAACCTGGTGGCAGGAATGAAATCAAAATGGCAGCGCGCGGAGAAGTCCTTGCCGATACAAACGTGCGGAATTACGCACCCGAAATTCTCTTCGTTTATTCCAGCAGTTTTTCAGATTGTTGCGGAAATCTGTTTTTGAATAGGAAATAATTTTGATGGGAAAATGCCGTCGCAGGTTGATGGAAGAAATTAAGCAAAATAAAATCAGCGCGTCTCGCACCGCAAAACAAAGTTATGAATTCATTGAGAGCAAATCCCTCTTTCTGCGCGAATTATCATTTAATGTATGCGCGCAAAGTTTTGACGAGCTTGACTGATTAATCTTTCGAGGATGCGCCGCCACATAAATGAACGTCTGGAGAAGTTCGTGAGAAAATAAGATACAGCAGAACTCCGAATAAACGAACTCCGATTAACCGAATGTCTAATTATCGGACCAAAATATTAAGCTGCACTGCTAGATGTTTCTTAACACTTAGGCTGCGACTTCCGGATTTATCCCACAGCCCTAAAAAAACTTTCTTTCTATACTCCTGCATTTGGAATCCACTGTTTGCCTTAAAATACTCTAAACACCTCCTCTTTGCGTAAATACCAGTACAATGTGTCTTACCCACATTAGCATCACCCCTATGAGTGGAACCGCACATGCTCGAAGGTTATAATTGCTATTTACGGTGGTCTTTTGGCGAGATTAGGGCCAATGTTGCGGCGCTGGCAATGGCTCGAAAGGCATTTAAGATAAATTTGTCAGGCAGTTTTAAAAAACATATTTCGTGGTTATTAGACGCGTTTTTTCTCAGTTTTTTTCATACATATCCGCTTCTCAGCTCATATCTTGGATTTTTGGGCAAATTATAAGGTAAGTTATTAATTGCAGAATAATATCGTATCGGATGCAGCTTTAAATTACATTTGGACGATAAATTACAGTAAGGAGATGAAAGCTAAGACAGACGGACGGACGAGACGTGATCATAAGGCGTACCGCTACTACCGCCTCGCTGATAAAGAAAGCTTAAAAATTGAACTTTCCAATATACAGGTATCCCTCGTTATACGCGATCTCACTTTACGCGTTTTTGCCATAACACGATTTAAAAAATCAAAATAAAAACTGCATACAATGTAATTGCACGACCGGTGTAATTGAATCAATTAGTAAAGTAATTTTATATTGTATCATTGTGGGGAGCGCATCCCTATTTTACCATTTATAATTATCAATTCACTTTACGCGATTTCACTTGGCGATTTCTCGGAACCAATTAATCGCGTAATACGAAGGATACCTTTATATAGTAAAATATTAGTAATACCAAAGAAGTCTTCAATTAAAATTTGGAGATCTTATGATACAGGATATTTCTTGCATCATATATTTTCATCAACTAACTGTTTTCAAGAAAATCAAACATAAAAGTCCAATTTCAGATTTGAATTTAGAAAGTTTCTTGCATTGCTATTTAATTGTTGTGAAGGTAAACAGTCTCCGTAGCAACTGAAGTAAACAAGATCTTCTATCTGCCATAATTACGAAATTGTTTTTAACTTCCATTGGTGTACATGCATCATTTAGTAAGTGGGAGGAAATGGGCAATATACGACGAATAAATGTATGTAAATACGTTTATTTTCATTTCGTTCGCACAAAGTGTTTTTTAAATGAAAAAGAATGGATAAGGATGTGCAAGTAAAGTTAGATTACAATGATTTAACTCAAGCGAGGCATGTTTTAAATAATTTTTGATTGTTCCATTAATTTCAGCCAATTAGAAAATAAATCATTAAATAAAAAATGTAATATTTCACTGACATCATTTCTGATATACCTTTCTGCAGCATTTATTCATTATACTAAAATTAAGTAAATACGTCTGTTAAAGCACCAACTTATTGTAAGAGGGGAAAGAAGTTTTTAATATATGTAGAGACAATCGGTTCGTCGTGTTTCACCGTTTTTCCGACGTGCATTCCTTTATTTATTTATAAGCTATCGGCTTACAGCGCGAGTCTTATTACAGCTGATGGATTAGGAGTATACAAATAAAAATAACAAAGAAAATCACAGACAACCATGACCAAGGCGGGACTTGGATCCGCATTGCCAGCCAGAGGCGCTAGCCACCCCTCTGTCGACTTATGGTTTCAATTACCCCATCGACTATTTATGATACACTGCGCACTTTCCTAAAGTGTTTTTCATTTGAAATTAAGCCAAATTGATCAATACGATCCAAAAACTAATTTTTTCTGAGGGATGAATTAGCAAAGCATATGAGCTCTCTTGTAAACGTTTTAAGCGAACTTCTTTATAAGAATGACTCAAGATTCCAGAAGATCTAGTTGAGCCATGGCGAATGAATTATAGAAAGAAATACTAATATAGTTCACTAATACGTCTAGAATTGAAATTCAACACGTTCCATGAAAGCGGAATAATCTCCGGGAATGACTTTTGCCTCTTTAAAAATCTCACGTATATAATATATGTATATATATATATATATATATATATAAATGGAACAGACATTCAAGGGAAAATATATCAACATTTTAACGGCTCTTTCGGAAATATCCGCATCAGCACGTCTCACTCAAGCGTGGCCGAATTTAAAATTTTAGAGAGGTTGTATTTTGTCAGAGCAGCATGCGATGATGGCTTACTATCTTCAAAGTGGCTTAATAAATATGCACGTAAATTTGATTCGAATGAGCACGAGAAAAGTTTTTTTTTTAGTTCTCGACGCCAGCTCTAAAACATGCCAGATGGAAAGTTATGCATGGCGTGCAGGAAATAATAAAAATTCGACTTCGAGAGAAATTTATTAATGGTCCTATTGCAAACGCGGAGTTTAAATAAAAAACATTCGTCATTGTTTGGCCCTAAACTTTATTTAACACCTTCACTTTTGCTATCGTTGATATATTTTTAAACTACATTTATTAATCTAAGTCGCATATTAAACAAAATTTTAAATGCAACGCTTAGGTTTCCATTGAAATTTTTAATGTTAAAGTAATTATTAATTTTGTTGTAGAGAGAAAACGTCAACCCATTTGAAATTCTAACTGGGTGGTTCATTTCATAGCAATTCATGAGTAAAAATTGAGATATATCATTTGATTTTTACTTTCTCCATAGTATAGGGGAAAGTAATGTTTTCATGAAATAAATTTATTTCGAGATTTCAACGGAAATACACGTTTTGAGGTCCCCTGAACACGTTTTGACAATTTTCTCGATGATGTCTGTGTCTGTGATAGCTTTTATTATGGGTGCTCTAACTCAAAAACTATTAATCAGGTCAATGCGAAATTTTATATTTAACATTTTTATGAAAATCACAAGAACTGATTAGTTTTTGTTAAAAATCGGTTTACCGCAAGTGGGTGTTTACTTTTGTCACATCCGTTATTTTGAAATATTTGCTTTAATATTTGATATATGTAAAACATACTGGAATAAATGTTGTAGGAAATTAAATTTTCTATAAACATTGTTCGTAAATTTTTCCATATAATGCATTGTGTAAGAGATATCTTATATTTTTAGCTGCAACCACCACACCACCCACCGACGACTATTGTTAACAATTGACGCATAGTTACTTCTTAGTGACGCTCATTTATTACTTTCTCTTATAGGGGAAAGTATTGTATTCATGAAAAACATCGATTTCGACATTTCAACGGAAATACATGTATTGAGGTCCCCTGAACACGATTTGACCATTTTCTTGATGACGTCTGTGTGTATGTGATAGCCTTTTGTGGGTGCTATAACTCAAAAACTATTTATCAGGTCAAAGCGAAATTTTATATTTAACATTTTTATAAAAGTCACAAGAACTGATTAGTTTTTGGTAAAAATCGGTCAACCGGAAGTGGGTGTTTAGTCTTGCCACATCCGTTATTTTGAAATACTTGCTTTAATATATTATAAATATAAAAATGTATTGGTATGGAAGTTGTAGAAAATTTAAATTCTTACAATCTTTGTTTGAAACATTTTTCCATATAATGTATTATTTAAGAGATATCTTATATTTTTTAGCTGCCACCACCATGCCTCCTACCGACGAGTAATGTTAACAATTGAGGTTTAGTTACGTCTTAGTAACGCTCCTTTTTCTTTTCTTAATTGTTGGAGTTTTGTGGCTATACCCATATCAGAAGGCTAGGGTTTGAGTTTATTTCTGTTATATGTCAAGTCTAAAGTTTTCTCGCAGTTTCTTAAAATATTTATTATTATGTAACCTATTTGGAATTTTAGAAATATTACTGATTGGAGAAAGTCATGTGGTGGCCACATCAGATTTTATTTTTCTCAATTGTGGGAGCTTGGTGTATATATCCAATATCAGAATGCTACAGTTTGAGTTAATTTCGGTTCTTTGTTAAGTCTTTAAAATTTTCTTGCAGTTTCTTGTAATATTTATTATCATTTAACCTATTTGGAATTATTAGAAATATTACAGGTATGGAGAAAGTCATGTGGTGGCCGCATTAGATTTTATTACTTTCTCCATATACGTAGTATAGGGGAAAGTATTGTATTCATGAAAAATTTACTTCGACATTTCAACGGAAATACACGTTTTGAGGTCCCCTGGTCACGTTTTGACAATTTTCTCGATGATGTCTGTGTATGTGATAGCTATTTGTGGGTGCTCTAACTTATAAACTATTAATCAGGTCAACGCGAAATTTTATATTTAACACTTTTATATAAGTCACAAGAACTGATTAGTTTTTGGTAAAAAACGGTCAACTGGTGTTTACTCATGTCACTTATCCGTTATTTTGAAATATTTGCTTTAATATTTGATAAATGTAAAAATGTACTGGATTATAGGTTGTAGGAAATTTAATTTTATAAAACCTTTCTTTGAAACATTTTTCCATACAATGCATTGTTTAAGAGATATCTTATATTTAATCTTCCACCACCACGCCACCTACCGAAGACTATTGTTAACAATTGACGCTTATTGTTAGTTACATCTTACAATAGTAACGCTCCAGTTTCTTTTCTTAATTGTTCGAGCTTTGTGGCTATATCCAATATCAGAAGGCTATGGTTCGAGTTTATTTCTGTTATTTGTAGTCTAAATTTTCTCGTAGTTTCTTAAAATATTTATTATTATGTAACCTATCTGGAATTTTTAGAAATATTACAGATATGGAGAAAGCCATGTGGTGGCCACATCAGATTTTTTCTTAATTGTTGGAGCTTTGAGGATATATCCAATATCTGAAGAGCATGGTTTGAGTTTATTTCTGTAACCTATTTGGAATTTTTAGAAATATTACAGGTATGGACAAAGTCAAGTGGTGGCCACATCAGATTATTGCTAATATATTCAACCGGGAAAAGTTCTGAAGTACCGCGCAATCAGGACGTTTTTATTAGAAACTTGGCAAGCATAAAATAATGACTCATTCCGAAAAGATGCTCATGGAGCGTTTAAGTAAATAAGTGAACACGTGGAATGTCTTTCAGACAGTTAAATGCTGATTGTATTTAATTTAGAAGTCGATTAATTATTAGATAGCATTTCCTGTGAGGTATCTTCCTTTAGGAGTTACAGAAACGTCCTCTGCTGCTCTAGCCCCTTTTCAGGTGATAGGGGAAAACCATCTCAGTTCTAATTGTCTCCTCTAGTATATTCCATGCCATTTGTGTACTTTTAAAGAGGATCATTTTTTTGCGATTCTCTTTTCGAATGATTTGGACGGTTCAGAGAAAGGCAAGCGACAGGCGTCCCCTTATCATGAGAATTTATGTTTTCGGATTACGAAAAAGAGCGATGCGGTGTTGCCAGTGTTCTGTCTAATTTGCATGCAGCTTCCCTCGGAAAAGGACTGAAACACGTCGCATTTTGATCCAAGATGAGGCGGGATATAATTCATCCTGTTTGGAACGAATATTCGCCGGGACCATTATATTTCCATGTTCAGCGGAGCATGAACCGTTTCGCGGGAACAAAAAAAGCATCAACTTGAACCGTTTTCCATCAGTACGTCCTATTTTTGAAGACTTTATAGCAAATAAAACATCACTAAGCGCCAATTTATTTTCAAAGGAGGAGTTGCAAGCGTGGAATTCATTCGAAAACCTTTAAAATATTTCACAGGGTTGTGACATGGCACAATTCTCATAGTTGGAAGTGATGGAGGAATTTTTATGCGCAGAAAAATAATGAATGTTTAATACGGCGCATAAAGACTACTTGCGAGGGGGGACTCGAGAAATGCCGGGTCGCAATGGCGCAAAGGGATTCCATCGCTTGGCCCACGATTTTTCTCCATTTTTACCCAAATTATTTTTTGCACAAAATTTAGCCCAAATGTTTCTTTATGCGTGAGATTTCAAATCGGAACGCGGCTCTCGTCACGTCGTTATTCAGCTCCAGAATAATAATGCGAAACTTTTTTGTATCATTCACTGGCTCCAAGGTTTTGGGATGCGCCCTTAGTTGAGAAGAAAATTTCCTCGATGCCTATTATAGTATTATCTGTATCAAGAATTCACGTGAAAGTTAGAATATTTCCAAAGCCCTGGTTTGTCGCAGAAAATAAATATCTTTCGAATCCATTTTTAAAAAGCCCGAAGGTGACAATGCACTGAAATTTTTTAAAAAGAACTAGTAGTAGATAGAACGCAGTTCTGATGCGATAAATATTGAGAGCCGTCAAAAAATTTTAAATGCTGACATTTGCGAATAATGTAAAACATCATAGAGCTCGTATATTTAATGGCAGAATAGAATAGTCAAAGGCCCTTTAGTTACAATGTATTGCAGAAATTTAGTATATTTTTTGCTGCTTTCTCGTCTCCCTTTATCTGCTGCTATTTCCCTGCATTGTTGTATTCCTCACCCCTCCATTTCCCCTAATATCCTTACTCTTCTTCCACTCTAACCACAACTTGCTGCGCGCGCAGCTATCAATAATACTCTATCCGAGAGTAGAGAACATAATCGGCAACAATCGTATTGTCATGGCGACAAGACAGTACGCTTAAAAAATTGCGATTTATTTGTTCAAAGCAAAACCTTGGAAGGATTATGGGCTGTGCGTGAAATTTGACGAAATTAAAATAAAACTATTTTTTTCGTTGAACCAGGGTTAAAGGCCCAACTTCGTATCTTCGTGTTAAGTACTTTTACAGTGCAAATAAACAATATGCCCTAATTATCTTGTAATTCACATGGAGGAAATTAAATAAGAGAAAACATTTATTTATTTATTTATTTATTTATTTATTTTATTGGGGTGCAAGGAATTAACGACCCTTCTAGAACTTAACGTAGGGAATAAAGAGCGAAAGTTTGGTATCAAATAATTAGTTCCGTAGAAATTCGTCAATTATCTTTACTGGTCGTACTTACGAACGGACGCTCTATTTTCTGTAGCTAGATAATGATTTTAATTACGTTTTAACGAAACTTCTAATTTAAAAATGTTTCATGGCGGTTAATTATAATAATTAGTAAACATGAATTTCACTATAAGATTTACGCAGTGGTGCGATCTAGAATTATTGTTATTCTGTTTTTCAACATGTATAAGATTTTCCTCTTCGTTTGAATAAATTCACGTATTTTATCAAATTTAAATGAAACATTTTAAAGTGTTGTGTTGTAGCTTAGCAATTCTTCAGCTAACTATATTTATACTGTGTTTTATATGGATGGTTGATGTGATATTAGGAAAAGCACAATTTATTATTTTTATCATTTATGTTATGTGACTAAAATATGAAATATTCAAGTTTCACTCCTACTAGTATCTAAAGCTGAATTACTCTGAACTAGCTGTATATTTTCGTTAATTTTAAGCAATATGAATGGATAAGTCAGTATTTTTGTTAATGAAACAAAAGATACTATCAATCTTCTTACTACTTATATACCAAACATTTTTACATTTGTCATTGAGTTCTCTACTTCTGTCTGCCATTCTCACAACTGTAAAAAGATCAAAGTTTAAATAGAGAGACCCCCACATCACTTAACAGCTGGTAGACACTTTTGCAATTTTTACGCCCATGCAAGCAGATAGGTTATCATAATTATATGATAAAGTCTATCCATGTTAAAATATTAACTATATAAAAGTTGATTATAAAAATTCATTTTGATATCTTCACTTGTTTTCTTTTCTACTCGACTACCCTTCATCTGTGAACAGTTGATCCATATTAGCGTGTAAACAGTAACATTTATTAAATTCGTTTATTTTTTAAAAAATACACCCAAAATATGATGTCATAAAGAGATTTAGACATATATGTTAGTATTTTAAGTCTGATAATTAGTGCTCTATTAATTTGTGTTCAAATTTTTCGCTATCATTGACAAACTATGAATTACAAATGGTATGAGAATTCTTTGGAATGACTAACACATACTGAAATATTTTCTGTAAATATAAGTAATGAATTCGGGACGTCAACTTTGGGAAACCAGCCTGCATTAGACCTGCTTTGGGCTTGTTGTTTTTCTTTAGGATTGAATTTTGAAAAATATACAGGGACCCAACAAAACGTTTTTTCATAATATCACCAAAATAATAAAAGATGTTAAGCTGAAGTTTTGCGCGTACATTCCCACACACAACATTAAGACCAATTACAAACGAGGCTCTAGTAACCAAATGTTTCCTTACATAAACAATAAATTAAGATAAGCTAAATTTACGCATAAAGCAGGTGATCAGATTCCAAACTCGCCTCATTTCGCCAAATAAATTAATGGGAAAAAATTCTCCCACGCAATGAATTTCCGAATATAATAACTGAAGAAATAACGCGCTAATTCTATCCATGTTAATGAACAACACACACCTTATTATATCTATGCCGTTGACTTTTTCGCTGAATACCTTATGGAACGCGGAAAAAGCCAGAAATTCAAACATAGAGGAAAACAAAATGCTCTTGATACCTATGGTAATGTGTTGATAATGACAACTTATCGGAGGTTTTGCTTCCTAGTTAAGTTTAATGAGCTGGTATGTTTAAAAAAAAATTTCATTCGCCCTCAATTACCTTCATTAGTTGCATGCGAGATATATCCTACCACATCGGCAGGAAAAAACGCCAGATTCATCGATAAGCCGCCATCACCAAGAAAACTGTTTCTATTTCCGTTCCGACGTAATCTACGGCGTAATTGCCTCCTTGAGTTATCGGCAAAAACGGCAACTTTGGAGGCACGCGGTTTTCCTCGGATTTCCTCTTGGGCCGTTAAGTAAAACCAACTCCTTCGCCCTCGTCTCGAACACACCTTGCGCTACTAATAGCAGACGGCGAGAGGAAACTTTCAACCATTTTCGGGTGAGTGGGAGGGGGAAGGGGGGCGGCGGGGAGGGGGTGAGAGAAAGGAATCAAAGTTTCAGGGAAACTTGGATATCGCTTGTGTGTGAACCCCTGAGTTACCGTGGGACAACAGTGACACTTGTATTACCAGGCGAGATCCGTTTTTGTACCACTTGTTCATTTTCCCCGAAAACGGGGGAATATATAAAACGATGCAACATCTAAATTTTTATCGTCGTATGATTGCCATTTTGATAATTGAATTAATTTCTGGTTAGAAACATTTATCAACTTTTACGACAAAAAGATTTTATACTCACCAGTTGGGGGACCTTGCTTTACCCCCCCCTATATTTAATACCATTTAAAAGTAATAGAATATTTCAAAAATTCAATGCCTATGATTTTTAACAATTTTTAAAAGACCTTCTCCCATCAATGTACCTCAATTTTGCAATTAAGTGTTATCTATTATTATAAATAGCTGCTTCTTACATTTATATAAATCTAAGGTGCTTCTATAGAGTTGAAAATAGGCCATTGGTCACAACCTCTGAAAGAATCCTAATAGCTAGGGAGAAGATATATTTAAGGGGTGCTTTTTACCCCAATATCCAAATCATAACACACAAAAGATCCTAATTTTTACATAACTTACAGTTTAACATACGGGCTATTGTCTTTATGATGATTATGGTTATTGCTTAAAAAGGGAGATCTGAGCCATGAAACTTAAAATTCTAAAACTTGGACGCGAGCCGATTGCCAGAGAATTTACAAATTTCGGATAATGCCTTAATTTCACGGAAAATTATAATTATTGTCTTATTTATATATTATTATGCCATTGATTTTATACTACGACGTAAACTTATGATGACGTTATTATAATAACACACGAAATTTAGCGAAACGTAAAAAGTATTTTAATGTTGTGTTTCGTAGATATTCGAGAAAATTTAATAATCTTAGCACAAAATATCCTAATATTTCATAATGTTAGTGTATAGGGTATTGTCCTAATAATGATTATTTTTATTGCTCATGCAGGGTGATCTGAGTCACGAAAATTGAAATACGAGCCAATTCCCAGAGAATTTGGAAATTATAGATATGGAATTAATTTCAAGGAAAATTATGAAGTCTACTGGATCTCATGGAATTTATTGTGTAATACATATAGGATCCACGTTGCTCAAGTTCTGTTGCCCTGGAGAAGGCTTTGGTTTATTTACGAGTTTAGATCTTGGTATCTGGTGATTTTTTAGCGCTTGCAGTATGCAAGCACCGACAACTCGTAATAATAAAAGGTGTATGTTTGTGTGTGTCTGTGGCAATCGTAACTCATCAGAAAATAAAGGTAGTAGCTTCAAAATTTGGTGGCAGCTGTAGGTTGACCATGAGAGTGCAGTGCAAAAATAATTCAATTCGGCTCCTTGGGGCCCGAGGGGTTCTCGTGGAACGGTCGATTCAAATTTCGGTTAAAAAATATATATCTCAGTAACCATTTCACCGATTTTGATGAATTCTCCACCAGTATCAATGTTTTGATGAGGCATTTCCGTACCGAAGATGGACAAAGAGTTGCAGTGCCAAAAATAATTTAAATCGGTCCACGGGGTTCGAGGGATCTTCAAATTTCTGTTTTTCGAGGAAATCTCAGCATCCAATTCACCGAATTAGATGAATCCTCGGCCAATATCAATTTTGATGAGATGCATTTGCGAACCGAAAATGGTCAAATTCAGTCTTTGGGGTCAAAGGGTCGTATGTAATGGCCGGTTTAAATTTTGTCAATTTTTTTAAATATATCTCGACAACAAATTGACCAATTTCTATGAAATGTTCACTATTATCAATTTTTTGGTGATATACATTTTCGAGCCATAAATTAATGGCGTGATCGAGCTTTAATTTTTCTCGACCATGGAGTGATAATCAGAAGTTTATCCTTTTTTCATAATTTTATTTATAAGTTCCTAACTTTCTGAATAGATCTTCCAGATTATCTCCAGAACTGTTATGCAGCTCCAGGTTGATCATGAGAGTTGCAGTGCCAAATATAATATAAATCGGTCCACGTGGTCGAGGGGTCCCCATGAAACGGTCGGGCCAACTTTCGTTTTTTTGGAGATATTATATAAGCAACCAATTGACCGATTTTGATGAATCCTCCATCAATGTCAACACTAAACAATGAAACTTACAGACGTAAAGCTTGATACACATACTAAAGACTCGTTGAGGATGTGCACCTCGGTATCAGTCAGTTGTCAAGATAAACAAATTTTGATGAAAATAGGGGAAGGCATTTAGCCTTTGGGAAAACAATATAAGCTCGAGTTTTGACAATTACATTGTCGTCAAGGCAGATGAATGGAATAAGAAACTTAATTATTTTTATTTAAAATGGTTGAATTGTATCAACGTAGGTCAGCTTTTTTCTAATTATAAGTTCAAAAAGAATAAAAGTGTGCACGTCGAAAAGCCTTTTTTTACGTGCTACCTAAAAATAGAAATAATCTCCTGTGGTAGAATCCGGGTCGTATTACCAAATATATTTTCGTCAATCACTTTTTATATGGGAACCGAGGATTTCGTAGCATTATCTTTTACCATTTTCGTGATATAATCGATTAAAAATCATTACATACAGAAAGACATGAAGGCAGACAATAGACCTTATATTAGGGGCGACTATCACTCTTGTTACCATATCGGCCATCGATTTATAAAAATTAAAACATTTTTAATGTCGCAATTTATTTGGAATTCAATTTCTGCTCTAGAGAGGCTCAACAATTTCAGATTCATGAAAACCGTAATATTGTCCTAAGTTGTGAAACAGTAATCACGGGGTACAAAATGAAACACATTTGCTGGGCCCAACCCTTATACGTTTTTACACCGTTGAAGCTATCGAATTCAAAAGTTTCATGGGCCATCTTATGGACAAAAGGATGAACTTGGTCTAGGGTTGCAGACCGTGGGGTCTCTTATACCCCATGGGGTCAACAAAATACTATTTCCTTAAGAATGTATGGGAAACGGTGTGGAGAAGCCTCAAAATGCCATGCAGCCTTTCACTGATGTAGATATAAATATATCTAAATATTAACTTACGATCACGGGAAATGGCTTATTTTACGCACGAAAGACTGACTATTTTAATTATGTTCATATGTGGTCGTATTGCATGTTGAATCGTTCGAAATTATTCTTTAAGCGCTAACTTTATTAACATTTTCCAGGCGGAAACAAAGCTAAATTTCTTAATTGCTGTCCTCTTCAAAGGGAGATAGCCACGTAAAGATTAATGCTAGAAAAATCCACGCCATGGCGCACCGTAGAGCAAGAATAGCCAACGCCAAGATAAAGGATACAAATGGATTTATGCCTAAATATAGTCTATGAATAATTTGGAAGTGTGTCAAATGATTTTTAAGGAATATTAAAACATTGTTATCTTTCACCATTAACATTGAAAGATTTATCGCAACATTAATCGATACATTTACTTACATTTGTTCGGTAATCAAGATATTATTTATTGTTTACGTTTTGGCAAATAGTATTGACATAATCCACATAATTTTATTGCTGCTTTAAAAGTTTCGGTGGATCTTTCCATGTGAATATTAAGTAAGACGTTATTGCGTAATTATATTAATGGTAAAACTTTACAATACAATACAAAATAGTAAATGTTAATGTAAACGTCGCTTGCGTAATTAAGGAATGGGGAACGTTCGGTAAACTTGGGGTACCCATCAGCGAAAGTAAGTAAATTTCAGTATTTATTGTATTAGTTTTATTGTAATATGACATCAAAAGTGATATATCAATAAAAATAAATAATAAAAATCGTTTGATACTCAAAAGAAAACTCTTTTCCGAGCGAAGTCGGACCTTTCAGCTGGTACTTTATATTTTTAAATTCATTAAACAATCTAAATTCATAGAAAAATTACTTTCGGTGGAATATTTTGCGGAACATTGAGGCAATGCAAGCGGAACACCAGTGCTTCGCTGAACACCGGTTGAAAAACACAACTATAGCATCAAAGAACACATACGCCCTGCAAATTTCCGTCTTATATCTCTTACTGTTTACTCGCTATTTTAGTTTAATTAATTGCACGGACGGACAGACAGACAGAGAAAGCATAAGAGCGTTCATAAAATAAATGAAACAGTTTAAAAAGAGAATAGACACCGCGGAATAAAGAGAGAGAGGGGAGAGGGGGGGAGGTGAGGGGGAGAGGGAGGGGGAGAGGGAGGGAGAGAGGAAGGGAGGGAGAGAGGGAGAGAGAGAGGGAGGGAGGGAGAGAGGGAGGGAGAGAGAGAGAGAGGGAGGGAGGGAGGGAGAGAGGGAGGGAGAGAGAGAGAGAGGGAGGGAGGGAGGGAGGGAGAGAGGGAGGGAGGGAGAGAGAGAGAGGGAGGGAGAGAGGGAGGGAGAGAGGGAGGGAGAGAGGGAGGGAGAGAGGGAGGAAGAGAGGGAGGGAGAGAGGGAGGGAGAGAGGGAGGGAGAGAGGGAGGGAGAGAGGGAGGGGGGAGAGGGAGGGAGAGAGGGAGGGAGAGAGGGAGGGAGAGAGGGAGGGGGAGAGGGAGGGAGAGAGGGAGGGAGAGAGGGAGGGAGAGAGGGAGGTAGAGAGGGAGGGAGAGAGGGAGGGAGAGTGGGAGGGGGAGAGGGAGGGAGAGAGGGAGGGAGAGAGGGAGGGAGAGAGGGAGGGGGAGAGGGAGGGAGAGAGGGAGGGAGAGAGGGTGGGAGAGAGGGAGGTAGAGAGGGAGGGAGAGAGGGAGGGAGAGAGGGAGGGAGAGAGGGAGGGAGAGAGGGAGGGAGAGAGGGAGGGAGAGAGGGAGGGAGAGAGGGAGGGAGAGAGGGAGGGAGAGAGGGAGGGAGAGAGGGAGGGAGAGAGGGAGGGAGAGAGGGAGGGAGAGAGGGAGGGAGAGAGGGAGGGAGAGAGGGAGGGAGAGAGGGAGGGAGAGAGGGAAGGAAAGAGGGAGGGAGAGAGGGGGGAGAAAGGGAAGGAGAGAGAGCAGACAGCGAGCAACGAGCTTGGACAATGGAACCTTAAACTTAAGTATATGTAGATATGTAATAGGTTAAGTCATCATAACAATCCAGCACAAACAATCTGTAAAACATAGAGAGATGTGCCAAAACCTGATTTGTAATCGCTTAAGCTATTAGAGCTATGGCTTCCCAGAACGGCTCCATAAGTTTGCCTCAGTGCCTGTTAACAAATAGTCAGATTCTCATAACTCTTCAACCATTCTCTTCTCTCTCATTTTGCCTTCCTCTCAAACACTACCTAGAAGGGCGAAACTGAGCGTACAAGAGGTTTTTACGATGCAAAATAGTTTCTCGGTAAAGGAAAGGTTTTTTTCTTCTACTCTCTTCCGTTGATGTCGAACTTTCCGTCAGATGAAAGTGACTTGAAGATGGCTAGGTCGCTGCTTGTTGCTGAGATGGCCGGTTACTAAGGGCAATAACTACGATGGGGTTTCGCGCTCGTGCTGAGCCCGCTGTTTCCATGGCGACGGAGTTCATCGCGGGCTCAAGAGGAGTGATTTTCTTCCCCTCCATCGGATAGGCGCTATTCGAGCCGTGTTAAGCGCCATATGTAATTTTTTCGCTTGAATGGGACGCGGAAGTTGAAGAAGTTTTCGACAAGTGAAGCGATACGATATCTGAGAATTCACGTAGGAGTGGCTCGAAATTTTTAATAGGTTAAATGAACGCGACGCTTAGATTTTTGTTTTTTATCTGATACACTTAGTTAAGCTCCTCCAATTGATTCATGAACAAGAACTTAAAAATCAAAAGATTAAAGAAAGCACTTACCTCATGTATCTCCAGTAGTCTCAACCAGACGCGTACTTCGGCTAAAATGTAGCCGTTTTCAGTGATGATTTGCCAAAATTAGATTATGAAAGAATTCTAAAAGAATATACACTGAAAACGGCTGCACTGTAGTTGAAAGCAGCATCTGGGTTTTCATAGCCTTGATGTGGCTATTGGAGATACATAAGATAATAACTTTTTAATGTTTAGATTTTTAAGTTGTTGTTCTTGAATTTTTTCAGCCACAAGGCGAGCTCGATAATGTTAAGAAGCACGATGGTTCTAATGGATAATTTGCGTTTGTGCAAGCCGAAGCGGATTTAAGGGGTTGCCATGCGTCAGGGAAGTAAGGAACCTCGAATAAATGTTCTTACATATAAACTCGGAAATATTAAATATCTCATTTTATAAATCAGTGGAACCTCTCAATGATTCCACAGAAAGACGGGGATCCTTTGGAGAGGTTTCACTATATAATTAGATTGCAGGATACCAATTGTTTAGCGCCAGGGACCACAGAAGGAGAATATCCACCATCGTATGTAAATCAGTAGACAATTTTTAGCGATAAGTTCCATTAAAATTGTCGCATATTTACAATTTAATTTTCCATCTTGTTATTTGAAGTCATCTCACGTTCTTGAGATAAGGTAGGGGTATTTTCCTCTTCCTCAACGTAAATATCCCAATTCGAAAACAAATAATCGTGCTGGTTTGAAAGCTTTTATGGTTAAAGCATCTACCCGGCACGTGGGAGACTCGGGTTCGATTTCCGGTCCACTACGGGATTTTTTTCCTCCTTTTCAAATGTCAAATTTCCGTTTAAGCTTTATGCGCATATGCATAAGACATCATTTCCTCAACTTTCCATCCTGTCAATCAATTTATAACTTTTCCGTAATTCATGCATTCATTATTAGTTTTAGTTTCTATACCTCATAGGTAATGATTCGTCCATTAATACGTTTTCCAAAAACATGCCTGATTCATTCACTTTCTTAAATTACGCATTACTACTAATAATCCAAGAATACCGGATCGTAAGCTCCGTTGTCATGTTATTCATTTCTCGCTTGATTCTCGGGAATTTATTTATTGAATATCGAGCAGTCGCTATTGAAACTTTGCATTCAATAGTTTTATCGTTGCTACCTACCGTTGTTTACCGAGTGCAACCGAATCGAAGGCGATCTTCCGCCTCCTCATGTTAGCGGGCTTAAAAATGGAAAAAATACTTCACAAATGTCGACGTTGACGGGTTCATTTCTATACCAGCTAATTACCCGTGCTTCTTGGTTTTCGAGAAATGTTATTGGATATAATTTGTATGGGGCCCCCCTCCCCCTCTCCTCAAGAAACAAAACATCTGGCACCTAGGTGCATATCCCCAAGGTCTCTATAGTAAGTGTACCAAGTTTTAGGTTCCTAAGTTTCTTAGTTTTTGAGAAATACTGTAGAGCATGATTTTTTATGGCATCCCCCTCCCCCTTCCTCCCCAAAAAATCAAAATTCTGACCCCGCGGTGCACATCCTCATGATCCCGTTAGTAAGTGTAATAAGTTTTAAGCCTCTTAGTTTCTTGGTTTGCGAGATATGCTGTCCACACACACGCCGCCGCCTTTTATCAATATAGATAAATTGAAAATGCCCCTAACAGTTAATTTTGGTATTTAGGCTTTCTTTAACAGCGAAGCGGAAGAGATCAAATGAAGATGTAATAAAAATCGGTATCATTTTGGGAAGTAATTTCCCCTCCTATCTCTCTCTTAGGTTTGGTAAATAGTTTTACCGCATATATAGGCCGTTCTGATGTTCTTTTTTATATATTAGTAATATAGGCATTTGTCCGGTGACAACGGTACCTCTAACTTGGAAAACAATCTTGGATTGAGGAAGATAGCCGAATTTGAGAAATGTAACAAAATCTGGTATTAATGTTGCAGTTATAAATAACGCGTCCAGATACCTATTTCTAAAAATTTTAGGTAAGTGCTGTTAAACTTGTAAGTAAGTTGTAGGGTTTTTGAGATGTAAACATTCAAATTAATTTTATCGAATTTCCAGGGCTAAAAACCGTGTTTCTCTTCAAATACCGCCCAATATAAAATATTTAAACATAAACTAAAAAATTAAGATGTATATCACCTAACGTAAAAATAAATTCTCTACCCGCTACTTTACACCTCATTAAAATCGTTGCGGTTGTTTTAGAGATATACTGCCTCAAACTCGGGTATCTAGATAAGGACAGTAGTGGCCGAATATGTGGTGGCAAAACCACATGAAAAATAAAAAACGCGCTAATTTTATACATGTTCATGTATAGCACTTGTTTCGAGGCGAGATCGTTGGGCGTAAAGTTGGTTATGCTTTCAAAAAGAGCGTTATGATTGCTTTAAGTACGTTAAAAGCCACGCAACATTTAAAAAATGAATACAGGATGTCCTCGAGTGAAAATTTGAAAAGGTTGCTTTCCAGAAGTTCGTTCGTAAGTCTTTTGTTCGAAACTAACAAAAATTTTATAAATGGTGGTCAGGTTCCGAAGTCAGTGCACAAAATCCTACTTAACTTCATAAATCGCACGTTCAAAAATCAAGAGCATCCTGTAATTTGTCTGACCAAGAACGCTTAAATGAAGGATGGTGAATGTTTCGATGAAAATGATATTGAAATAAACCCCACTACTAAAGCATAAAGAACACCAAAGATAATTTTAGTTTGTCAATGAGAGCAAAAAATTGGAAAACAAATTAATAGAGCATTATTAGATTAAAAATACTAAAAGATATGTCAAAATCTTTTTTTTGACATATTTTTATATATATTTTAATAAAGGAATTTAATAAATGCTACGGTTTATACGCTAATATGGATCAACTGTCCACTGATGAAGGGCAGTCGAGTAGAAAAGAAAGTAACCCATTTGTTCACTCGTCTATGCTCAAGCCGAGTTCGGTAATAATCGTCTCTATGGCAACACTCCGATAAAATGCTATTTAAAACTCAAAAACGCTATGTTTTAATAGAAATTCAAGAAAATACGACCAATTATGAAAATTCTGCGATAAGAATTAGAATTATCATTCTTTTCCTCTTAGAACAATACAAACCTCGTTCCAATATCACAATTTTAAGATATTTTTAAGTATTAAAGAAAACCTCTACACGATGGACTTGACATTTCCTATGTAAAACAAATAGGGATAAAACGTTCCTGGAATCGAACCCGGGACTTCAATCTTCGCCAAATAAAATATAGCCCGGAGGTGGGTCCTGGCAGCACGAACCTCATGCGAAATTTCGTGAAAATCTATCCATTGGTGCAAAAGTTGTTAGTAGTTGACACCCACATACACACAGACAGACAGGACTATTTCATAAGGCTATGTTTCCTTTGGAAACCAGCCTAAAAACAGAATTCAACTCCATGTCGAATGAGAGTAAACAACTGTTTTTAATCCAAAAAAGAGGGAAAAGTTTTTCAGTTATTAACAACGAGAAATAAAGCTGCCATAGCAACAAGTCCACCGCTTTTAAATGAGAAACATATCATTTCATAGCATTGATATAATTACTTCAAAGCGTATTTTTGGAGTATATTCAGAAGCTGTCGATTTCAAGCAAGGATGTACATAATCTTATGATGACTTCATAATCCTAAAACAAGAAAAAAGGCGTCTTATGAAATTTACTCTGCAATTATTCTTAATTCCGCGGCGGAATAATAATAAGAAATGCCCGCTTAACTTTTTTGGGTGACCTCGACGTTGATGAAATGTTTACATATGGCGGAGGGCCGGAAGGGTGCCTTGACTTTCATAATTTTTCGGGAGAAACACATCTGCGCGGAAGAGAGCGTTCGTTTCGAGGGGAGAACTAGATTTAATCCTTAATTCAATCAATTAGGCTTGCAAACAACAAACTTCTGTTATAGTGTTTCCGAAAATCTCGAGTCGCTCGCAGCTTAATTGTTCCTAAAGCTAATCGGTTACCTTGGAGAGAAGCACCGGCGGAGCGGAGGTCTTCCGCCAAGAAGTTAATAATTCACCCGCGCGGGAATTCGAGGAAAATTAACGGAGGATAACATTCGCGCACATTCTCCCACTAATTAGTTCAGGAGATATGGTTTGCCCACCCTCCGCGATGGCAAAATATCGGTCCGTCCACGTTGCAGAGCTGTGGGCTCTTTGGTCCAGGACGGATATGCGCGATGGCAAATTGACCGAAGGCTCAACACGGAATGGTCCTTCTAAAGACTTATCGAATCAGTCGGCGAGAATCTAATTTCCGCGTTTTCAGAGAGATTTCCGCCCAAAGTTTCTCTTTTGAACCCTCACCACGCAAAACTTTGGAATCGACCCGGTAGCACTCGTTGTCTTCAAGTTGATTTTATATTCGATGAAACGCTAGGATTAAGGCTCAAGAAACTTTCACGAAAATCGACACACTTATTCCAAGGTGATTTTGTTTTTACTGGAGATTTTCAGAGATCGCTTTTAGTATTCCCCGACCTATATTCTCGATCTCGTTCAAATCGTATATTGGTTTTTCAAATAATTAACGTCAACGACGACATCCTGATACATCCAAGGAGGATAGCGTCCTCATCGGCTTTACACGATGCGTTAGCTGTAGTTCATGAAGCATTTCTATGTTTCAATACATTTAAAGTAACGACATTTAGGATTAAGCATGGATTAGATGCTGTATACTTAACAATGGTGAAAATTTTGTCCTTTTCAGAGCAAATAGTTTATCCAAATGGAATATTTACAATTTGGCATTCCTGAACGATCCAATATATCGATTTTTACGCTGGTATCCTAGGGGAACATAGCCTTATGAAATGGTCGTGTCTGTGTGTATGTTTATCCCCCACTAACAACTTTTGCATCAATGGGCCGATTTTCATGAAATTTGGTACTATGAGGCTCGTGCTGTCGGAGTCCACCTCCGGGCTTTATTTTATTTGGCGAAGATTGAAGTCCCGGGTTCAATTCCAGGAACGTTTTTCCCTATTTGTTTTACATAGGAAGTCTCAAATCCATCGTGCAGAGATGTTTCTTGAAAAGGTTAACAATTAGATAACAACTAGGCGACACAATATTTCGCTTATTTATTTTTACAAGCTTTGTTATGAACATTTTTCGACTACTCTTGCCATTTACAAGGTACACGAAAAGGTTATTTTAGGCAATCATATAAAGAGAATGCGCCGCTAGGTCTATATGGTCTAAGTTTTAGAGCATAATAGTTTTCCTCAAACTGGTAGCTAGAGCTTATATTTAAGGATGCTTCAAAAAACATTGCTAAATAGATAAATCAACGATTTGGAATGGTTTACATACAGGTCGTTATGGAAATAATATTTCCTCGAGTAAGTTTTTGATAGTCTTTTACTAATAACTGAATGCGTCCAAACGATGTGATTTCCGCATGCATAAATTTACAACCTTGTTTCAAGATGGCGCACCTCGACATTCTGCAATTCTTTGAAAGGGTGCGTGGTCTACAGGAATGTTGGGAACAATTGTTCTAGAATCATCCCATATTTCATAATAATCAGTTAGGTGTTTTATGGGCTGAGAGAATGAGACAGGTAAACACTACCTACTTTGTGTGTGTTAATTTCATACACTGCGTGAAAGGACATCATTGAAATGTGTGTTTTATCTATATGTAGGGAAACCGAAAGTGAAGATATTACATTATCCTTTATTGCAGCGCAGTATCGTTCATCTCTTCAGAGCGGCTATTCCGGTTGGAAGTGCGCATAGATACGAGATATTATCTGATTTCGTCGAACCGTTCCGACTCTATAGCCGCTCACAAACAAACTGACGGACAGACAGACTGACGATGAGGCGATAACTACTTTTTTGGACTCAGGGACACCTATAACGTGTATTTCCATAAAAATCTAGCGATCGAATTTTTTCGTGATTAAAATACAAGTAAAATACAAGTAACAAGATGATCCAAACGGAACTTATAATGCCTACTTTCCACATAAGTATTTATTTCATACTTATATTGGCTTTAATAGTAATATGTTGTACAAATCCCGATATCAAAATTCTATGATATTTTAATGAGCAAGAAAAAATTACCCAGCACGATGGTGCTCAGATTTCCCATGTAGGTAAATCAAATGGGAATCAAACCCGAGACTTTCAATATTCGCAAAAAAAACTATCTTCGGGAGTTCGGCTCCAGTAACAGGAAATTTTCACCAAGTGTCATGAAAATCGGTTTATTGGTGCAAAAGTTAATAAGGAGGGACTTACAGACAGACACAACGATGAAGCTATAAGCCTATGTCAATTCCGGACAGTTTCTCTCTCCCGCGAAATAATCTTGACCATTCTGGAAGATTAAAATGAAAAATTCTTATCCTTCCAAAACACCTGTCTTATTTATTATGGAAGGACAAGTTTTCGCTCTCCTCGCAACGGGTATTTGTGGATAACACAAATCCTGAAAACGTGCATTCCAACAGGAAACGTCAAATCTGCACCGCCAGTTCCTGTGGAAACGGAACTAATTTTTGCATTTACCTACATCATTTCGTGATTCGTCGCAAGTTTCGACGAGAAGCGCATTGATTCATTTCAGTGAAGCACCTAAGACAGAGTGAGCATCATTTCCTACATATCGGGTCGCATCAGTGGCAGCGAACACTTCGGAGGGCAGGATTACAGTTTAAATCGGAAGTTATCTATAGATTCTGCAGCATAACATAAGTGCAAATCAAGTCTACGTGGGAATTTCAAGGATAAATATAAAAATAAAAGGTTTTGTTACCATAATTTTACCAAAAACTACGAATTTGCGAGTTAAATTTACACATCCCATTTTCATCATAGCTTTGCGGGCCGCATTAAATGCTCTCGGGGGTCGCATGCGACCCGAGGGCCGCACGTTGCCCACTCCTGACTTAAGCAATGGAAATGAAGAAATTAAAACGGTTGGCAACCTTAAAGGATTTTTGTGCTTTTATTATGTGACGAGTTTGCGACAAAAAGAAAAAAATCAGGCGTTCTTTTGCAGTAGGCGAGGACAGTGGCACTCGTCACATAATGCTCTAAAAACGCGGGATTTTAGGCTTTAAATACGTTCCCGAGAAATAATTGCGCAAACGACGAACTTTCACCGAAACTAAACGCGTTTTAAGCGTCATAATTTCTCTGATGAAAATGTTTTGCCGCGCCGCCTTGATTTTCGTTTACCACGCTTTTAAGGCGAAAATTAAATTGTGGCTTTTTCTCGCGCAAAACACTCTTGAAATAATTACCTTTATTTTTTTAAGAAAGGAAACGTTTTCACACTCTGCCACAGCCTCGATGGGAAAAATTCCAGCGACAAAGGCGACGGTCCTTGGAAATAAAAACTGTAATTAAAGGCGCTTTCACCTAAATTTTGAAAATAAAGACGCGCTTGGAAAAAATAAATGGAATTAAGAGCGCTTTGTCTGGAGCGAAGGGAACCTCAACGGCAAAGTTTTTTTTCCTTTTTCAAATTTCGTGGAAAGGAGCATTATATACTTCGGGTACCGAGTAACGAAACCTCCTATTTTTTTCGTCCAACCCAATTCCCTTTGAACGAACATCCGCCCTTTCATCCTGCAGACGCGACCTTAGCAGAAAAAAATCATAAAAAACCTACCCAAGCCCGATTCGTTCGAGGAGATCCGTCGCCGCTCGGGTCGAAGAAAACAAATCCTTAATTGTTCGGGCGGAAGGAACGAGGACTGTGAATCTCGTCGAAAGAGGCGTCTACGCAATTTACGTCGGATCGGATGCGGGGGATGTATAAAAAAAGTTGAAGGTCGCGCTGCGAAACGATGAAGGGGCGTAAATAAAAGAGGATCAGGAAGGCCGAGGTCCGAAAAGAGGTCTAAGGGATATGTCACGCCGAGATTGGGTCATCTCGGCACGACCCTAACCCCTCTCAATTCCCGAACCCTTATCCCACCTTTTTTGTCCAATTCCTTCCACAAGCCGATCCCTTTTCGAAAATATGTCTTCGCTCGCAAAACCCGCTCTCTCGCTTCGCTCCTTCCATTGGTCTCGTCTTCTGCGTCACCGCGCTATCCGCTTTCAAAAATGTCTTACTTAACGTAGACGTTCTTTTTTGGAGCTTCACGCAAAGCTTATTTTCAAAATCTTTTATGATTCGGAAAGAGAAAGAAAAGTGTTTTTTAAAGCGTGCTTTGCAAAAAGCCAAAAAATGAAATGTCCGTCTGTCTGTCCGCGTGTTTCATCTCCGAAACTATTTCCATGAAGTTTGGTACTAAGGATTTTTTTGGGAAACGAGAAAATAAATAAAATAAATGGTTCACGTCGTAACCCAAGCAGAGCTCGCATTTTTAGTCAATCAGGGGTGCCAACTTTCTGTGAACAAAAATAACTTTCCGTCATATCTGGTTTAGAAAAAATATATATAAAAAGGCTTCTAAAAAGTTGAAGAATAAGATATATAACATGATTACCTAATTCGTTCAAAGCGCTACTGTTTTGCAGATATCCACGCATAAATTCAGCGTATTTCCTATTTCGTATTTGAAGCAGCTTTGAAATTTAAAATTTTCATTTCGTTTTGAAAATCATTACGCGCTTTGGGTAGCTTGTACTTTATGATCTGCCGCCTTACACCATTTACCGAAAAGTTGGGGTGATTTCTGTACGACAAGATCTGCCGACCTCCTACAATATGCGAAAAGAAAGGTTATGCCAAACTAAAAAATGAGTACCGATAGACAGATGTCCCTACAGTATTATCAAAATCATAAAATTTATATATTTGTGAGTCGTACCCACAATCCATCCTCCGAGTGTCCCATGCTTGCATTGCAGTTGAAGGAGCATCGCTTCGTGTTCAACACCCTTGGCTTAGTTCTATATTCGCCGTCGTTTGCTACTCAACAAGTTAAGGTTTTCTCCCCTCCAAAATATTCATGAATGCATTTGGATGTACAATACATTCACGTAACATAAATTTTGTTAATGGATGGTAACGATTCCGTGAATAATGGGTCCTATTCTAAGAGTAAAATATACTCACCGATTTATAACCAATCCCGAATAAAATAGGTAAATTTTATTTTTACATACATTTTTAGTAAAATGTGATTAGAAGATAGACAGTTTATAAAATTTTCTGGATGAAAATCGATAAAATGCACTAAAATGTACTTTTATATTCCTCGTTCATTTTTAGGGAAAAATGACCTTAGATATCAGACATCCATTTTTAGGCGTGTTCCGCTTCCAGCATAAGCGCCTATTAGTTTCGGTTTGTCCGTCCGTCCGCATGTTCGTTCTCGGCTTCTACCGAGCGGATTTTTATGAAATTTGACATTAAGGGCACAGTCAAAGAAAATAAGAAAATCACAAAAATAAATCACGTAAGCCAATCAGGAATACCACTTTACTGGTGCCAAAAAATGAACTTTCCGTTATATCTCGTAAATGTTTGGTCAAATTAAAATAATTTTTAAGTAGCCTTGTAGAAATAGTAACGTAGAATATTTCTTTTACTATACATTTTTATTGTAGAAAAAGCCGTTATCAAGAAAGTTGTAATTCGCTTTGAACTTGCATAGATACTCATTGTTGTCAACGTAAATAATCTTATTGGCTGCTGAAGTAAATAAGATCTGCTATAAATTATAGCCTATAATTACAAAATATATTTAATCCTTACGCGTGCATGACAGATTTTGTAAGTGGAAGGAAATGGATTATCTACGGCGAATAAAATAACATAAACGTAAATATTACAACTACTGAACTCAAGTGAGGTGTTTTAAATAATTTTCGATTGTTTGGTTGATTAAAGCTGATTAGAAATTAAATCACTAAATATAAATTAAATATTTCCCTGGAATCATTTCTGATATATCGTTTTGCAGTATTAATCATTAAAATTACGTAATATGTTTATTGATGCACCAACTAAAGGATAAGAAGAAATTTTTAATAGAAAAAGATACAATCGGGTCGTGGTGTTTTGCTGTTTTATGGTGTGTTCGGTCAAATTATATCGTATAGTTTCAAATACTACATCGCACGAAACGCGTCTATTTGTGATACACTGTACACATTCCTAACTTGTAAAGAATCACAAACGTCAAAAAATACAAAGCCTACTTAGGCCGTTCTGTTGGTGACATCAAGCCTCATCAGTTTCAACCAATATCTTTGATCCAATTGTGGGTTAATCGACAAGAACAAATTACCTTCCATTGTTCATCCAAACGACACTTTTATCCTAGGGCAGGGGTCGGGGAATTTTTTTTGGTATTACCCAAAATCTATTTAGGTTAAATGATATTACCCCCCAGACTTCAAAGTAAACAAAAACAAGCTAATTGCTCTTAAAATGAATAAAAAACTGCTCTCAGAGTCAAGAATTAATAAAAGACTTAAAAAGCCACACATGCTGTAATAAGAATAGCACACATACAATATTAATAAAAAGGATTGAAGAACTGAAGCATTTAATTCAAAACATCTCCACTTCAGGTTTTGGAAAAATAGGGCAGTTTCATTTTTGATAAAACAACATCTATATCAGGGCTTTTTTATGTCAGAGTAACTTGGATGCTGTTTTCGGGGTCCAACCGATTTCTGCACTTTGTATTCAAGTTCATAAGGGTAGAAAATCCTTTTTCACAAAAGTAGGTTGTTGCAAAACGCAGCAGCATTTTTGTCGCTTCCACATGTGCAATTTTAAAAGCCTTTGCAGTTTTTGACATCCAAAAAGATGAGAGATCCGTCTTGTTCTGAAATTCCATGCGTGCTTCACTGTTGTATCGAAGTTCAAGAAGTGCCTCTGCCAATCCCTCAGGCTCTTCAGGCACATCAGCAAGTTGACAGTTGAAAGGATATAAAACCCAACTGACAGTATGTGAATCAAGCTCTGGAGAGTAATCAGAGAACTGCTTTTTGAGTTTGGTCAGATGCCTTGTAACTGACTCCTTGATTTCACAAAGACTGAGATCTTCACAATCTTCCAAAAACTCTGCTAGCTTTGGAAAGGCGGCTATCTTGTTTTGTTCCACTTTCCGGTTCCAGTACAGAAGCTTTGATCCAAATGCTGAAATCTTTTCTCTTGCTGAAATGACATTGATGTTTTTCCCTTGCAATTCCTTGTTCAATGAATTCACATGTCCAAAGATGTCAGTTAAATATGCGAGATGTGCAAGCCAAGTGGAGGTTCTCAACTTATCTGCAAGGGCATGTTTTTGATCCACCAATAAAATTTCTAGTTCAATTCTGAGAGACCACACTCGATACAGAAAATTTCCACGTGAAAGCCACCTCACTTCTGTATGAAAAAGGAGGCCTGAATATTCAGCCTACCCATCCTCACATTAATCACAAAATAGACGCGTGTTTAGTGCATGCCCTTTGACAGAATTTCCAATCTTAATTACATCATTCATGACAGCTTCCAGTTCAGGTTCCAACTGCTTTACAAGCAATGCCTGGCGATGGATCATACAGTGGGTAACTTCAATTTTTGGATTCTGCTTTTTGGCCAAAGCCGAAAAGCCACTAACATGACCCAACATAGCTGGAGCTCCATCAACAGACACATCAATACAGTCTTCCCACTTTAAATAAACACTTGGTGTTTTGAAGTATACATCAACCTTGTTGAAGACATCAATTCCACGAGCTCTCAAATCAAGAGGAGAACAGAAAAACATTTCTTCTTCAATTGCATCAGAACCCCTGTGTCGAACATCAGCTGCGAATTGCTACTGACGTCTGTAGTCTCATCAAGTTGAATAGCAAAATGTTTGCTCTCTTTGATTGAAGGAATCACTTGTTCCCTTACATTTTCTGCTAAGATGGAAATTCTGTCTTTCACAACTCTTGCAGACAAAGGCACTGAACCCAGTCGCATGGCTTCTTTCTGGCCACACATGATTTCTGCCATTTTCACAGCTGCAGGCTTGTACAATTCTTCACCAATAGTATGTGGCTTCTTGTTTCGGGCAATCAACCAGGCCACTTCAAGGCTAGCTCTTGATGCTGAACGTTGATCAAATGTACCTCTCAAGTTGCTTTGCAATCTCTGCCTTTTGATAGCTCTTTCCAAATTTTCAAAGTATTCCCGTGGTTTGGAAGACAAATGTGAGTGCAAATTTTCCAAGTGTTGCTTCAGCTGATTCTTTTTGAAAGACTCTGCAGTCAGCACTTTCAAACAGACGACACATTGTGGCTTCATTTGTCCTTTGTCTTCTATCTCTGTGAAACCATAATTGAGGAACTCTGCCAGGTATTTCCTTTTCTTGTTTGATGCCATCTGATGGGTAAAAATGAAAATGATTAAAAACGGAAAAATTTAGTTATAATTAGTTATAATTATGTTCTCAACACTTTATCAACATGCAATGCAATTTGACAAAAAATGCAATTTGACACTCCCATAGACAATATAACTGTGACATTAGCCATAATATGCGTGCCATAATGCAAACTGAACTGAAAACCTTACATAAGATTTTTGCTGCAGGTTCAATAGTTTTGATTAGAAAAAAATATTATTGTTGTTTTTTAAAATTTTCACAACTCGCTTGAAATAAAATAGTATAAAAATTTTTATATACTTTTATTTGTAATTTTTGATCCTTCATAACCCCCAAAATTTTCATTTTTACCCCATTTGGGGTAATTTACCCCTGTTCCCCGACCCGTCCTAGCGGTACGCTATGTAAGCAAAAAAATGATTCAATTTCTGCCAAGCCGCTTAGTGTCTTGAGTTGCAGACATTACCGACCGAATGCAGGTGGAGTTTTTAACAATGCAATTGTTTGGGGACATTAGGCAGCTCATGCGAGGACAGCCGTTAAAAAATTTCGAAGTCGAAACATTTCGTCCCAATACTTTCTCAAAATTCGTCACGCGTATTTAAAAAAGAGCTTTTATGGCCGAATACGTTTGGTTGCAGTGGTTGGGGTAACGAAATTCATGAATAAGATATGCGGGACGTGATCATCCAAGTTCTGTAGCTTCTCAATTAAAAACCTTTAAAATTACGGGATTTTTTTGGCATGTTTCGGAAATTAATTCCACAAAGCTGGCACAAATATCGTAGCTTTTGAATGTATTTATGAAGTTAAAGTAAATATCTTATGAATGTCCGCCAAAAGGAAACATCGAACCAAATTTCTACCGAACATAAGCATAATCGTTCTGTAAAATTTGGTTATCTTTCGGCTTTTTGTTTAAAAAATACATAACAAACGTTTTTATTTAAAGGTCACCGCCAGCTGCGAATAACGAAAAAAAACGTAGCGACGTTTCGAAATCCAAGATTATTAATGTGGTTAATAACACAGGAGGAGATGCAAGTTATCATCGCAACCGTAATTTCATATGACTTTTTCGGGGAATTGTCACAAATGCACTTTTGCAGAGCGTATTTCAGCTCAATTCATTCGATAAATTGCTTCATTTCGACGTTTTACCACCTGCACGCTGAGAAAAACAAACACAACCGCCCAACAAAATGGTCGACGTTTCAGTGCGCGATGTTTCACTCCGTCTTTCTCGCTGGATTCTTCCCCTTTTATGGGTCTATTCTCCGAATTCCATTCCTTTCAGTCCCCTCTCATCCTATCGCTCCTCTTCTGCCATCTATTTACATGAGAGACGAATTCGCATCATGCCCCGCGCCCTCAAAAGTGTCCCCCTCTCTCTCCTTCTCCCTTCCTCTCTCTCGCTCTTTTCCCTCTTTCTCCCTCTCTTTTTTCTCCCTCTCTTTTCTCTCCCCCCCTCTCTCTCTCTCCCTACCTCCTTCCCTCTATTTCTTTCTCGTTCACTCCCTCTCTCTCTCTCTCCCACCCTCACTCCCTCCATCCTTCTTCTTTATTTCTCTCTCTACCTCCATCTCTCTCCGTACTTCCCTCCATTTCTCTCTCTCCCTCCTTTCCTTTCTCCCTCCCTCTGCCTCTCTCTCTTTCTCTTCCTCTCACTCTTTTTCATTCCTTCCCTGTATAACTCTCTCTCCCTCACTCCACCCTTTCTCCTTCCCTCTTTCACTCTCTGTCGACCGCTGTAATCTCCCTTCCGCTCCATTCCCTCACAGTGTAATCTGGCTGCTCTCTTTACTTTCAAAACCGGCATAAAGTAGAGGATTTCAACTTCCTCATTTTTACCAACTTTTTTCCCCTTCGTATCTAGCCTCCTCTCCACCCTATCCCGTGCTTGAAATCACGATACATTCACGCGAGATATTCTCCCCTCCCCCTCTCTATATCTTTCTTACTTTTCGCTCTCTGTAACTCGTAAACTACTGGGTCTGATTTCCGTCAATTTTCGGTGTGTTGGACGCGGCAAATAAAGGGGCATGCACGGCGCAACGGGAACGTCGTTGTGTTTCCAAGGAGATAAAGTAGATATACACCGTGTTCATATTAGAACACGTAATGAAAAAGTTGCTGAATCAGAGACTACATGCCGGTGTTTTAGAAGAATTTGTTAGCGCGTCAGACAGACAGACACAAACGGGCGGACAAACTAAGAAAACACACAACGAGAAAGAATACCGAGTCGATTAGCGGGAAAACGAAGTCCTATCCACTTTAGTTTATGAGGAGTAAGTGCGGACAGGTGGAGAAACTGAGAAAACCGGCATAACTGCACAGAACACGGAATCGATTGAAGCAAAACTAAGTCTCAAACTGCTTTCGTCAAGAGTTATTATTTCAGATCGACGGACAAACTGAACGGATAAGCGTATAAAAAACACTAAAAACTTTCGAAATCCAACATTTGTACCGCAGGATATATCAGCGTTTTCTAAAACTTTTTAAGTGAAATTTAATACACGATAAGTAACGCATGCGGAGAAGGTATGTAGAACGTTTTTTCCGAGCATAAGCGCGGTTAAAATTTGACGATTCATTTAGTAAATTTTCTGAATTATCCTGTCCAAGATAAACTTAAAGATGGAACAGAAATTCTGAGATGGCGCATCAATATGGACCTGAAAAAATAGTTCGATATCATAACTGCAGAAAGGCTAGCTAATTGTAACAGTTCATATTGGGTTAGTACTACGGCCCAAATACAGTTAATCAAGTCGGCAGCGTACAATCAAACATCAAAGTTTCCATTCATTCTGGGATTATTGAAATATTCTTACGAAAAATAAAAGCCAAGACGTGCGATTTGATTTTGTTTAACGGCGATTTAAATGAATAAAACATTAAAAAGTAGATCTTGAAGAAATTTAAATATTACATATCACAGTTACATTTATCGGAACTGGAATCGACAACAATTCATCAAGATCAAGCTTCATTAGTACAAAGTTTCATGTGATGACAATCTTTTCTTGTATAATATAATAAAGCGTTGCTTAATATTAATAGCTAAGAGTACGATGCAGACAAGGAAAAATACCCGGATAACGGATCCGTGAGAAGTGGGTTGTGCCATTATGACGACTCCTTAAATTCAGTAGATTCATCGAACGTCGGTTTCCAAGATTTTTATTGCAACCTCAACGCATTTTTGGCATGTTTCGCGACTCGGACGCAGCCCTCTTGCATTTGACTCGCTTTATCCCTAAGAATACCAAGATATTTTCTGTCCCTTGCACTGCCAAGGGTAGGGGCGAAGGGGAGAGGGGGGGGGGGCTCAGAGGCCCACTATCTAAAATTTATTAAAAAGTAAGAGTAATGTTTTTAATTTATTGTAATGTATTTGAAGATATCATAGGAATATAAACATACAATTTTCATAATTAATACGGTATTAGAATGCCTTAACATGTCATAAAGGAGGAAATAACCACGAAAGATCTTTTTTCACAGTTATCCTTGTTATTGCATTAATGATAAGGTTCGTATAACGGTAAGAGTGAAAAACTACTGTCATATATATAGAAACAATAACAAATCAGCAACAAGAACGTCTTACTCCGAGACGTCAGACAGACACTTAAAACATGCAGAATATTTTCGGCCACCCGTGCGTCATAGCAGGCGGCCATTGCCGCAAATAATTATGCAATGAGGAATATGTGCGTACTAGCGCAATTTCCCGTAAAAAATGACGGGTTCAAATTAACAAAAACCAAATTAAAATTTTTAACTTTAAAAAAATTATTTGAACAAACATTAATATTGATTTTGTTGATCATATCAGTTGGTTGTCAAGATGAACAAATGAGCGATTTCGGAAAAAGAAGAAATAGAATAAGTGACTTGCCTCAATTCTTCTACTTAACTACCGTAACCTATCGCACAATCCTTCACCCCATAAACATTTTACATGCTCGGTTTGTTTATTAAAACGTGAAGCAAGTACCTCGGATTTTCATGCTGTTTCTATTTCAATGATATTGAATTTAGCTCATTATTACGGTTTTTAATCTCTTTGGATAGTATTTCAGATTTTTATGCATTCCTTCTCTTAAATGACGCAAAGATTGTTGTTTACATTGATTGCTATTAAAATCATTTCCTCCTCCTTCCGTCTTTCTCTCCTTCTCTTAATAAAAGCCTTCAAATTACGCTTAAACCTATATGGATTGAAGGATTTCGAGGTTTAACAATGTAGATGGTAGGCAAGGCCACATCCCGTTAAAATGCCATGATTTTTCCAAATGCACCATGCAAACGATTGGCATGAGCGATTACGAGCTGAAGGCGAAAAAAGACGAGTAGAATAAGAAACTTGAAAATGTTTTCTTTAGAATCCGAAGATCGAAGGTCAAATTTTCTAATTTTAATTTCCGAAAGAAGTAAAGCCTGCACGTCGAAAAGTACATTTTTACGTGTTATCTTATGAGAAAGAGAAATATTTCCCTGGAGTCAAACCCGGGACGTTTTGCCAAATATTTGTTCGTCAATGTTGGCGTTTGGTGGAAGTTGTTGCAGATGGAGTAAGAGAAATATATATAAGATGAAATCGATCGAAACTATGCCTGCTTATGAAAAGGATATGGACGATGTAATTGTATAAAAAAATCTTCGCGAATTTCATTACAGTGAAATAGACGAAAAAAGCTGACGGACTTAAACCACCCCTCCCCTCAACCACCCCTTTCATCCTTTGGCATTCCTAACGTTAAAAAGAGAAAAGGCATTACTGCGAAGTCTTACAAAATGTTGACATAGCCGATGGAAGAACGAACGCCTATCGCGTTCCATTTGGCACCTACTTCCCAAGGGAGTCCTCCCATCGCCTCTGCATTTCGAACCTTCTTTCCCATTTCTCTCACGCGAGGAGGAGGTCGAATGCTCTTAAGAGCGCCACACAAAGGGAGGAACAAATTGAATTACTCTGTGAATTGGTCACATATTAATGTATGTTACCAGCTGATTCACCTCTTGCCTACGCGCAAAGGGTATCTAATAGGTAGTGCAATTAATAGCTGGATAGCAAGGGAGAAGAGAAACCCGAACAACAATGGGGCCAACGACTTAGCGTCCTTTCCGAAGGACGGGACACAAACAGGTGGCCGGGCGGCCTTGGAAAAATCCTACTTGCGCAGTATTCGTGCCCGCTGCCTTTTCAAGCAGCAGACGGGTAGCAGTCGGCGAGTAGCAGTCAGCGGCCTAACCACTACACCACCGGGAATTACTCTGTAAGGGACGCATATATATCCAGCGCCATTTTGCCTGCGTCCGTTCGAGAATTAAAAGAAAAAAAATCGTTTTTTTTCCGTAGTCTTCCAAAAAGTTCCTCGAAGACCGTCTCTGTGACTCGCAAATCATTCAAATATGCAAATTACTCTCTCTCTCGCTGTAAAATATGAAATGTCCGTCCGGCGTTGATGGGCTAACGAGGTTAAAAAAATAAATTTTTGTAAATTTTTCCAGAAAATTTTACGTTTTTCCGCGGTGAAATGTTAGGCAGAATGAAGGTAGCGTGCCTTACTCCCAGCACCAATGTCGCGGGGTCGGTTTCCCGTTTACGATGGTCTTCGTTACCGCTTAAACAGAAACTCTTTACTAAAAGTCGAAGTAATGCTGTTAGAGAGCGTACTGAACCAAAGAAATAAAAATAGTTAATTAAATTTCCAAACTTTCACAGTATAACTTAATAAGGAACATAATACAGAAATTAGCATTATTTAACGCAAGAATAGCTTCAAGGTGCTTAAACGGTGATATGAAATCAAATTACCAACACTGGATTGATGTAATTTAGCTGCGAGGAGAGAAGTCCCGCTTCAATGGACTGGAAACGATTCACTTTAAGGGCTCAATTATTCCATACAGGTTTATTCACATTTAAATGAAGGAATATTATAATATGCCTCGAATTTACATTTTCAACTGCCTTGAAAACGTCGAGTAAAGGGTTTGGAAAAAAGGCGTAACAAGGAGTGAATGTGCCCGCGGCAGTATATTATTGAGAGCCACGCTCCCCCTAATAAATGGCAAAATAATATTTTTTTTCTACGATATAGAAAATTCAAGTGTCCCAGAGGTCGTGGCATTTGGCCACCTTATTGTTTGGTCACTGTTACTTCTATGGTCGCACATAAGGGAGAATAACTTATTACTTGCTTTCAAGAAGCTTGTAACAAAAAGGACACAACCGAGGGATTCTTGTAACACAGTAGATATGGTGAGTTACACTTTTTTCAACTTTTTATAATCACAGCGAATTTAAATATAAGATTCATCATTTAAAACGGGCAAAAGTGCGCCATCAATGTCACACTGGCATCTGTGCCTCAATTCAATGTAATTTAATTTTGCCTGAATGAAGTGCGAGCCCAAAGAATATAAAGTGCACGTGTGCTTCGTGAATTCAAATGGCGTGCACGGAAGATCCTCTGAACGTTTTTCCAAATGCAATTTATTTCATTAACGTTTAACGAGTAATTCTAAACTCTATGGTAGTCGTTAGTAAGTTTTGTTCTTGCACCGTAGATCTTTCAAATAATCGCACTCAAAGAATTTTTACAGCTACGAAGCAATCATGCCGTATACCATCCGAACATAAATAAAACATTGATGGAATTATTCATTCTAAAAAGCGCGTCTTGATCCACGGTCATTCATTCTTCTTCGTTCTCTCTCTCACCGTGCTCGTAATTAAATGCTGCTTTTGTGCAAATTTCAGCGTAAGGTAAATGGGATAATTAAGTCATGAGCCATAAAATTCATCTCTCTAATATGGAAAGGAAATATAAATTTGTGGCGAAGGGAATTGTGAGTCGAATGAATCTGCGAACGCGGCTGCGCTTTTAATCGGGAATAGAATTTTGCGGGCAGGGAAGGGAGAAGAGAGAGAGTGAAGGACAGAGAGAGTGAAGGAGAGAGGGAGTGAAGGAGGGAGGGAGTGAAGGAGAAAGAGAGAGAAGGAGAGAGGAAGGGAGAGAGGGAGGGAAGGAGGGATAGATAGATAGATAGATAATCGTCTTTATTCGGGCGAAATTTAGACCAGAAGGTCCATTCTTACATTTAACCCTTCGTCAATATGATAAATACAAGAAAAAGAATAAAATAAGGTATAACAAAATACACTATATAAACATTATGTACCTAAATCATACAAATTAAAAAGATAAAATTGAATACAGATTTGTGTTTGTGGGGAAAATCTAGGTAAAAACAGACATGTCCTCCCTAGCAAAACCCACGCAGGAAAACACCCACTAAGAAGGGGGGTGTGAAAAACCTGCGAAAACCCTAGATAGTGTACATTTGGTAATACAAAACTACAACATTAAATAGGAAGGAGTATGTACAGTGGGAGAGTTCGTATATACAGCGTAATTATATACCGTCATAAAAAAGTACACGTAAAGGTAATAGCGTAATGTAAACAAGAAATATACAAGTATGCAGAATGAGATGAAATATACATGAAATATATACAATGAATGAATATAAAGAATGTTGTTGGGGCATGCATATTATAAGAAAGCAGGAAAAGATATAAAATACATAAATAATATAATACAATATAAAATAATATAAAACAATAGCAAAAAAAATAAAAACAACAAAAAAAATACAAACAATAGAAGAAAGAATATATATATACACATACATATACATACATATATATATATATATATATATATATATATATATATATATATATATATATATATATATATATACATACATACATACACACACACATACACACACACATACATACATATGTATACATATAAACAATACACAAAGTATATAAAAACAATACAAAATTATATTAAGAAATAGAAAATAATATAAGACAATACAAAAAAAACATGAGTAAGGATAATTTATGGGGAGTGTAAAGAGATGATTAAGGATTACTTTGTTGTTTAAGAAAGTGAGTGACACAGGTGCGTTTGAATGAGTTTAAAGAGGGAGATGTTTTAAAATTCTCATCTAAGTTATTCCAGAGTCGGCAACCGGAGACTTGAAAGGATTTATTGTAGATATTCGTCCTGTGATGAGGAATAAGGAGGTTATTCTTGCCTCTAGTATCCCGCTTGTGTACTGTGTTGATTTCATTGAAGAGGGAAGAGAGGTAGTCAGGTTTGTTATAAGTAAGGATTTTGTACATTTGCATCAGGGTATGTAAGTTCCTTCGAGCGTCAAGTTTGAGCCATGAAAGATTATTGTAATGTTCGCTAATGTGGTCGCTCTTTTTAAGGTCACCGATGAATCTCATGCAGGAGTTTTGTGTGCGTTGAAGTTTTAATGCCAATTCACAGGAGAGATCATTATAAACAACATCACAATAGTCAAAGTGAGGAAATAGGAGTGTGGTCACTAAGAGTTTACGTAAGGAATTAGGTAATAAGTTTTTGAGTTTTTTGAGAGAGTGCAAGGAGGAATTGATGGTACTACAGATTTTATTGGTATTAGGAGCCCAAGATAGAGTTTCATCTACTATGACACCGAGGTTGACTACTGATTTTTTAAAATGCAATGTGGACCCCTCAAGCGATAGAAGAGGAGATTCGCTATGATCTATGGAAGCCAATAGTTTGGGGTAACCGATAATAATAGATTGACTTTTTGCGGGGTTGATCTTCAGAAAGTTATTTGAGCTCCTAAGAGAGAGAGAAGCTAGATCAGAGTTGATTTTAGCGACAGCATCGGGAAATTCAGGTACGCGAGAGTGATAGTAGATTTGGAGATCGTCAGCATATAGGTGATAATTACAGTGAGTGAGGGCATTTGAGATATCATTAATGTACAGAGAGAATAGCAGGGGGCCAAGAATAGAACCTTGCGGAACGCCTCTATTTACATTTAAGGGACGAGATGATAAATCATGAGTAATAACCTTTTGAGAGCGGCCATTTAGATATGAGAGAAACCAGTTTCGAGAAGCGAGTGAGAAGTGCAAAAGTTCAAGTTTGCATAGTAGGATGTCTTTGTCGATGGAGTCGAAGGCTTTACTGAAATCCAATAGTGTTAGAAAGGTGATTTTTCTCTGATCCATTGCTTTGCGGACGTCGTCCGTTACTTTCAATAGTGCGGTAGCTGTGCTATGCGATTTACGAAAACCAGATTGGAACGGGTCAATGAGATTGTTTTTTGAAAGGAAATGAGTTATTTGCTCATGTGCAAGTCTTTCAAACGCCTTGGAGAGAACAGGCAAGAGACTAATTGGTCTGAAATCAGCGTTTTCGTGAGAATTGTTTTTCTTGGGGATAGGACGGACAAGAGCTGATTTCCATGAAGTAGGGTATTTAGATTGAAGAATAGACCAGTTAAAGATATGAGTGATAATGGGGAGAATGATAGGAATTAATTTATTTATTAGTATTATAGATACGCCGTCATCTCCTATTGCAGTTGACTTAATTGCACGAAGTGATTTAGCTACCTGTGGTTGTGTGAGTGGTGTAAATTCAAAGATTGTATTTGAGGTGTGATTGGGTTTGAGGCTACGGATACGTTCAATAGTTTCAGATTTCAGGGAGGGAGAGAGGGAGGGAGAGAGAGAGGGAGAGAGAGGGAGGGAAGGAAGGAGGGAGGGAGGAGGGAGGGAGAGAGGAGGGAGGGAGAGAGGAGGGAGGGAGAGAGGAGGGAGGGAGAGAGGAGGGAGGGAGAGAGGAGGGAGGGAGAGAGGAGGGAGGGAGAGAGGAGGGAGGGAGAGATGAGGGAGGGAGAGAGGAGGGAGGGAGAGAGGAGGGAGGGAGAGAGGAGGGAGGGAGAGAGGAGAGAGGGAGAGGGAGGAGAGAGGGGGAGATTAGAGGGAGGGCAGAAAGGAAAGTGGGAGAGAGAGAGAGGGAGAAATTGAGAGGGGGAGAGAGAGAGAGAAAGGGAGAGATAGGGAGGAGAAATAGCTAGAATAGAGAGAGAATAGAGAGAGAAGAGAGAGGAGAGAAAGAGGAGAGAGAGATGAGAGAGAGATGAGAGAGAAAGCGGAGAGAGAAAGCGGAGAGAGAAAGGAGAGAGAGGTAGGAGAGAGGTAAGAGAGAGAGATAGAGGTAGGAGAGATAGGTAGGAGAGAGAGAAGAGTGGGAGGATAGAGGGGATGAGAGAGAGGTGGGAGGGAGAAAAAGAGTGAGAGGTGTGAGATGGAGATAGAGGGAGGAGATAGAGCGAAATGAGAGGGAGAAGATAGTAAGGATGGGACATAGTGGGAGGAAAGAGAGGGACAAGAGAGGGAGAATGAGAGAGAGAGGGGGGAAGAGAGAGAGAAAGAGAGAGAGGAAGAAAATCGGAAGAGAATCTGCTGAGGAAATGGCGCCCTTGTAACTGGGTTAACGGAGCAATAATAAACGGATCCGAGAGATAGGAACACGAAACAATGTCAGACGTATTACTTTGAGCAGAACTGAAGAACCACGGCGCTATTAAAGCATTTCGTAAAGGCACAGAGTAAGATGCAGCGCAAGATTAAAAAATCGATGCTTTCAAACGCATCCCGAATGATGAAGTATATAATGGCTGCATACACGCCCGTTCCTGGATGATGGCGAAATTCTTTTGGTTAGATCGCAATCTGAGAGCAATAGCGATTTGTCCATTTGTATTTGGAAACAGCTAAACAAATATTTCCAAAAGTATTTAAATAAATTAATTAAATACTGCATTTACATCACGAAAAGAATTGCTAGTTAACAATCAATATCTATCGAATCGTAATGAAGTTTTAATAAAGGTACGCAGTTAGAAAAAGAAAATATACGGCTGGATACATTTTAGCCTAAGATACAACCATGGCCGGGGTAATGGTGTATGCAGGGTTTGCTACGCATAGTGGCACCCAAAAGTGGCGGCCCCAAATTTTCCTTTTACTATAGCTCATTGTTACCATTTGGATTGTACAATACTAAAAATGTTTGGCGCGATTAACAAATTATATTTAGTATTTACTGTATCTACAAAAAGGTTGGAATATCTTTAAAGAGATCATTAATATTACTCTCAATTCACTTGCACGCACTTGTTCATAAGTTCATTTGGAATTTACCAACTACCTTCGCTATGTCAGGGTATAGAAATAGTGAAAGAAGCAAGTGATGATTCGGTTGCAGTATCGGAAGCAAGTTTCCTCTCACATTGCATAAAACAGATGCCTTTCACTGCATAATTATTGGTGTGGTACGAAGTACTATAGTCGGCAAATATGAGTCATCAAATACCTGCTATCTGATAGTATGATTTTGGATGCCAATATTCAACTCGGTGATGCAGTAAAAGAAAAACTCAAAATGTTTCGTGAAAACTATTTGATGATTTCTTGCTGAAAGAAAAACAAATAGCAGAGGAGTATGGTGTCAATTCTGTATTTCTAGCAACCAGGATTCATCGAAATAAGGAATTTTTTTTAACTTAGCGAAGACAAAATTCCGTCTAATCCTGAGAATAATTTCAAAATAAAATTTCTTAATCCATTATTTGATATACTCAGAACCGTTTTCCCGCCTAGGTTACGGCCTAAGGCTCGCTGTCGACAGGGGCCCGACGGGCCCTGCAGGTCCGATTTCAGCTAAAACAGAAACCTCAAGGTCCCTAGGACGCCAAATACGCAAAGGAAAATATGGATGAAATGTGGCGTGGTTAAAATTAAACAAATGTGGAATAAGTGTAAGTGTTATTGAATCATTGCCTTGTTATTTTGGTTTTTAATTTTAGCAACGCCACATTTCGCCCGCATTATGGAATTCCATGAAGTAACTGCCCCGTCTATCAATTAAATAAAAAAATACATTTCAAGTAGCTATTTTGTAAAGTATTATTCAATAATAACAGGGGCACCAAAAGGAATTACGCCGGCCCCGGGTACAACCTAACGCTTCATTGGAAGAGGATTTAATTAAAGAATGTCGCACGTTGACTGAAAAAATGATCTTTGCGAAATTATTTTAATTAAGTAAAAGTTCCTATTTTTTTACTGGAATAAAAAGTTTGTCTTTCCACTCATTTTGCAAATATTGCGACGACGGGATGAGTGTAGCGAAATATCGACCAATTGCATCAACTTCACCTAAAGTATCGAAAAACTTGATTCATTTAGCATGATGATTTCTGGCGAAGAAAAATCCATGCGCGATTCCGATCGTCCTTATCGTAAACGTCGAATCAAAACCCAATGAAGATACCCAGACCGGTACAGCAGTTTCCGACTTCCAGGGAGTGAAGTTATCTACGAGAAATAGGGTTCAGGAACAAGTTTGGGTCGATAAAGTGATTCGCAAGTTTATCGCTTGATTTGGGAGCGAAGAATACTTGAAAAAGTGACTTGGGCCGAATGCCGCGACGGTATTTGGAATCTTGAGGAATGTCTCGCATTGAAAACCTGCCAAAAGGGCGCGAAGCTAAAATTAGTTTTCGAGTTATACGTCACATTGATAATTCAACGTGAAAATGAATTACTTGGAAGGATTTGCGAGTAACTCTCAAATTTTTTCCGCCGAACATCGAAAGATGTATGATTCGCTTATACCTCGCAATTGACAAGACTTTTGCGTAATTTGCACAAATGACGTTTATTGATTTTTAAACTCTTTAACTCAGGGGTGGGCAAACTGCGGCCCGCGAGAGCATTTTATGTGGCCCGCGATGCCATTATGAAAGCGAACCGTAATATAAAATAGAGATAATGTCATATTTGTAGTTTAAATTAATGCCGGAAAACCTTCTCCAGTGATGTTATGGGGATAACATATTATATATTATTGATTTTCACTAACTAACTAACTCGCATTACCTCACATTACTTACGATGTGAACCCTAACGTGGCCCGCTGAAGTATTTGCATCTGTTTATGCGGCCCGCCTATGAATCTGCAACTGTTAATGCGGCCCGCCACGTAAAAAGTTTGCCCACCCCTGCTTTAACTGAATAATGACTACCTCCTTGATACATTATGATTCATATTACAACCTTTCACCTTTATATGTCAAAATATCACAGCAGTATTATGTTATGTTATGTTATGTTATGTTATGTTTGTTATATTATGTTATGTTATGTTATGTTATGTTATGTTATGTTATGTTATGTTATGTTATGTTATGTTATGTTATGCTATGCTATGTTATGTTATGTTATGTTATGTTATGTTATGTTATGTTATGTTATGTTATGTTATGTTATGTTATGTTATGTTATGTTATATTATATTATGTTATGTTATGTTATATTATATAGGCATTATAGTTCCTGGATTCGAACCCGGGACTTTCAATCTTCGCAACAAAAACAGTCCTCAGGAGCTCGACCCAAGTAGCTATAAATTTCCAGTATCATGAAAATCGGTCCATTGGTTCAAAAGTTAATAGGGAGGACGGACAGTCAGACATAACGACGAAACTATAAGCCTGTTTCCGTCCTGCAAAGTAGGCTAAAAATGGAATAAAAATTAAAACACAATGACCTCCCCCCTCCTTTATATGCTGTCCTATCTCTAAACGAGTATTACACGAGACGAACGCGCGAAAAGAGTTTCGTACAAATTCTCGATAACGAATCCAGCGACGGAGACGAAATGTCGACGGGGGCGATAACAATGACGCGCGCTCTCGTGGAAAGAATTCTGACTAAATACCAACTACTTTGACAGCTTCCTCCCACGGATGCCTTGTTTGAAATCTTCCAAGGCAAGAATATTAATCTCGAGATTTTAGCGAGGGAACGAATGAAAATAATTTTCAATGGATAGCAAACTTTTCGGTGAGCAGAAAGAGATTTTTCACGTTTGGATCACATTTTCGCGAGAAATTTAACCATCCGTGAAAATTCCGCCTTTTTTCATTTGCCAGTCTTTATTTATTTAAACGGAGGAAATATTTAAGAACTCGTATTTCATTTTGGTATTTGTCAAGTTTTAGTCTAATGAGCTTACATCTCTTTACGATAATGCCATTCAGTCCCTTTGTTCAAGTATTCCGAAGCTAAAAATTAGAAAAGAAATTATTATAAGGAAAGAAGAAGATAACTATAGGCGTTAGAAAATTATAACTAGAAAGAAATAATATTGTCTTGGCTCACAAGTCCAACGAAAAACAAACACCGTAATGCGAGGTTAAAAGGGCTCTTCGCATATCTGTCTTGCACAAGCCTTAACTGTTCTGTTAATCTTCATAAATTAGATGATTAGTTTTTGCTTGAATCTGACTCATAGCCACAACACCCGCGTCAATTACGTAATAACTATCTAGTCCATTTCATTTAGAAAACTGCAATTGACCCATGCATAAACGGGATAAAATTCAGGAATATTTTACATGAAAATTATCGTGCACACCAGGAGCCACCAAACATTTTATTAAAAGGGCTGCATGAGGCTTTTATGTATAACTGTTCGGGCCACATACGGCCTTTATAATGACTGATGTATGTACATTTTAACGAGCTAGTTTTGAGAATTTTTTTGGTCGCACAACGTGCATTACGCCTATATGTAAATTATATGGCATCCAAGTGCTAAAAAATGTCCTTTAGATTTCATTTATGATATATCCTATGATACTGGCTGCTGGTAAATATGCGTCTTTTAAAGAAACTGTCGAGGTAAAGCGGGCCGGATAAAATCACCGCGCGGGCCGGATATGGCCTGCGGGCCATAGTTGGGGGATCCCTGACTATACACTCATGATATGCGTGGAAATTTATTAAGAAAGGATGCTTCTGCGTACATTTTATCTGCTACTGGAATATCTCAGCATTATTTTGGATAGAACAGAAAAAATATCGGTTTCAAGAGTAATTCACGGTGCGCCAAGAATTCGGCAAGAATTCTCAATGGAATTCCATTAGCACGTTCCCTTACGGACCGAGAAAATATCCACACGGAATTTTTATTCCCTTGAAATTGAAGCGAAACGTTCGAGGCGGGGATTTACGTACGATTGGGCACTGGCAAAAATCCTGAAGCGCCTTCAGCAACTAATCAAATTTCGACGTTTAATTTCGAGGTTCCGATAGATTTCGTAAACTTGTCGCTCGGAGTGCTGAAACGGAACTGGCATTTGATCGGGTACTTGTTTGCCATATGTTTGAGAAAAGATTCTTTTATTGTCAGAACGATATGGTTGTTGATATTCATCACCAAGCAACATAGGCAGTAGCATTTAATGACCGCCAGGGGCCTTAAAAATAGTGCTAGCTATTGAGGTAAATTTGAAATCGCTGTTCCCTTCTGATCCAATGACTTTTTCTTTCCGTGTCCTAACCATGATGATTTTTCTTTTCTACGACTTCTATATCAACATGCCAACTGTATTTCTATCTTCGACTGGTAATAACAAGATTGGAAAGGTATACACCATGTCGGAGTGCACAGAGTTTCCAAATGCGTTCTTTGAGATTTCACAATGTATAATAGATGTAGGTCTTCGTGTAAAGTAGTCGTAATTATTGTCCGATTTTAACCAAAATTGGAATTGGTCTACCAATTTTAGCAAAACTCCCCAATACCAAATTTAATCATAATACGTCCAGCGGTTTCCGAGTTTTAACATGCGGACGGACAAACGGACGGAAACGACCCCCTATATGCGTTCACTTCGTGCAAAGAACGCATAAAAATGCAGTGATTAAAGAAAATTTACGAAAAACTTCCAAGGTTTGACACCAGGGGATTATTTGCATTCCCCGTAAGATAACACGTAAAAATCGACTTTTTGACGTGCAGTCTATTCTTCATTTAAAGTTTAAAATTAGAAAAGATTAACCGACGACGTTTACATATGGACCAAGTTAAAGATAAAATTATGTTTTTTATTCTGTTCATATTTTGTCGCCTACAGTTCGAAATACCTCATGTTAAACGTTTAATTCGCATATTCTGGGGAAATTTTGCCATTTGAACAGGATGTTGCCTTGTCTACCACTTTTATTGGTAACCTCGAAATTCTATTGTTATTCCAATACTTATGTGTTTAAGTGTGCGTTTGAAGGCTTTCAATACGAGAAGGAGAGAAAGACGGAAGGAGAGGGAAATGATTTTCTGCAAACAATATTCGTAGCGTTATTTAAGAGAAGGAATCCTAAAAAGCTGAAATACTTTTTAAAAACATTAAAAATCGTAATAAAGAGCTAAATTCAATATAAATGAAATAGAAACGGTATGACGATCTGTAAACCGTGCTTGACGTTTTAATAAACAAACCGAGCATGTATAAAAAATTTATAGAGTGAAGGATTGGGCGATAGGTTACGGGAGTTAGAAGAATGGAGATCTTTAGGACGGTTTGGGAAATATTTATTTATAAATATTCCACATACAGCGCAAAGGCCAACTTACAGTGAAATATTTAACCATAAATCCATAACCACATAACACAGGAGACAAACAAAATAAAATAAATTAATAACAAACAAAAGGAAAATAAAATAAACTACAGGGGAGGAGACAGAGAGGAGATAAAGGTTTTTAAAGGTTGATTGAATACATTTGAGTGTGGAGGTAATGAGTTAAGAAGTGCAGGGAGGCGGAAGAAAAGTGAGCGTTTGATTACCGACAGCCTAGGTATACTGAGATTAAGGAGGCAGGAAGGAAGAGTAGATGTTTGGTACGCGTAAGTTATACAGGGAGAGAAATTCAGGACAGACAATGTTTTAATTCAGTACATTGTAAAGTAGTGAAAGTTCACTTTTTTCTCTAAGAACAGTAAGAGCAAGGTTTCTCAACCGGGGTGACATACCACCCCAGGGTGACGCATATCCATTGATTACTATTTAGTGCATATAAAACTTAGTTTCATCAATATTTCATTTCAATTTTATTTTAGCTTAATACTCAATTCACGCATACCCATCACGTTTGACGAGCAATTACGCTTGTATCTATAATAATAAAGCTACTTGTGCCTCACTCACTCACTGACATAAAATTATTAGGTAATTCTAGAATGGCTATAAATCTGAAATTTGGCATGTTGATAGGTCGAGTGGCACAACCGACGAGAAAAGTCGAAAATCACAAAAAAATTCATATTTAAGGGATGTTTTTAAACCCAATGTTCCATTTCAATACCCGACAAGAAAAGCATGGGACTCAGTGCAAGGCTTTCTAAAAATGCATTTTTAAATTACTTAAAATTGGGATAAGAATTCGAGAAAAGAAGTTGCCTAGCTGAAAGAACGGCGTTCTTAATTTTTTAAAGCAGAATTCAATTACCTACCGAATTAGCGCAAATATACGCTTTAAAGAGGAATGGTGTGAATTTTTCCTCTTTTCAACAATGGAAATGTATAAAAACCATGGCAACGACCGCATTGCTTTTAAATGGACCTTTAATGAATTTAATGGAAATTCAAGACGTGATTACGAATTATAGTGGAACTTTCACAACTCAAATCTCAAGGGAAAGTAAAAATTATTCGAGTTATAGAAAATTAAAAATAAGAAAATATATTTTCTCGTTTTCTTTAATAATATAAGCCTTTTATAAATTTATTTTGAAATATGATGTAGTTGAGCTGCCATCACTAAATTTGGATCATTCTACGGGCAAAAGAAGTAGATTTTTTAAATATATTATAAAAGTAATTTATATTTTTTTAAAGTAGCCATTTCTTGTTGTATCTTTATCCTTAAGAGATTGCCAACTCCCTAAAACACCACTTATTTTTCGTTTTCTGAATTTCATTACCTCTCTTCATCTCCCACCCTTTTCAACGCGAGAGTAGAGCTTTTTGGGTCTGCGGGTTCGCTCCAAGTTTACAAAGCGGCTGCTTTACTTTCCGGCCGTCCGCTCGAGTCGGCCCACGGACCAGATGTACTGTTATTTCGGTAGTTTTTGTATTATTCATTTTCCACATTTGCGAGGAAATTTTGTTGCATACAAATGCGAATAAATTTTCGCGCTATTCGCGCCTGTTTTGGTGTGTCCGTTCATTTTGCTATCAAACCTAGACAAGGACGACAACTTTTTGTTTATAGTGCACATCTGATTTTCTCGACCCTTTCGTGACTAGACGTGTTGCCTAGAGATTGGACTGGATGCAAACCGTACTCTTGAGTTTAATAATTGATGATTGAATTTTTTTTTAATGTTCGGAATATTTCCGAACGAAGAGTTTATGAAACTGCGTTCAATCGCGCAAAAAGTTTCTTCTGTCTGCATTCAGAAAAGGCATGGCACTTAAAAACGAAACATGAATTTTTCATGGTCGTCGTTAACGGAAATTTCCTACGCGATTCGGTCCTTGAATTTGACGAAGATTTTGTGCAACTGTCATATGAACAAAAATCACATCATTACTAAATATAAGGTGAACAACTTAAAAAAAAGTTTTGCTTCACTTTTCTTTTATAGCGATTGAAATGATCGCGCGCGACCTCTAACGTTCCACTATCTCTGAAATGCTTAAAAAATTAATCATCAGGCTGTAATATGTACAGTTATTTTTAAAACGCTTGCAATAAACAGCTACTTATCGATTTAATATTAGCAATGGGATGATGAATCAAATTAATAAGCATAGAAAATATCGCGGAAAAACGAATGTTTTTATTCGAGCGCTGTGTTCCTACAAAGACATCAGTATTAATCTTAAATCTTCATATTTTCCAGTTTCATTGGCATCTAGGAAATCTTATACATTTCGCTTCACAAGGACTATAATTTTTAAATGATCCACCAACGCATGAATAACCAAAAGAAGGAACTTTACTGCGTTCGATACTCAAACTCGAAATTCTATGACGGAAAAGGAGAAATTGAAGTATGTATATACTTTCTAGTACATTGAAACGCGTTAAAGTTACACAAATCACTTTTGTAAATTTATTTTAATAATATCGCGAAAGGCATGCTAAAATTACATAATTAAAGGTAGGCACAGAGGGACAATATTGCCGAAACGCTTAATAATACTCTCGTGATAATCCATTGTATCATGAAGTAAAGACGTCCAAAAGTTAGTCCGCCACTGAGAAACTTGATCGAGATTTATATGTGCTAACTTATACGTTTATTAGAACACATTTTTTATTATGTAATTGAATTTAAAAAAATTGTAGACATATTTTGAAGGATATTAACAGATACGAAGATTATTTATAAATCGCTTTGCTTTTAAATACGTAGGTTGCTTTTCTGAAGAATGCTCCCCTAAGTTAATCGTAATTAAAATTCCGAGGCACTTCGTAGTCACCACTCATCACGGCATCATCTCCACTCATGTCTCTCTTCAGGTAATTGAACATTTCTTTAAAAGGAAAATCAGCCTTGCTATGAATGGTCTCATTAGGAGGTTGGACGAAAATGGGGGATCGTGATTTTCGAAAAAAAAGAACTCCACGTAAAAATCCTTTACAATTTTTCGACGCCTACCAGATCTAGTATTACCTTTCCATCGTTTGAAGAACAAAAACCGTTCTATTTTTTACGGAGATAAATAATCTTATAGAATGAAAAAAAAACAAGAACGACTTCTCTCAATGCAAAGTCAGCGTAAAAATATTAGCGACACGTAACTGAGAATAACATGAGACTATTAAACGATTTCAACGAAACGGCAAATGAAGGAGTTCATCGATCCTTGAGGCTATTTCATCGGCTCGACGAAATTTAAACGTTTCAATTAACGGGCGTTTTTATTCAATTCGACAAATATGCAGATCGAGATAGGAGTCGTCCAAAACCGTTAAAGCTGAGCGTCCTTGATAGCAGTGCCAGAAATCTCACCTCTCCAAAATCGTCCTCTTTTTTTTAACGCTGAAAGAAGATTAAATCAGAGGCTATAGGACGAAGGGGGCGAGGAAATTTTATTTTGAAAAGTTAGCGCAAAACTCCTCGCAGATTTGGAATGGCGCTCCTTATAAGCGACGTTTCTTTAGGAAAGAGACAGTCTAATTTCCGCCTTCATTCACCTCGCCGAGGCGAAGAAAACTATGTCGCGTCAAATCTTTTCGTTTTTACGGAAAAAATGGGAAAATTACTGCGCCAAAAAACCACGATTTCTCGAGGAGATGGAGATGAAAACTTAAAGCAGATCTCGACGAAATAATTCCAGTTCCGGTCTTTCTTTTGTCTGCGTTCGATGCGGCGAGCGTCATCATTGTAGTTGTAGGCCATCGAGAAGAAAAGCCGATTTTTTATAAAGGAAATTTTAATTCTGTTGGTGAATCTTGGAACGTGGGTCATTGAGCGACCATCAGCTGCACTATTTATGAAATCATGATGCATGTTAATTGATTATTTGCTATAAATCCCTCGTTAATAAGAACGTGGACAAAGTGGCTGCTAGGTAACCGCATAATGACAAACCTATATCTTACGTTTTTTTTCCTGATTCGCGTAAATATAAAATGTCGTATGCAGTTTCTTTTCTGCGTATGTTCATCTTGCTTATTATTATTTATAAAATTATGTTTATATTTTATTCGATTAGATGACCCGATTCCATCGGAAAATCTCACATTTTCAGCAAAGTTTTTACTCAAACTCAGACTGAATGTTACGATCAAAAATTTAATCCAATAAACAAAGAGAAATTTATTAAACCTTTTACTTGTTTATTCCGGTTTATACTTTTCATTGAGTTACTGATTAAGTGATTATAAAGAAATCCTTTCTGAACTTTGCGTGGTTCTTTTGTTTCTATGATACCTTTCGTTATTAAATATTCCTTCAATTTTTAAAAGCATCTGATTTTTCATATATATGTATGTACTTCATAAGATTTGAAATACACGCAGAATATTTAACATTTTCTTTTGCGGTTTAATCTCTTATCAATCTTTATATTGTATGATCTTTGGTAGTACACCTTATTGGGTTTATGAAAGTTATTCAATATAATTGGAAATTTAGAACTGGTAAACCTAGACTCTATAGTTACCTCAATCTACAAGGCACTATATTATAACAGCTGAGGTCTTTTATGAAAATTGGAATCATTACTGAGCAACTTAAAAAAGAAGGATAAGAAAAATAAAACGTTGATAGCCGCAGACTAATAAGGATGTGCTAAAAAAATAAGAGCTCAGATGCTTCTTGTGATATCAAATTACCCAAAAATAATAGTTCACAAAAGACTATTGTAAATAAATTGGTTAATTTGATTGCATCGTGAGCGTAGGGTAGGGTGGGGTAAAGGTACGCACGGGGTAAAGGTAAGCATAGGATTTGTTTATACATCAATGTTAGCAGTTGGCAAGACTGATGGATCCCTGATGTGTCATTGCCGAAGTGTTGTTGAAGACATGCTGTCTGTACCAAACACACATAAATTATGAGGTGTTATGTTATTTTCACTTTTGACGCAACTTATTGAGTACAATGATAATTATGCATGCTCAAACTGATGTTTTGTCACATAATGACAATGCAATCTTAGAAACAGTTAATCATTGTGAGGCAACTCTGACATAGTTTCGGTTTGTGAGAATGCCGGGGCATGGCAGCACCGATCAGTTAAGTGAGTGCATGCTGTGGGGGCAAAGATCCGGTGGCAAAGGTACGCATGCGTACCTTTGCCTCACGCTAAATGTTTTCTTGACATCTTTTATAAATGCATTCTTGACTTGTTTTAATCATTCCTGGTACATTCCAAGACAGGTTCTCATCTTTCTACATGCTACTAATGCATTTATTTCTTATAATCGGCACCCCAGGGCCAAAATGGGGGGGGGGTCAAAAATGGAAGAAAATATTTTTCAAGTTATGGCATATGAATTACTTTTGTTTTGTTTTTTGTTCTAGGACATTCAAAAGGAAAACTGATACTCAACCAATGACACGAGCTTTAGGAGAATGCGCAGGAGCTACTGAAAAGTGGACATAGCCAGAAGAGTACAGCTGATCGATTTGAACAGAATTTGTCTTCAATGACAAAGATTTTTGACCCTCTGATGTGACTTACGAAGAATATGAGGAAGATTTTGAAAATCATTTAACAGTAAATATTGGCGGTGGAGAGCCAGTTCCTGAGCAGCATCTTGCCTGTAGTTGTCTGCTGGTCCACACTGGAGGGATGGTCGCGGACAGGATGCGGTAGGAACATTTTAGTCCAAATATAAAAATTCTCTTTTCAGTGGGGATTCTATGAGGAAGGACCAAGTGTGTTCACACTTGTAGGGGAGGACGCGGTCAAGCCTAAGTACGAACCTCTTGGGTCGCTCGTGGAGGCAACTTTTGCCCCAAACCCTTGCGAGTCCTAGCCTCTTCGGTAACTATCGGCGACAGCCTACGTCACGGTTTAGGTGAGGGCCGGAATGTGACTATGCCGCGACCGAGGTCTAACCTACAAGTGTGAATAGTCTCCCCAAAAAGAGCCCTTGCTCAGTTCACGTCCCGGTCGCGACCATCCTTCTAGTGTGAGCCAGCCTTAACAAGAACCGTCTCTAGAGCAACCCTCGACATCTGCTTCTGCTATATGTCAGCTACAAATATTTTCGACTGTGACATCAGCAAACAAGGAAGCAAATTATGGCAGTGATTCCAGCACCTGTGCATTGATATCGGACATGAGCAATACTGACAACAATTCTCAAATTCTAATGACAACCTGCTGTCATACTTCACCAGCTGATATCATACCTCTCCCAGTAATGGACCAGCCTCGAAAAAGAAAGGGGTGCAGATCTATCATTTTAACTGTAACCCCACATAAGATGCATTTAGAAGAGGAAAGACAGAATAAAGAAGCAGAAGATAAAAGAAAACAGATGAAGAGTGAATAGTTAGAAGCTAACAATAAGAAAAATACTGAAAAAAGTAGCGCAGAAAGCACTGCTTCTAAACGAACGCACGTTTCTATAACAAAGAAAGTTGCTTCAGTAAGTAAAACCTAACAAGAACAAAAAGTTGGTGAACAGTAAACGAATCCAAATTCTCAGGTTAGATGTCCTGCATGTAAAGAGCTTTATAAAGAGCCTCCTGCTGATGAATGGGTTCAGTACAATCTGTGCAAAGAATGAAGAGTGCACTTCATATGATGGTGGACATTTTGATGTGACTTTTGTTAAGCTCTTGTGAAGCATTATTGGTGTGACCTTTATGTACACTCGAACTTTGTTGGTTAATCTCTTTGAAATTCAAGCAATACATTTGAAATTTCTTAGCATTCCCAGTTTTGGACTTTTATATCCATTAATTTATCATATTATCACTTACGCGTACCTTTACTCCACCTCTGAGGCAAAGATATGCATTTGACTATTTCCAAGAAATTATTTTTTCTTTCTTAGATTAGGGTACAGAAAAATCAAATTATTAATGAGTGATTCCTTAATAAATAAGCTACCCAGAGAAAAAAAACTATTTCATAATAGCGATAATTGAAGCCACAGAAATATTTCAAACATTAGGTGTGTACCTTTACCCCACCCTACCTTACACAGTCAAACCCGATTTAGCACTCTCTATTTAGTTTCACCCTGCATACCACCCAAGAATCATTGTGAACAGAATTTTCATCTAATGACTACAAGGAGCAAGCATATACATACTTCAATTTACCATCACCCCGGTTTAACACCAATATAAATGATGGAGAAATGGTAGCACTAAATCGGGGTTTGATTGTATGTATAATTTTGACAAACCTACTAAGGTAACTTCTACAACAAAATCAGGCATAGATAAAATTGTTACTAATTCAACATATCATAATAAAAACTCTACTTGCTGGAGGATTATCCGATCACATCATTATAAAGAGCTGCTTCTTACATACATATATAGGATATATCATATAAAAATTAAGATACTTCCAGAAATGCTACAGAGCTGAAATTTGGAAGGAAAATTGAACATTGGGTACAATCTGTGGAATAAATCCAAAATTCCAACAAAAGTTAAATTTAATGAGTGTTTTTGATCCCAAAGTCCAATTTTAAAAACCCATAAGAAACACATTGAAAACTGTGCAGGGCCATATAAAACTGCTTTTTTAAGTTATTTAAAATTAAGATTCAAAATCAAGACATGCACTGTACAGTGGATGAAAAAATGAAGTTTTTTTCTTGTAGGCAAAATTCAAATCCATGCTGAATTTGTGTAAAAATTCGATTTTAATCATAAAATTATAAAAAGGTTTTTGGTTTTCAACAATGAAAAATATTAACTACCATAGCAATGACTCTAGTACCTTTCAATGGGAATTGATTTTCCATAATTCAAGAGCGTTCATTTAATGCTTAGATTGCATTATAATTCATTTGATTTTAGCCAACGACGTATACATATGATGATGTGATAGTTTTCAATTAATTTTTTTATCTGGATACATACTAAAAGGCACAAATGATGACACCATAATCCTAACACACAAAATATCCTAATTTTTACATAAATTTTAGTGTAATATATAGGCTATTGTCTTAATGATGATTATAGTTATTGCTTAAAAAGGGTTATCTGAGCCATAAAACTGGAAATTTGAGAACTTGGATGCCAGCCAATTACCAGAGAATTTAGAAATTCTAGATTGATGCCTAATTTCACAGAAAATGAAAACTATTATCTTATTTAAATGGGCTCTGTGTAGTTTAAATGCCATCGCATTGGTTTATTTACAAATTTAGAGCTTGATGTATGGTGATTTTTTAAGTGCTTGCAGTATGCAAGCACTGACAACTCATAATAATAAACTTTTCCTTCTTGAGCCAGGATTATCCTATCACAGAGCACTTTTTGTATCACTGCCAATGAAACAATTCAATCTAATGTGAGGATTATTAAAAACAAAGTAAGCCATGTTTTAGCTTTGAAAATGTTGAGAATTTTAAGAATAGCATAAGGCAAATCAATATAGTAGACTTAGAAAAATGTATTGATGAATACTAACACATACCTATGTATCTCAAATTTCCTGAACTGTTTTAATCATGCTTATAATTTGGTGTACTGTTAACAAAATTGTTTTTTTCTCAAAATGGATAATTACAGGTATCATGATAGCCATTGAACTAAGAAGGTCATTGCATTACAAAGAAAGGCAAACAATAAAGCATCGATTATTAATCACTATAAAAATACAGAAAAATATTTAAGGAAATCATCAATAAAGTGAAAATAATGGCAAATGATAAATATGTATATTCATAGTTTAAATATCACAAGTAAGACAACATGGGCAATAGTAAAAAAAGTGCTGGGCTTGAAAGAAAATACGAATAACGAAGTATCAAACATTGTTTTGAATGGTAGCAGTACTGCCAACCCAAACATTATTGCTGATTGTGAGTTTTGTAACAGTTTTTTTGTAAATGCAGCAGGTTAATACCTCAATTACCAAAGCCATGGCTAAAGTTAATTCCATAGTAATAAATCCTTCAATATCATGTGCTTCCATTCTAAGCCCAGTATCTAAAGCAGAAGAACAAAAACTCATATTTTCTTTAAAAAATAATAAATGGCTGGGATGAGGTGCTATCATTTATAATCAAAGAAGTGATGTGTTCCATAACTGAACCAATCTTCAAAATAATGTACCAATAATTTTATAGAGGAATTATCCTGAATATTTATGCCACTACCTTAACAAGGACCTCCTGAATTGTTGAACAACTACCATCTAATATCTCTTTTGTAAAAAATTTCAAAAATATCTGGAATGGCTTCACAAATCTGTCTTTTGAATAACTTAGAAACACCCGTTATTAAATAGTCAGCATGGCATTAGAAATAAATGATCTACAACTACAGCATTAATAGACATCATAAATAATGTTTCTAAATCCATTGATCAATCACAGTCTACATCAAGATTGATCTGAGATTTATCCAAAGCATTTGATTGTGTGAAATATTAATAAAAAAACTAAGAGTACTATGGTGTTCATAACTATTCCCTTAAATGGTTTGAAATATATTTCATAATGCAAACATAAAACAACAATAAGTAATAAGAATCAATCTTATTGTACAAAGTGGGATAATGTAGACATGGGAGTGCCACAGGGATCTGTCCTTGATCCACTACTTTTTATTGTTTACAAGAATGATCATCCCTATAGTGTGAAAGCAGACATATTCTTATGTGTGGATGATACTTCAGGAATTAAAAACAAGTAGGATGTACACAGGTTTCCCTTGGTAGGAAGTGCTTTTTGTCAAATACTAATACTAATGTATTTGCTTTGAAATCAGAAAATTATTTTTATAAATTACCCATAAAATTTAGGGAATAATATTGTAATACATAAAACCTTTCCAAGAGAAAGTGAAAATTTGCAGAAAATCTTATTATTCAACAAGAGAATATATGGAGAACAATGATGTGGCTATAATTTAGAAGTTAAGACCCTAGAATGTTAAGTAAATGCTTCTATGTAACTTTATATGGATAAATATTTAATCTAAAGCTTGTAAATAATTTGTGTGATATCTGTAAAAATAACTGAAAGTTTTTGATAAGAGACCTATTTACTGATAGACTTTTACTGCAACTATGTAAATCCAATGTCAGTAAATTCTATTCTACTATCCCATGAGTTTTATATAATTTTTTAAGAGTTTAAGCAAATGAACGAGAAATTTAATTTATAAAAACAATATTAATTGATAAATTTAAGGCTGACTGGAAATTAGCGGAGCTTAAGCCATCATAAGGGAAACCTTTTCTAAACTGTAAAACAATGTTTCATCATACTACAAGCTAATACAGGGTCTCATTCACATTGGTTTGATTACTATCATAAACTGAAACAAATATATTCTTTTCTGTAGGTATACCAAAATGCTAAGTTCATATGACAATCATAAATCACTATAAATAAATAATAATGCCTCTCTGAAAGCCATTCACTCACTTCCATGGTTTCTGTTAATAAAGCCAGGAAGAATTATCCAACTTTCAGCTGTCAAGAGGCTGGAGACAACATCGAAGAAAAAGATTCTTGAATTTGTAGCAAGCAATAAACATTGAATCACAGTGACGTCTGAGATGATTGAGACAGGAAATATGGTGGCACAAAAGCCCACTAGATCAACTATAAACTTGAAGGAGGAGCTATCGTCAAAGCTACCAAACTAAGCATAACTAGATACCTAGAGAACAGAGCGGGCCATGTCTACTACCCCTCACTATGGGTAGAGCACATGTGCTGTTAATGAAAGGTAAATGAGTAATTTATAACGGAGGTTGTCAATTTGCATGTTTTCTGGGAAATGGACTAATGCCAGGACAAGAGACTGTTGGATGAAAAAATTAAACAATATCACAACAAAAAGAAAAAATCTTGGGATGATGGATGCATGAATCATGTTTCTGACATGAGTGATATTTGATAAAAAAAATTGAGTGAAATTAATTACAAAGCTTAGAGTTTTTATTATAACTGATTTAGACTTATTAAATCCTGTTAAATGCTTGTTATTGCACATGCATGAAAGACAGGCCTATTTGCCTTGCTATAGTCATTGATGGGATGCTGCAGTAACCGAAATGTCATAGTTGCTTGCACGATCCTTACTCCATGATATTGACACGCGGGATAACGGTCCTGGTAACTTCCTTTTTCTTTGGTATTACAGCAATTAATCTCATATGTGGTATGACATTGATTCGCTACTAGCTTCAGCTTCTAGCTGTCTGTAAGCATAGCAGCAGTGAGCAACCTTTTCTGCATGGTGGGCTGCATTGGAAATTGCCAATGCTTTGGTTTAACGCCCAATCGAAAGTCATCTAGAAATTATTAGGCGGTATATGAGTGAAAATAAAGATAAAATTAAGATTTTAGGGTTAACATATCATTATTTAAAACCATGATGGAGTTCAATCTCAGAATTACCTTTTAGATAAGCACTTATTTGAAATGAGAAATATTGACTAAGGGGTCAGTGGTTGGATTTAGGCCTTCTGGCTAAACAACTGGGGCACTGCAATCAAAATGCAGTCAGACCCAGTGGCGTAACCAAAAATTCTGGGCCCCCCCTGCGAAAGTTTTCAATGGGCCCCCAGTGGCATAACTATAGCTTTTGGGCCCCTAGCAAAAAATCTCTGTGCCCCACTTAATAATTGAATATTTGTTAGTGTGTTCTGAGTATAATGGATAATAATAGAAATAGCATAAATATAGAATTTTGATAAACAAAGTATTTATATTTATTATGGATAATTTAATTTATAAATTATTATAAACAATTCAAAAAATCACAAAACTGTTGCTAATCACAGAGTAATTGAGATTTCTACATAGTTTGATAAAAATTCATATTTTCAAGCTTTGGCTTCTGCAAAATTATTAATCAACTCTTGTACGTCCATTTTCTCAGCAAAATCCGCTTCAATACTAAGTAATGCCAAGTCAGAGAGTCGGTCTTGAGTCATGCTATTTCTTAAGTATGATTTTATTATTTTCATTTTTGAGAATGTTCTCTCTGCTGTAGCTACAGTAACAGGTAAGCTTAAAAATAGTAGAAGTAAATTACGCACTTCAGGGTAACTAGTTGTCATATCATAAAATTTTATCATAGCTAAATTAGCTAAATCTTGAACTGACTGCAATTTATCAATTTCTCATCTCAGACTTTTTGTAAAAAGTAGCATCTGTATTCTCAATGCGTCAGTAAAATATTTTTTGTAAATTTTCTGTATTTCTGTAATATTACTTAGAATTTCGACATCTGTAAGTTATTGTTATAACAATAAGTGCAATGAGAATGTACTCACCAAAATGTCTTATTTACGAATGACAGATGGAAATGATCAACTAGTCGATTGAACTGTCACCTCCGAGTAAGTTGAACTGACTGAATTTCTAACCACCCTCCGTTGTTTACTGATCACAGAGTTGGGAAAGACGTCGGCTGCGTGCAGGGAAATCCCTGGACTTGAGGACGAGTATACAAGGGGGAGCAGTTAGGGAGAGGCGTTGAGGAACGGGGAGAGATGGAGATATGGTATAGAATTGGAAAGGGAAGCCGTGGGAAATGTAACTATTGTACAATGCTCTCATGCTTTAATGAAATTGGGAGATATTCTCCTTTTACTCTTTCCAATGCTTTTTTAATATTGTTTGCGCCTCCACTCCAATTTTTTCACATCGAAATAATTTTTTTTTCTTCCATACCGCAATTCACGTATACTAAAAATCATGGTCTTGCCAGCCCACCGAACAGGCCCCAACGGCCCGCTGGGAAATGTCCCGTTGTCCCGCCGGGCCAGTACAACCATGGGCGAATGCATTAACTATCTGCAAAACGTGGTTGAGGTATTTGGCGGGGTAACTTTCCCACAAGTTGTTTTTTGTGAGATTTAAACTAACGTAAGATGATATATATAAGCAGGCCCCTTGGTTGGTAGTGCTTATAAATTTCAATGGAAAATATTATCTGTTCATAGAACATTAATGTGTGTTATAAGACGTATCGCGTAACTGGTCATACCCCGATTTAGCGCCACTGTTTGTCCGTCACAGACATTGGCATTAAAGCGGGAGTTTCGGTAAATTGAGGTATATGCTAACTCTATGTAATCATAAGATGGTATTTCTGTTCACAACGATTCATGGGCGTTATGCGTGGGTGGAAAGGGGGACGCTAAATCTGGGTCTGACTGTACATAGTGAAATCCCTTTTTTTCGTGTCTGTGAACACGTAGATCGCTGAAGTAAGATTTATTACCGTTTCATTCAAACGCGTGAGAAGGAGAAATATTTAACCTAGTCTATCCCTTCCTTTGCGGGGGATAACCGATCTTAGGAGTTCAGACTCCCTCGAATGTTCCACCAACGGTGCGAGAGCTTTTATAACTGTAGTTTGGCAGGTGAAACTGAGTGTCATTCATTCTCGGTGTCCGCCGGAGCTCGAATAACATGGTTTATTTCCACGGCGTGTGAATGTTTCTCAGAGCATTATCTCAGAGATGTACTCGGGAGATATCGTGCCTATGGCAAAATATATTGGTTAAAATTCCAGTTACGTAGAATATTATTTTCTCTGCGTTTTAAAGGAGAATAGTAGCATTTCATTAACAATGACCTTAAAATTGGGGTAATGAATGAATTATTATTATTATTAAAAATATGCCATAAAATTGTGCTCTAGGCATGTTGGCAAGGTCAATACAACAAGAAGTTATATATTAAAGATTAAATGCAGTCAAAAGGGTATTCAAAACACTGATTTTTGGAAAAATAAACGCCTGGCGCCATTTGCAGACGGCGCCTACGGCAAATGCCACCTTTGCCATAGCCTAGTTACGGTACTGCTAAAATTACATGGTGATTGCCGTTGTATTTTCGTTTATAATTGAGATTCTATAACTCTCATGATGGTCATACAAAAGAAGAGGAGAACAAGAAAGCAGAGAATTCATACAGGATTGGACTAAATAAACGCTCGTTTGGAAACAGCAGCCACAATTACGTATCTCTTGTGTACTCTTATTCAGTTTCATGTAAAAAAAAATTCGACATTCGAAGGCATTTGTGATAAAGCATCTGAAAGCTACTGATAAAATTATTAACGTTAAGAGATTGAGCAATAGCTCCACCGTCACGACAAAATGCCTTTGAGAGAATGGACTTCACCAGTGAGGCTACAAGAGCAACAAACTTTTGCGCAAATGTAATATGGCCAAAAATCTAGTAAAACTTTTAACATTGCAGAACTTTTATTAGGATGATTTCAATTACCTTATGTTGCTACACATTTCTAAATAACGTATGAGCCACTTGAAATAAGCGAGCTGGATCATTCTTCCGGAAAATATGTCACAATTGTCATATATAAAAAATACAGATTGCTTGAGTTATTGGTCGAGGTGAGGTTTGAGTTTTTGGATACAAATGATATGGTTGCGGGTTCGAATCCTACCGAGGGCATAGTTGTACGTATTTGTCTTTGTTATCGTTATTGTGGTCGTTATAAAAGATCGCAAACTGCTATTTATGAGCTATTTACAATAAGTAAAATAAATATAATACATTTAATGTTTATTAAAAGTTATCATCCGGATAATTTTTTGTTGATGCCTAACTTTTAGGAGCGTAATGACTGGAAATATTTAAGATGCAAAAATAATCTACAATTTTTTTACCTCAGTTTTTTTAATTTAAATTAAACATAAAAAAATAAATATAAAACCCCACATTTTTCTTATAAACGTTGCATGTTGTATTATCAATTTCATCTAGAGTTTTTTAAATAGGTACATATTATTATTAGATTTCTCATACTGTTTTAGTTTTTCGTCTTCGTCTATTGTTTTATTCTTGATTTATCTTCCTCTCGCTCTTTTTATTTTAATTCTTTCCAGGTTTGTTTCTATCCCATCGTTTAAATCACTTTCTCTCAAACAAAAAGTTTCTTTGCTTTCCTATTTTTTATCAAATCTGTCACTATTTCCGCGCCCTCTGTGTTGCTTGCTTTCAGATTATTGCATTTTTCCTGAGCATTAGTTTCCCAACCAGAATTTTATAAGATCGTCAGAAATTCTATATTACAATCTTATCTTTTGCCTACCTTAAGCACCATTATCTCTCTTTTAGCACTTAATTCGCTTCTATAACCTTAAAAAACAACACATTAAAAACAAATTGCTTCCAAATTCCTCGCCCGCACCCGGAAAACTATTAGAGTTTTAAGCTTCATTCCTGTATCATTATTCGACCACCTTATCGTCAGGTTGCTATATTGTTATGTACTTCGTGGTTTTCAAGTGAGTGAAAATTCTCCCATTATCACTTACACTACGTTGTTTTTAATCATCAACCTGTTACCATTACAAAAGAAGATGATCCAAACTTACCATATAATTATTTTTAATTAAATGTTGTGCAGCAATTACTGATATTTGATTTAACAACTTTGAAATAACTGCGGATGAGTCGCTCTTTGTTTTTCCAAATTTCATAATTTAGCGTAATAAAATATTACAAACAAATTCAAACGGAAAACAAAATTGATCACGCGTGTTTGTGCGCCAAAATAACGCGTGTGTGTACTAGACCAGAGCTGGTCAAACCGCGGCTCTTTCAAATTTCTATTCAGAGGCTTGTCGACGTTTTCACTGGAGAATACAATGAAGTAGTGGGATTAAGACGAGTTGGAGTTACCTAAGGGGCATACGCTATAGCTGAATTGCTTCGGATACAGGCTGTGTTTTTCTGATTCTAAATTAATGAGCACGTTTTACATGCGGCTGTCGAGCCTCTGAAGATTATTAAATGCGGCTCCGAGAGTATATTAGGTTTGCCCCCTCACTCCCCTCCCCCCTGTGCTACTCTATACCGAATCCGAGTCCAACAACAGTCGTTGCAATGTCAACACTCTCATAATGAGTGATAAAAACTACAAAAAACGCTAGCATTTACGCAAAATTCGAAGAAATACGATTGATAAGCAACATTCTACGATACAAATTACAATTTGCATTTCTTTCCTCAAAGAATGGTACAAAACCCGCTCCGATATTACAATTCTAAGATATTCTAATGTGCAAGAGAAAATTACCCTGCACGATGGATTTCAGATTTCTCATGTAAATCAAATGGGAAGGATAGTTCCTGGAATCGAACCAGGGACTTTTAATCTTCGCAACAGAAGCTATCCTCGGGAGCTCAGCCAAAGTAGCAAGAGATTTCCACCAATTGTCATGAAAATCGGTCCATTGGTTCAAAAGTTAATGTTGGGGACAGACTGACACAACGGAGAAACTATAAGCCTATTTCCATTCTGGAGAGCAGGCTAAAAATTGGAGCTTCATTTGCTGGCACTATATGAAAAAGCGCACTTTATTTATTGAGCTTTACGTAGAATTTTAAACTTAAAATTCTTTACAAATTCAGTAACATAATTATATGACAAAGTAATTTACTCAACAATTAATTATTTATTATTTAATTATTTATTATTTCTAGCATCTTCTCTTATTTTGTTCAATGTTCTATTTGCTTCAATTTGTGCACCATCACCGGCATGATTAGGTTGTTGAATCTGCTTACTCACTTCATTATTTATGGTAGTTAAACGATTTTACAAAATGTCTTCTTGAAAGTTTTTACACTTCAAGTAAATTTTATTTTCGTGCTGTTTATCTTGTACATACAAGTAACCGTCTAAACCAGGCATGGGCAACCTTTTCCCGTCTGAGGGCCAGATTTTCATTTTTAAGAGTGCCAAGGGCCAAATCCATCCCCTCCCGGGATTTCAGATAAAAAACGAATATGTTAAAGAAGGTATGTATACGATATAATTAAAAAATAATAAAAAAAAGATACACAAATTTATTAAGACAAATTTATTACATGATAGTATGTTCGAAAAAATTCATATGCAATTGTCGCATTAATATTTTCAGTGTGACTTTTGCGTTTCAGTTTTTTTGACAAGATCATCAATATTTGACAATATTTTCGTAGTTGCTATTCTTAAATTATTTTGAAAATGTTCATCACTTAATTTGGATCTTGTTTTTGATTTTATAAATTTCTTTTTGAGAACAGTTGCTCGCGTTTGTATGTACTTCCAAATAAAGACATTTTTCTTGCAAAATCCAAGATACGAGGAAAAGTTTCTCTGGGTAGATTTTTATAAAAATCTAGTAACGAACAATTTATCATTTTACATTTTAATTCTTCGTTTCCTTGAAGATCAATTAACTCCATAACTTCATCTGTAATTCTTCTGGAACTTGGTCTATACTGACATCAAATGGGAAAGAGAAAATGCTGAAGGTAGGTTCTTGTGATCTAAAGTCTGTAAACCATTCATTAAATACCATATTGATCGATTTGATATCCTCAGAGTAGGCCAAATAAGGTCCTTCATGACTTGTCAGAGCTGGAAAATGGAAAGAATTACTGTTTTTTAGCTGTCTCTCATAACTGTAATTTTACTTGAAAAGCTTTTAAATGCGAACCCAAATTGTGAATAACCTGACCTGCGCACTGCGCACCGCGCAAATCATAAGATAATAGGGGTTCAGAAACTAGCAGAGCGATAACTCAGAATGTGAATTATTATTTGTTAATTCGATAGCGTACTTATGCAAAAAGCGATATTCCAAACTTAGTTCAAGAAAAATAAATAAAAATAGTGTTATCTGCGGGGAAAATTCCTCGGGCCACATGGAAAGCGCCCGCGGGCCACGTGTTGCCCATGGCTGGTCTAAACATAGTTTTGCTTTGCCTTTAGAACTATTCACAATTTATAATGCCATTTCAATATAAACTTAGGGGTTGTTAGTTACACTGAAAAGTTTCACGCACAACTGATGACTGACTACTTAATCTTTCGAAAAAATGTTGGTCGAGCAAGTGTTCGTCGAACAAAGGTACACGGACGTTTCGCCGACAGACGTTTCGCCGACAGACGTTTCGCCGACGGACGATTCGCCTACAGCAGTGGTGCCCAAACTACGGCCCGCGGGCCAAATCTGGTCCGCGAAGGGTTTTTGTGCGGCCCGTGAAGCTATGGCGAAAAAGCAATTAGAAAATTTTAACACACAAATTCAAACATTTTTTTTAAATTTCGGTAATAAAACTTTAAATACTGAAATGTTAGCCACGAAGACCTTATTTTGACTTGACTTTCACTTATATGGCACCTCAGAATATATAGAAAACTTCCAATTTAAACTAATCCGTCCCGCCGAAGAATTGGCAACTTCCAATGCGGCCCGCCAAGGGATTCACTACCATCGATATGGCCCCCCATTACAAAACGTTTGGGCACCGCTGGCCTACAGGCTGATTCGCCGACAGAACGTTTCGCTGACGGACGTTTCGCCGACAGGACGATAATATTATTTGTATACAATCCAATTTTCTAATTTGAATCTTTGCAAGCAATCTAATTAACCGTCCTCAGGAGCAGATATATTCAAATTACATTAAATATTTCTTGCTTAATTTAGGATTTCGTTACATAATTACCATTCGCAACTCAATAAATAAAGTAATTAATTCGATTCAAAAGTTTTACATAAAATGTTCCATACTTAATTTAAAGTTTATCAAATACCTTTATCTTGAAAATATCATGAACAAATACAATAAATTAGGCTAAAACGTATCATAGTTTTTAATAACTCTGAAATGCCATATGTTGATATCGTGATCATGATTATTCAAGTTATATCAATTCCGTTCTTAAGCTCTCGTTCTTATTCGTTCTTTGCACAAAGTGCACGAAGTGAACGCATATAGGGGAGGTCGTATCCGTCCGTCCGCGTGTTTCAATTCGGGACCCGCGTCACAGATATTGATAAAATTTGGTATTGGGGAGTTTTACTAAAATCTGTTGACCGTTTTAAAATTTGTTTAAATCGGACATTAATAACGACCACTTTACATGAAGTTCTGCATGCATTTTATAACACCTCGCAAATATAATGCACTTAGATTACATGCAAAGCTTCAATTAATAAATTGGATGGTATACAAATTATATTGTCGCCCTGTCGGCGAAACGTCCGGCCACGCGAACAAAAGTTGGTCGAACAAGTGTTGGTCGAACAAATTTCTGTTCGAACAAAATTTCGCGCGAACAGATATTTTTCGAACAAATGCTTTCGAACAAATTTCCGTCGAACAAATTTCCGCAGACCAAAATTTATAGTATATACGACTGCTCCCAAGGACGGATATAGGGACAGGCGATATAGGCAACCGCCTAAGACAATGGTGACCAACCTACGGCGCATGCGCGAGACTTGCGGCGCATCCTCCTCTCAAATGTGGCGCTCGCCTCTTAAAACAATTTATACGATCATTTCGTTTTCCCATAGTTGAATTATATCTGGGAATTAAAAGAATGATCTCAAAATTTTATTGCATTTACTTCGATATACCTGTTTAGTTTGTGAGTCTTGAATGCATGAATGTGTTTGAAGGTTAAGAGTTTAACAGGCGATTAATTGTGAGACAGAAGCTTTTCATAGTCATTATGGTACAATACAACGCGGTTTCTAACTAGATATTTTGTTTGCAAGACATACATCCAATCTTATACAAAAAGTATTATTTTCAACTCCGGCGCTTATTAAAGAAGTTTAATCCTAATGTGGCCCTTCTATAACATTTACTACGTTAATAAGGACCTGATACCTCTTTGAGTTTGACATGTTTGATCTATGGGTATCGCAAACCCCTGTCGCCTAGGGCCGAATTCTTCGGCGTGTCACATTGGAAGTTGTCAATTCTTCGGTGGGCCGTGTTAGAATTTAAATTGGAAGTTACCTAAGTATATATTCCGGGGTTCTAAGTAAGTGAAAATTAATTTGAATTCCGGTTCCGAGGATTCCGGTTCTGACCATTCCAGTTCTGACCTTAAATTTTGGAATTCGTTCCGTTCCGGGTTCGGTTCCGAGTGATAGAAAGAAGGAACGGTTCGGTTCCAGTTCCGGAACCGTTCCTAATTTTAAAGAAATATGCTTTTTATTGATAAAATTTTATATGAATTACAACTTTCTTCAATTATGTTAAGATGTTATGAAAGTTTCTTATAAGTTATGTGAAAAAAGGCCATCTTTTTAAAGATAATTTCTTTTTTAATTTAAAAGGTTCCTTTCTCTTTTAGTCTTTCTTCTTTTCTCTTTCAACATATTGAAATTGCATTTTTACGCTTTCAATTTCTTTATTCAGCAAAAGATTCCAATATATTTCAGTATACATTTGCGTACGTTAAGTTGTATTCGAAACTGTTGGCTATATAAATATCAGGCATTTTCAGGTGAACCTCTACGACAAGCGTGAACAAACTTTACTTAATAGCCAGTTATAAGGCTCTCGGTGGGCCGTGTTTAAACAACCTACAGCTTCATCAGTCCACAATAAACTTAAATATGAAAAAATTATTGAGATTCATTATCCATATAATAACGCAGCAAACATTAGAAACTCTAGAAAAGGGCATAATTCTATCGCTTTGCGTGTTAAACATTTAAAAATCCTAATATCATATAAGTGTATTCTTAGAAGTCTTACCGCGGACCGGATTAAACTGAGTAACGGGTCGGATCTGTCCCGCTTGCCGTAGGTTGCCAACCCCTTTTTCTGCGAAATTTATTGAAATAAGATTAAAGTAAGTTAAATGATCTTATTTGAAAACAACTAATGGTTAAAAATAAAATTTAATAAACAGTACTAAATTGTTAACTCTTCAAGGGGATGTGAAACAAACCTAGGATTTAGTTTTATTTAGTCGATTAAATCAAGATATTGGATTTATATTTTTGTCTTCAAATTCATAAATTTTTCTCGAGTCATCGTCTTAAAAAATCATTTTTGATCCATTAAAAAACAAATTAAATTATCTTTATATATAATTACTCAATGTCTGTCCGTTTGTCTCCCTTTTATCTCTTGAACAGCTTGTCATATAGGAATGCTGTAAACGCCATTTTGTTTCTGCCAACTAGAAAGCCCCGGGAAAAACTATTTTCGTTTACGGAAGTGTCCCGGATTCGACTCCTGAGACGATTATATTTTTCCATATGTTTACATAGGAGTTTCGATTTTTCAAGGTGCAAGGTTTATTTCTTTCATTCATTAAAATACGTAAATATAAACCAAATTTCTTTGTTTTTGCTTTATTCGACGGATAAAACTATAAAATATCATATTCATGCAATGTTTTGATGTCACACGGAATGATTTCTCAGAAACACGCATTTATTTTCGAAATTTTATGGCTTTTTCGTACTCTTTCTGGGTGTTGCCAATGCGACCCACATTGTTGCCTCCGATTCAATCTGCGTCCATTAAGCCTTCAAATAGCCAAAATAATTGCGTTATTCGCTTTGCACTGTTTATGAAACATAGAAATTATAGTTGTAGTAACGTCAAACTTAATATATTGCAATGTTAATAATTAAAGATTATTATTATTCAGTAAAGTGCGTGTGAGCTGTGGGCATTTTTAACGATTGACCAATAGAAAAAATCTTCTTTCTTTATTTCAATACTGGAATGTGACCTTTTTCGTACGAGGGACATAATTAAAATTGCACGTATAAATTATAAAAACAAACATTCAATATATCAGTTGTCTAATTTTATAAGAAGAAATTGGCTATTAGTGCTTTTAAACATGCAGATTTCTGACTGACTTCGCAAAAGTTATTGCGGCGACCACTAGTTTAATAATATTCATCTAATAGGTTTCTTTCGTTGGAATACGGGTGATATTAAAACAACATGAATCGACTTCCAAACCCCTTACTCCGTTTTTATTGGAACCGTTCCGGAACGGAAATTTTGACGACATTGTTCCGGTTTGGGTTCCGATTCCGACACAATTTTTCTTTTCCTGTTCCGGTTCCGGATCCAGGAACAGGAACCATTTTGGAACCGTTCCTTGTTCCGGAACCGGAACTTTTCCAGCTCTGATTTTAAATTAGGTTTATATGGTTAACATTTCAATATTAAAAGTTTCATTATCAGAATTTTCATAAAAATATATAAGTTTGTGTGTTAAAAGTCTCGAATTGCCTATTCATCTTGTCTTCGTGGGCCGCATCCGGCCCGCGGGCCGTATGTTGGGCACCACTGGCCTCGGAGCCCCTATATCCGTGCCTGACTGTCCCGTAATGACACAGATTTATTTCATAATTAGCATAGCAATTGTATTTTCACATGAATATTCATATTTTTGTGAGAGGGGCAATAGCAAAATCTTTTCTTTGATTGTTCTACTAGTCATAATATTCATTTGGATTTTGTTAATATTAAGAAATGCAGTTTCAGATTATATCAAATCTCTCATTATTGTTTTAAAAGCACAATTAATTCTTGCGTTATTAATGAAGGAAAATTAAAGCACGTGCAAGTTTTATTTAGTAGTCTCTCGCCCACTGCGGGGATTATATTTTTGCATAAGGCCGTTTTGGGGAACGCCGCGTTGAAAAACCTCAAGTTCCTTATGGAAATTCTAGTTAGCATAAGCAACTAACTTACGCAAAATGCGACGCGTGCCCAATTGAGGACCGCGTGTAATTAATGTTTGTATACGTGTTGGCAGAGACGTACCTGGGAGATATGGCGCATATGGCAAAATTTAAGGAAACGTCTAAGTTATGTAGTATGTTATTTTTCCCTGCATTTTAATTGACTTAAGTAGCATTTTATTAAACGTTACTTTGAGCATTTAATTAATATTTATTTATGGGAAAATGAACTTTTGGCAGTTTTTTGAGGAAACGTTTACCGCCTTTAACAGGCGGAGCCTATGGCAAATGATATCTTCGCCATAACTTAGTTACGTCACTGCGTGTTAGGTAAATTTATAAAGTTTATTTAAAAATGTATAATCAACTGGGCGGTTTCGAAAATTGCCTTGGGCAATGGCTAACTGCACGTATATGAACTGAACTGAACTGAAACGTTAAATTAATATACTTTCCTGGTAGACCGTATATATCAAAGTGGTAAAAAATAAGTACCGTATTGGCCCGAATATAAAGCGGAACTAAATATAAGGTAACCCCCGTTTTTGAAAACTCAGATCTAGGAATTAAAAAAAAAACTGAAAAAAATATATTTTTCGGTAAATTACATATTTTTATCATATGTTCTCTTTATTGTCACTTGTTAATCCCAGTCACAAAATTTGGCTTCATCGTCATCCTCTTCTTCTTCCTTCTCGGCATCGTCTATCTCATTTTCTTTCATCTCGTCATTCTTAATTTTATCTCGTCCTTTCTCTGCTCTTCTTTGCAGAGTTATGCCGTTCCTACGCATCATTCGTATCACCATCCTAGGCTAGATTTGAAGTGATCAGATGGTAAATTTAGGGATTTCTTGATTTTCCGACCTTTCAACTTAATTATTCCTAGCGTGATTGGCATTCCTTCGTTTCGTTTCTCAACTAAAAACCCAACAACACGTTTGTCTATTTCATTAAACCGTTCAACCTTTGTCCAGCAAAAGGATTTGTACTGAAAACGAGCATTTGATAAAGATTGCTTCTGACCTCATACCGTATTTATTGGCAGCTTTACTAATAATCGATCCTTCTGCTTCCTTCCCGACCATAATTTTAAAACTAGCATCATGCCTTTCATCGAGAAGTTTTTTCCACTTGATCAACCCCTTTTTTATCAATTGTAAATTCGTAAGCCCAAAAAAACACAATCGTTAAAAAAGTACTAACTTCATAAAAAAACAATCGAAAATCCAATAGGCGTAATGGAAGCAATCGACATAAACACATAAACTTATGAAATGTTTATAATATTGGTTGTTCCGCTTATTTCTCAAATATAAGGCAAGTTTTAAACTCCATATATAATTTGCTTGTTGAGGTCGTGTTTTAAGACGCTGTATGTCACGCTCTTAGAACCCAAGTAACTCGATCAAATATGCAGGTATAAACTTGAAATTTAGTAGATATAATCTGTTCAGATATAACAAGTAGTTATGGAAAGAACAAATCCGCCCACTTTCCTTTCAATACAATATATAAATACCACCTTCAAAATTAACAAATATTCGTGTTAGTAGCAGCAGCAATTTTTATTTTTAGGTGCATCGACGGCTATGGTCATTCCGCATCGTATAATATTCTAGCCGCGATTCCGATAGGTATGAATCGACCTAAGCATCGAAACACGGCTGGAATGCGCACTCGGCTATGCTCCAGCTGAGTTCGGCAATAATCATCACCATAGCAACAAATAAAAAATAAGTAACTCTAATTATCATTTTATCATCTGAGTCAGGTTTGCATGATGCACAAACGTACGACACTGTAACAGTACATTTTTTGAACACAGTTTTGTTACATGCTGCACATTTATATGCACTCTTTCCCTCATTGCAATTTTCTCGCACCTGGCAGCGTCGACGGGACCTACTTGTTTCGGAGGTTCCCACTTGAGCTGGGTTGTGCCTCCTGCATTCAGTGTACTGTTTGGCAAGTTCCTCTCCGAGTTGAAGAATGAAATCTCACCTTGAAATTTTCTCTTTTGTAACTGCTTTGTATAAGACCCAAGCATTGATTGCTGCCAAATCTAAAATATTGTAGAAGGTGTGAATTGGCCACCTCCGGCTCCCAGCTTTCACTGAGTACTTGCGGGCCATTTGATCTACCACGTCTACTCCGTATTTGGTTTTATTATAAAAGCAGACAGTCTCAGGCTTCAACTTTGCGTCTGTTTCAGTTTGCACATGTGGGTGCAACGAACTCAACACTCACATTCTTATTCTTCTTTACCTGATAAACAGAGTCTGTAATGTCACCGTTTTTTAAAGCCACGGTTTTGTAATGCGTTTCGCGGGCTTTCTTCATACATTCAGGTATTTCCCTTCTATTTTTGTTGATTGTTCCAACTAAGCTCGTTGCATGTGCCTTCAAATATTCTGCTATAGAAAGTGATGTGAAGAAGTTATCGCACGTAACGTTTCTCCCCTTGTTTAGGTATGGAGCGAGAAGCTTCTTCACTACATAGTCACTAAGTCGGTGGTCTCCAGGACGTGTATTATCTTTACCAAGATACGGGAAGGCATTGATCATGTACTTAGATTCCTAATCAACAGCCATCCAAAATTTTTGACCGTACTTGTCAGGCTTCGACGCCATGAACTGGGTAAACCTGCATCTACACTTTGGCGGAAAAAGCTGCTCGTCCACCGAAATGAAAAGACTAGGTATGACAATTTGATATGAATTCCTCGCAAACTTCTGACATGAGAGCAAATTTGACATCTTTCAATCTTTCTGATCGAGTTGACTTTATGTCAAACCTCAATAACCTGAAGAACTCCCTGAATCGATTACGAGACATGACATTTTTGCAGAAAGGTGTCCCCCATTTCTCAGACCACAGCAAGTCAATTTCCATTCCCTTTGACTCAATTGCACCTCGTACATACAAAATTCTGATGAATGATTCAAGTTCTTCAGGTGATATAGACCAGTCGTCGTTCTCCAAGACCCTATGTGCCTCTTCTTCTGTACATTATCGAATATGTTTCAAGATGCATTCATCTATAATCGAACGCCAGGCACTGGAAAGGAGTCCTGATATTATTTTGCGTTTTGCATATGGGGACGGCCCAGGATTTTCTCGAAGCACATTTTCTGCCCGCGCCTACCAGCATTTGCTTCATTTATCTGAATAACTTTCCACTTTGTGCCATCAGGAACCTGCACCTCTGTTCCTACAGCTAGTTGGCTCAGATAGCCTTGATTACCTCGGTTTGCCCGCCGATTTGCAGTAGAAGTGACATGCCGAAGGTCTCCATACTCGGAACATGCACCATCAGCTAAGACCTGGCTTTCACCCTCAGAAGCATGGAAACCAACCTCAGACGCAGCTGAAGAGCCACAAAGACGCGTAGCTGGACGACCTGCAGCACCTCTTATGGAAGCACGTCGCTTTCTCCTTGTCACAGTGGCACCTAAAGAAACCCGAGAGCACATTTCGTTATAATGCTTGTACTCTTATCAGTGAAGACAGTTGATACATATATAGAAATAAATTTTAGTGTTTGGAGCTGTTTTCCCATACACTTATCTCTTCCACAATCAGGCACTGACACGGGCGGATCGCTGGGATTGCCGTTCTCACCTCCTGATGAGTCCGACGAGGACTCTGCCGCCCTGTTTCTCGGCTCAAAATCACTGTCTTCAGGAGACACGTCGTGGACTTCTTCGCCTTCAGATTCTCCTTCCGCTAGATCATTGAGCACCGCTACGATATCCGCAGGCGTAAACCCTGTGCGACGCAACATATTGCAGGCTGCGTCAACGAAGCGACAGACTGGAGAGCGACTGGCCCGAGCTTTTGTTTCAGCAATGCTAATCAGTTTGCACTGACAGGTAGCGACACGAGAGTGCGGAGCGAACGACCTCAGACAGTCCGGAGCGGCAAGTCCCGACGTGCACGGTAGACGCCTAGTCACGTGAATTGAGGGTGAATGGTGGAGGGGGAAGGGCAGGAGGACATTTCAGACACATAGAACGCCTAAACTACGTCGAGAGAGCTGCAACTTAGCCCTAAATACTCCTAGAGCTTAGGTGTTTTACCATAGCGGACAAAAATGTCCCGGTGGCGGTTTTAGGTAAATCATAAATTTTCTCAAAAACTACTTATCTGATATGAGAGAAATTTTGGCAGGGTGGTCTTGATCCAAAATGATTAAAAGCTAGAAATTTTCAAATACTTCCGAGGAAAATTCCAGTGCCGGGAGAAACTTGAATTTTGAAATGGGACAAAAAATTCCCATCGGCGGTTTTAGTGTTAATGCCCAGAGTGTTTAGTATAAATGATAAATATAGCAAGTTGCCGCCTTATCGTATTCCTGGTAATATTATATGTCCCACGCATTTCATCAACCGTATTGTCACCGTCTTTTGTCAAATTATAGAAAGTTACAATCTCTGGCTTTCTTTTCTCCCTAGTCGAGCTGTCTACGCTGACTTCTTTGTGCATAGTCGGTATCATAATTACATTTTTACCCTTCTTAGGGACGTATGACACAAGGGTCGTGTTATTCCTGTACTCAAACATGCTGTTGCATTCTTCCGTCATTCGCGTTTACCATCTGTGGTGGCAATTCTCTCTTATTTTTCTAACAGTTCCTACCAGGGTAATTTTATTTTTGGATAAATCCTCCGCAAGGGGCACGCTTACAAACCAATTGTCAGCGGTTACCTTTCTTCTCGTCCCCATAAATCGATCGACAAGGCGTTTTACGACCTCCCTTGTGCTATTGTCCATCTTGTATAGCCCTTGAGGCTGAATCCCAACATGTACCCAGCTCCAAATTTTGTGTGTAGTATACGCATCTACGAGAGCAATGATTTTGATCCCATACTTGACGGGTTTACTTGGTAAATACTGACGGAAGGAACATCCCTCGAAAAGAAACTAACTGCACATCCACAGTCGCAAACTCCCCTATTGTGTAACACTCTTGAAATTTTCGAACTATTATCTCGAAAATCTCTCGTATAGCTGCTAATCTGTCGGTTTCTTGCCTAATTGCTATGTCGTTCACATTGTCGAAACGTAAGAAATGCATTAGAAATTTAAATCGTTGGTATTTCATGGCACAAAATGCACAAAATATTTCTATACCTATTCCGTTTTGATCCCATAAATATTTTATATTTTGACGGCCAGATCTATCTGAGCTCAAATAAAAAAAATTCAATAAGACACATTATCTCCAGCTCATCTGTAGGCTTTGCATCCCTTTCACGTGAAAATTTTGCGGCACCTTTAAAAATCTACACATGCATATAATTTACAATTATCTTAATAATTTCCTGGTCAAGCATAATTTTGAAGCATTCCACTGGGAGTTTTATATCTTCCTTGCTTCCTTTGAAACTAGGATCTTGAGATACGATATTACGCGCTGGTATTCTAACATTGCGTCACGGATGTTCCTTACTCCACTTTGTAACTTTGTCACTTTGTCTTTACCGATCAAGAAGCGTCCTTCCGTGTGAGATGTAATTTCATCATCTGGATCACTAATACCTTGCGCATTATAATTTGATTTATCAGGCCTGACTTCGTGAAAGTGTTTAATAGGTGTTTCATTATGAATAATCGTGCTCCCTGCCGGTTTCATGCTCTGATTCACGTAAAAATCTTCGGAAGACCCGCCGTTGGAATCAAGAACTTCTTCTTCAGAAGATTCACCCTAAACCATAGCAATTAGTCTTTACCTGGCTGTTGAAGTGAACGGACGTGCCTTTCACTTGCTCCTGCGAGCTCCTACGTAGCCTCGAGCGACTAGAGTAGCTGTAGCATTAGAGTAGCTGTAGTGTTAAGTAGAACTAACAATTTACTTTATTCTATTGTTATCCTTCGGTAATTTTATTTAACATTCGTTTAAGTTATGTAATTAGTGTTGTTATAACATCCACGTTATAGTTTTTATTTTTCTCTACCGTAATAGTTAACTTTTAAGCCTCGTAGTTTCTTGTTAAAAATTTCAATCTCCCGTTTAGAAAATAATATTCATATCATAGTAGTAATTGTGTATTAGCATATTCTCGTTACATTAGTAAGGTTGTTTTAGTTTTACGCTCCATAGTATTTATATTTTTCGTTGTTGTGTACTATCATCTCCTGTGCGTGATCTAACCTTGTTTGTGTTCTTTACGCCTTTCACTTTATACCTGCGTTTGACCCTTTCTCGTACGCTACACGAAGAGCGTCCCCGCTTTAAAACAGACCAAATTCTTTAGCCTTATCCCATTTCAGCTTTTGTTTTTATATTGTAACTCTTTTGCGTTAGTATATAAATTAGGTAAGTTTAGGATGGCTTCACCGAGGACTTCCGTTTCCTCCTTCTTGTGCGCCGTTGGTTGCGAGGCCATGAGGGCTCGAATCACGGAGCTGGAGAGGGTGGTTGCGGACCTACTTCAGAGGGTGGAAAGGTCCGAGGCAGCCTTGGTTCGTGTGGGGGGTGCGGGGTCATCCCTGAAAGCACGCCGCGCCAAATTGGCGGCCCGGGTTCGCCTGGGTGCGGCAGCCGGTAGAGTGATCGGGGTTGACTCTGACTCCTTACCGCGGACTGAGGGTCCTCGGGCTGGGAAATCCGATGAGTGGAGAGTGGTGTCCACTTGGGGAGATCGTGGGGTGGTGCTGCGGAGGCAGGAAGTTGGGAATGCTTCGGCGGACTCTCTTCCTGTCAGTAATAGGTTCGAGGTGTTGTCGGAGGACGACTCCACGGCCATTGCGCCCGTACCCACTCCCGTCTCTTCGATGGAGGCCGGGCCCAAGGGGAGTCGGGTTGGGAAGGGAGGGTTGTTAGTATTAGGTAGCTCTAACGTTCGGCGTGTAATGGCACCCCTGTTATCCAGTGCCCGCCGGGAGGGAGTTGAAAAGCGGGTCTTCTTCAGATGTATATCAGGAGGCACGGTGCCGCAAGTGACCAACACGGTGAGAGAAGCGGTAGTGGCGACAGGTCGCTCTCGGCTGCGGGTGGTGGCTCATGTTGGGACTAACGACGCCTCAAAGCGCGGGTCCGAGGAGGTTTTAAGTTCTTTTAAGGACTTGGCCTCTGAGGTTGCTCGTGTCCGAGAGGAGTCGGGTTCCGATGTGCGGCTTACTGTCTGCAGTATAGTCCCTAGGATTGACCGCGGTTCTGAGGTTTGGAGTAGAGTTGAAGGTCTGAACCGAAGGCAGTGGAATTTCTGTCGGGACTTGGGAGTGGACTTCGTCGACCTACGACCGAATATCGAATCGTGCAGGGCACCACTGGATCACTCTTATGTTCACTACACGCCCGAATCGGCTCAGAGAGTAGCGAGTAGGATTCTCGAGCACAGTAGGGATTTTTTAGGCTAGAGAGTAGGGCAGGGTGTAGGTCAGTTTTGGGTCAGGGGATAATCGATGCATTTGTAGAAAATAAAAATCCCGAAAGATTATCTAATGATAGAATATACACCGAGTGTAACATGCAGCACCAATTTCGCGATAGGTCATTGAAAGAATGTTCCGTAAAGGGCGCGACGGGTCACAATTCCAATTTTGATGCGACGCCATACAGTTGTGGGAGTGATTGTGGTGGGAGCGCATGTAGTTTTAGAGTGGAAGAGAAAGTCAAGGGTGAGGTTAGTATGCGAAGTGATAGTGAGAAATTAAACGTCGTCGTACTGAACTGTCGCAGCATCCGTAGGAAAATTGCCGAGTTCGAGAATATTATTCGCAGTCTGCATGCCGACGTCGTGATAGGCACAGAAAGTTGGTTAACGGATGAGATTCAGAGTCAGGAGATATTTCCTAGAGAATTATATATATATATATATATTATATATTTCCTATAGAAAAGATCACGCTAATAGATCGAGCGGGGGAGTTTTCATAGCGGTTAGCGATAAGTACGATAGCAGTGAGATTCCGATAAGTGACGAAGATATCGAGAGTGTTTGGTGCCGCATAGGTAAAGATGGCTCCAAAAAGGTGTTCATATGCTCGTTTTACAGGACACCTAACGCTGGTGTAGATTGTATTTTAAGTCTCGAGAAACAATTATCAAAGCTTAGACTGATAAATCAAGATGGTATCGTTATAGTCGGTGGTGACTTTAACTTACTCAATTGATTGGGAAAATCTATGTTTCGAATCTAGAGGTAAAGAACGCGAATCCTGTGAGGCATTAATCGAAACATTCTGCGAGCACTCTCTCCTTCAATTAGTCAGAAAGCCAACGCGATCGGGAAACATATTAGATTTATTAGCAACTAACGTCCCAGAAAGAATAAACAAAGTCACCATTGAAGATGGGATAAGTGATCATCAGACCGTATATGCAGAGTGTAAGTTGAAAATCGATAGGCACCCTAAGCCTCAAAGAAAGTTTTATATATTTGCTAAGGCAAACTTTTCAAGCTTCAGGTCGCGCCTACGAGAAATACTACCTGGCTTCCGTGATATGACCGAACGATCAGGTGCTGAGTCGTTATGGTAACTATTAAAGGATATAATGCTAGAGAGTATCGATAAGTACATTCCAATTAAATTGAAGGTCGGCAATAAAGAGCCACGTTGGTACAATAAGCAAGTTAGGAGTGCGCTTAGGCGTCAGAGAATAAGCCACGCGAAAATAAAAAATATGCCGTCTACATCAACCGATGAATATAGAGCAACTAAAGTTAAGACGTATATGGAATCCCGCGCTAAAACGAGAACTACTATGCGCGAGGCTTTTACTAACTTCCGGAATAAGGTATTAAATAATTATTTGAAGGAGGACCATAAAGCGTTTTGGTCCTATGTGAGAGAGGTCCAAGGTAGAGGCCCTACAATACCTTCCCTGCGTAATGACTCGGGTTCCGTTATTCATGATAGCGTAGAGAAAGCCAACCTGTTAAACGGTCATTTTGTAAAAGCATTCACAGCCGTCAGCGACCATTGCGTACATTATGCACCCGTAATAAGGGGGGACCTGATGGACGATATAGTATTTTCTGAGGTGGGAATAGCAAAGCAATTAAGTTCCATCAGACATAACAAAGCCACTGGCCCTGAAGAAATTCCTGCCCGCGTTTTAAAAGAATTAGCTGAAGAAATAGCACCTTTTCTTCTGATAATCTTCAAGAAATCCATTTCTCGCGCAGAGGTCCCTAGCGACTGGAGGTTAGCGCACGTTACCCCAATTCATAAGGGCGGCGAAAAGGAGAACCCAGAAAATTACAGGCCGATTTCTTTAACTTCGATATCATGTAAGATTCTAGAGCATATACTCGTTAGCAACATAATGCGATTTCTTGATAGTAATTTATTGTTAGACGATTGTCAACACGGCTTCAGGAAAGGTAGGTCATGTGATACTCAGCTCGGTATTTTTGTTAATTGTTTACTGAGAAGTGGAGAAAAGAATACGCACGTCGACGCCATCTTCTTAGATTTTAGGAAAACCTTTGATAAGGTACCTCACAGGAAGTTAATAACGAAATTAGAAACCTTAGGCGTTAATTCTAAAATCGTTAGTTGTATCCGTGAATTTTTAAATCATAGGAAGCAGATGGTTGTTATAGATGGGAAATCTTCGAACTTAGTGGAGGTTGTCTCTGGCGTTCCACAGGGTAGTGTAATTGGTCCGTTATTATTTCTAATTTACATAAACGATATCAGCTCAGTAGTCAGAAGTAAAATTAGGTTTTTCGCGGACGACACCATCATCTATAGAGAAATAAGCAATCCGGAAGACCACCAGTATCTCCAAAATGACCTAGAAGCTATTTCTGCATGGTGTAATGAATGGCAGTTAGAGATAAACCAAAAGAAAAGCTGCGTCATCAACTTCTGGAGAACCAAGAGTATCTCGTTGAATAATAATTATTCGTTGGACGGAATAGAGATTCCAGTTTCAGACTCGATTAAATACCTCGGAGTCACGATCCATCGTGATCTCTCGTGGGACAACCACATTCGCCGATTGATAGGTGCCGCTAACAAAAAGCTGGCCTTTATAGGGAGAATAGTTCGAAATAGCTCCGAAAAAGTGAAAGAATTATGTTATTTATCCTTGGTTCGACCGCAGGTCGAATATGCTTCAGCTGTGTGGGATCCTTACGAAAAGGGACTCACTAACGAGATAGAAAAGGTTCAGCGCAGTGCAGCTAGATATGTAAAGAGGAATTACGATAGTAAACAAAGCGTAACATCATTAATAGAAAATCTGAAATGGACATCGTTAGAGGAACGTAGGCTGCAGGCTAGAATTAAACTACTAGAAAAATTTATGTCGGAGGGACTAGCGAATGAAGTTGTAGGACTTATCAGAAGCCCGACGTATCTCGGAAGGCAGGACAGTGAGGATAAGATTCGCGAGATCGACTGTAGAACGGAGCGATATAGAGGATCGTTTTTCCCTAGGACGATAAGAGACCATAATAGAAAAAGATAACGTAGGAAAACTATGGACCCTTGGTGCGCTGCACCCCCTGCCATCCACCAAAAAGGTGACTTGCAGGGTATAATGTAGATGTAGATGAATTATTTCTCTGTCTCAGAATGCAATTCGGAGATCTATGAATGGATATAAATTAGTGAAAGATATTGAATTACTGATTCAATGTGATAAAATAAAATTTGCTTCAAATGAAGAAATAATTTTTGTGAAAAATAAAATAATAGTATATTTACAAACCTTTTTTAATACCAGATTATCAAGAAACTGTTTATGAGCTAAAATAAAATTAAAAAATAAATGAATAAAGAATTGTGGGTAGGAAAAAGTCTTCCGGCATCTCGTGTGTAAGTTAAGACCTGCGATAGGGAAACGGTGATCGGTACGTCTCGTAAATACCTCGAGAAGGACTAATTGCGATAGCTCACCATTTCATTTCCTATAATTGGATTTGTGCATTTGCCGTATTAGAATGTTTCTCGCGGGCATGCGGATTAATTAATTTTCTTCGTTCTTGCATTACTTCATTATCAATCTTAGTCTTTTCGCTCCGAATAGCGAAAATAATCGAATATCGGCTGTTGCAGTGAAACCGGCGAACCTTCACATCGCCTTGGGTTTTATGTTCATCCAAGTGTCGATGATGAAATTCAGTTACATCTCCTTTATATAGGGCAATCCTTTGCTGGTTTTCGCGTCTTTCGTTATATCGAAAGCCGACTCGCGTTTTCGAGAAAATTAAAAGATGCTGCTATCTTATTAAAATGCGGAAAAGAGTGATTCAAGAATCATTCCCAGCCTTGAGTACTCAGTTGGAATTTGGGATAATGGCGAGGAAGAGTTAAAGACAAGACGTCTCAATTTATTATAACTTTCTTACAACTACATTACCATAAAATTAGGAGTTTCTATCTCCATCCCATCATTTTAATCCCTTCGGCCTATCAGGTCCAATCCAACTCCATAGTCGGTCAAATAAACTCACTTCTTTGGTTACATCATTAAGCATTTCTTGGAATATCGTACTTTGCCGCTATCGGGTAAGCAAACGAATGAACGCAGCGATCTGCAGCAGTTGCCAGAATGACACAGTTAAATCACGACAGCATCATTAAAACTCGAACGGATGCAACAAGAGGAAAACATGTTTGTCCTGCACGATCTCGGAATTAGAATCTCCGATGGAAATTGAAGGAGAGGGACGTCATTTCGTCGAAAATGGTTATGGCAGACTTAAAGACGGTCGAGGTCTCTGGGAAACAACCGGCACCTCTTTAATCATAGAATGTCTAGCGGATGTGCCTCAGAGAGAGCTAGAGGCACAGGAGTTAGGGGAGGGCGGAAAAGAACGGAGAGAAAGATATCCGAGAAAATGCGACGCAACAAATGGCGGGATAATGAGAGGGACGATATGATAAGGCCACGCGAGGGAGGGAGGGAAGATAGTGGGGATAAAGGAAGTCGTTTGAGATTCAGGGAGGCGTATAAAGAGCAATTACCACGCCACCTGAAACAGTCGCTTTTGTTTCTCAATTTTCCGGACGAATACAGGCAAGATGACTTCCTCTCGCGTGTAATTCGAATCGAACTCATAAACTGCTTTACGGCTGCACGAGTTACCTATAAAAGCAGTGAATTATTCCATCGTTACAAAGTTAAAATTGGGTCATATTGATGCTTTTTCTGCCTTGGTAAATATGGTTCAGAAATTTCAAATAGGCAAAGATTGGTAAAAAATTATCATTAAGTTATAATAAATTGTTGTCACCAATGGATGCAAAAATGATCTCAGAGAAGTTTATATCTGGTTAGATTATCCATTTAGTTTTTCATGTTACAAAGCAGTATATTTATTTTCCGAGGGAAAGTATCAAATCTACTTTATTCATGCTTTGCCAAATATATTTAATATTAAAATTATTACCGATAATTGGTTGTCTTGCCACATCAGCCTGAAAATATTCATTTCATAAATATTTCCTTTGTTTTCAACCAAAGCTTGGAATGGTTACAGTGAACTTTCCGCGACGATATTAGACATTTGATGAACGCACCATATATTTATTGTCATTTAACGATAGCTTTGCATGAAGATAATAACGCGCCTTAAACCATTCTGCAGGCAAAATTTAACAGAATTGAAAACTGATAAAACACCTTTTCCTTAATAAAATTACAAAATGAAAACGATCACCAAGGAAAGATTAAGGCAATCAAGGAAGCCGAAAATATCAAAGCGCTTGAAAAAGGCCTTTCGTTATGTAAAGGGAGAAAAAAGTTTTTTTCATACCCTCTCTCTCTCCATATCCTCTCCTTCGAAGTTCTTCCTCTTTTTTTCACCCCAGTCCGTTCTTTCCACCAACACCTTATGATGTCCTTGGACGAGAAAAGAGAGAGCGAGAGAGCATTTCAAGCCTGGATCCATCAATTTCAGGGCTCACTGCTTCTTCACCTCCCTCCTCAAGTGCCTTGCCTCTTCAGCTCTTCTCTTTCTCTCCCTCTTTCTACCTATCCCAAAACTTCCATTTGCCAAGTCCTTTAACTTCCTTTCTCCATCATTCCCTATCATTCCGTCTGTATCTTTTTCTTCCCATCCTCTAGCTCGCTTTTTTTCTCATTCTCCATCTAACTCAATCCTCTCTTTCGTGTTCCTTCAATTTCACCCTTCTCTCCCCCCCCCTCCCCTTCTCCTCTCGCCGTATTCGTGTAATTCCTTTCCAATACATTTTCCCTCTTTTCTCGATCTTCCGAAAATCTCTCTGTCTTTTCATCTTTGAATCCTCTTCCGTTATTAACTCTCCTTACTTCATTGCCCAGGAAAAAGGTATCGGGACAAATCATTAGCGCGATTCTCCGATCCTCATAATTGTTATTTTTCCCTTCTGTGCGCTCTAAAAGTCGGTCTGAATAAAAACATATTTTTATTGGCTTTTAATTAGAGGTGAAATTTCCGTTTCTGTTTAAAGTTATATTATTCAATTATTTAGCTTTTCGTTCTTTTGAAGTTTACAAACATCACTTCACCAACATTAGAATCCGTTCCAGGATTATTTAATCTTCTTTCAAGCCGATATCTACTGAATACTGTCTGCTTCTGCATTTTTATAATATTTACGTTGCTTGAGTTGCTCGTCCCTGCATTTCTAAAATTCTGTGATTGTGTTGCTAAAATATTCGCTGGGGTCCTTCATCGTTTTCGAATTATTGGTGTGCCTTTGCCACATCTCAATGGAATTGGTTGGTGATTACATATTTAGCTCAATGAGGCCTCACTTGGTGTCAATTCATATTACTGCCTTTACAGAGATGAAGTGGTACTTTCGGTAGTCCGACTGTTTTATCTTAGTTGCTGGGATTCTAGGTTTTGAAGTGGTAATTCGGCATCACCTCAAAAAAGGTAGCAAATGACAAAAATTAACATCGATAAACGACGTTTCATCTTAATCACGTAGATCGATCGATCGCTTGGCTAAAAAGATATATCGTTCTAAAAATCGTTTTCGCCAAAAAACACTGAAACAATGAAGATTGTGATGGATTAGTTTGGTTACCACGCGGTTCCGATCGCAGCATCTTGTTTAATTTCTTAACTTCCAATAAATGGATTTTCAACCTTTTTTGATGGCATACCCCTATGGGCATTTTTTTTAATAGTCGCGTACCCCTGGTCATATTTTAAAATGATAAGGATACGCGCAAAATACTTGTATTAAAATACATTGTTGATGCGTACAAATGTCAGGAATAAAACACGTGTGATGAATTTCTATTTCTATTCTATTTCTATGTACTTAACGAACGTGAGGGATTTCTTCCGTGAAAAAAGAAACGGATATCACAAAAATTCACTTACCGTGATACAGGAAATAAAATTTTTTCCCAAATCCCCAATGTATGCAAGAAAAAACGTCACCGTCACGTTTTGTAACATTATCCGTAATCGTAGAAGACACCGGTGAAAGCCGAAGTTAGTAGAAAAGTCTAATAAAAAAATGAATGTGTGTATATATGTATGTCCCTTATACGTTTTTACGCCGTTGAAGCTATCGAATTCAAAAGTTTCATGGGCCATCTTATGGACAAAAGGAAAAACTTTGTCTAGGGTTGCAGACCGTGGGGTCTCTTATAACCCATGGGGTCAACAAAATACTATTTCCACAAGAATGCATGGGAAATGGTGTGGAGAAACACCAAAAGACCATGCAGCCGTTCACTGATGTGGATATAAATATACCTAAATATAAACTTACGATCACGAGAAATGGCTTATTTTACGCACGAAAGACTGAATATTTTAATTATGTTCATATGTGGTCGTATTACATGTTAAATCGCTCGAAATTATCCTTTAAGCGCCAAATTTATTAACATTTTCCAGGCGGCAACACAGCTAAATTTCTTAATTGTTGTCCTCCTCAAAGGGAGATAGCCACATAAAAATTAATGCAAGGAAAGTCCACGCCGTGGCGAGCCGTAGAGAAAGAATAGCCAACGCCAAGATAAAGGTACAAATGTATTAAATATAGTCTATGAATACTTTTCAAGTGAGTCAAGTGATTTTTAAGGAATATTAGAACGTTGTTATCTTTTACCATTAACATTGAAAGATTTATCGCAACATAAATCGATACATCTACTTACATTTGTTCGGTAACCAAGATGTCGTTTATTGTTTACGTTTTGGCTAATAGTATTGACATAATGTACATAATTTTATTGCTGCTTTAAAGGCTTCGGTGCATCTATCCATGTGGATATTAAGCAAGGAAAAAAGTAATTTCAACTTTCACATGCGTAATAGAAAATCTCAATCCTAGAGCGATCTCTTATGTAATAGTGTGATAAATATTCTTGCTTTAGTATAATCGTTGTCTTCGTCTTGCGTTGACGTCGGAAAATTTTTCTGTCAACATTAAGCTTGGATGTTTGTTCATTCTCAATGCTCAAAATTGCCATACTGCTTAATCTTGTCTGACTCATCGAGTTCCGTTATTAGGTTTTTATTAATTTTAACTTTGAGAATGATCTCTCAGCACTCGCAGTGGTGACCGGCAATGTCAAAAAGAACATGAAGGAGGTACACACATCTGGAAGACTGGATGCCATCGCGGTGTTCTCTACTAATAGCAGATTAGCAAGATCTCTAACACTACTTTGTTTTTGTATAGCCGATCTCAGTGCAATTCTAAAAAAACTGCATCTGTTCTGGAGACTGAGGGGAAAGATCATCGGGGTAGACCTGCGCATTCTTGTGTAATACCTCATCAGAGATATTAGCCAGTATTTTAGTGCATAATATTTTAAATCTCCTCGATATATCTTTCATTGAGTTAAATCTCTTCTGGATTTTACTAATTACAATGTCTAATGTTACATAAAAACAGATACTTTGAAATGAAACTCTGTATTAATTAATGATTTAACTTCACACGCAGCAATGCTATCTTTACGGCGTGATCTATTTTCAATAAAACGTGGTTCTTTAACCCAAACTTCAGGTAGCCTTTATGCTGATGATTTAGTTTCCTCAAACTTTCCTCTATAAGAAATTGTTCATGTTGTGCAATCTCTAGAAGCTAGGTGCTTTTCATAAGATCCACATCACCTGATTGCAGCAACTGAGACACGGAATTGATAGTTTCTAAAACTTTGCTGTGAAGAACTAATAGAAATACATATAAAAAAAATTTCCAGTTTAATTTTGAGATTTTGTGACTTTTTGTGCTCATCTTTCTTTACGGATATCAAGATTATTTTAGTGAGGCATTTCAAAGTGTCCGCTAAACGATATCTGAACGCTAATAAAACATTGTGATGCGATGACCAACGCGTGGAAGATAGTTTTTTTTAAGTTTGCTTTTGTCTGCTACTACTAACGAAGTAAGCATTTCCCAACGTTTGATAATACTGCCGAAAAAAGAGTGAAGCTTTTCAAGGATAGTGTAAAATTTTTTGGCTTCCGGAACACCCTCAACTGCATCTTTAATAACAAGGTTTAAGTTATGAGCTGCACAGTGAATGTAACAAGCAGTTGGCTGCTTTTCTCTAATTCGTTGCTGAACACCATTATAAATATATTTCGGGCACCCATATATCCTTGACCTCGACATTAAGTCAGACTAAGACAACTTTGTTCAGTCGTATATAGAATTTCACTTTCTAATCCAGAGGCAGACGGATCTTTTACTTCATGGAAACCTAAAAATGATTCCCAAACTTTTACTTCTTTGGCTCTGTTGTTTTCAACAACTACATGAGTTGCATATCTGAATATTTTACTTAACTAATAGGTTTTAGAGATATCTTCAGTCGTATCCATTATCACGGAATAAAAAGAGCTGATTTAATTTCGTTCAGTATTTTGTTGTGTACCTCCTGTGAGTGTAATTCAATAATTTCATTTTGAATTGAAGGGCTAAGGTATGTCACGCCACAGTCATCTTTTTGCAAGAGTTGTTGTAATACGGGATCATATTTCGAAAAAAGCTGAATGATAGACATAACATTTCCGCTTCCTACTTGACCTATTTTCTCTCTGTTCCCTAAAAGCGCAACCGCACATCGCAAGGGTCAATGTTACATCAAATACATGACGAAGGACTTGCTTCCAAATGCTGATTCTTTTTTCAAGTTCGATATCTAATCAAAATCTTCTCCAAATTTCGTAGGTAACACAAGCATGTAAATGTACTGATGCAATTTTATGCTCTTTAATTTTTTTTTTAAGTCCTTTCCAGCCCCTTATGCCTTTACACCGCGCGGAAATAAAGCCCTTTGTATTTCTATCAGCAAAAAGCCAACACGGTTCACAGTATGCACAGTCCAATTTTGGAGAATAACACAACCAAACACGCGGTATTTTTTGCCCTGTATGAGTCGTTTCATAATAATAATCTACACTAAAAAATCTATTCTGCTTATCGTCTTTCGGAAAAGACCCGTTCGGTTTAAAAGATCCATGCATCAAAATCATTTTTAAAATTTTGGGAGAATCAATAATTTCAGAAAATATTCCTCGATCGGAATGATACTGGCAAATTGATTTATCTAAAGAATACTCCGGCTCTGAAAATTCTTCACTCTCTAACACTAAATCTTTCACGGGTAACAATATTAGAATCACCTATCATTAAGCTAAGTGCATCACCACACTGTACATTACCCACATCCTTGCATATCTCTTCAGTATCACTAAGATGTTTTTCTCCCGAAGACAAGCTGGAACTCTTCCCTGGCGATCTGGATATTTCTTGAAAAAACTTGTCAATAATTTTGCACTCTTTTGAAGGCAACGTTCACCTTTTCGTTTAAATTTACGTTTTTGTGCACCACTCAGCTGAGTTCGCTCTGACATCTGGAAATGAGGAAATCAAAATATTTTATATTTCAATATTAATTACCTATTGGAAGATTTCACTGAAATACACATAAATTCTTCCACTGCTTGACTAGGAGAAAGAATGAGAAAACCACCAATCAAAGCAGACGCTAACGTTTTCATTTCTGTTGTCACTAACTTTTAAATTCAACGATATACAAATATGAGAGCAGCCCTGACCGTAACACGTGAAGCTTCAAAGCTGACTGAATTTGAGGATGCTTTTATATTGTCGCGTGTCTATATGGATTACGGATATTGGCGTTATGTTGTTGCGCGAGTGACGGAAGGACGTGAAACTCCGAATTGTACGGGGAGTATCGCGCGGGTGTCTCAACGTGTCATTTTTTATACAATTTTGTAAATCTATAGCCGTAGGGTTTCGGTTTTTATTTCGCATTCCGGGTCTTTTTCAAGTAGGCAACATTATAAAATGGTTCTTTTCAACAGAGTAACCAAACAAAACAGTGTCAATATAGCATATAATTTCGTAGCAAGCGAATAGACTCCAAGTAAGTTTTCTTTATTGCACCTACTAATAACTCCTTTTCTTTGCCTTCATTGGACGTGATGCCTTTTAGCCGTTATTCTTTGTTCCTTTTCGGTCCCATCCCGAACGCCATGCGGGGGCTGCGGAGGTGTACGCTTCGCCACTGACTATAGTATTTTTCTTTCCGAGTCTCCATCATTTTCCTCATCTCTTCTTTTTTTGGAACGCTTCGATTATTCATTCCCCTCAAAGAAAACATCGCCATCCTCTCCACTCTCCCTCCGATCGATGAATTCAGTTTTGGATTCGTATACTTTCGATTTCAGAGATTCCACTCCGTCTCATTCTATACGCCGGTCCCTGGTCCATCTGCCGTATATTTTAACATTCGTTGCTTTCATTATTCTTCGGCATTGCGTCACTCTCTTCCGTCTCCCATCTCGCCCTCCTCTCTCTCAACCTCTTCTCTCTCCCCCCCATCTCTCTCACCCCTTATCTCTCTCTCCCCCTATCTTTCTCTCTCCCCGATCTCTCTCTCCCCCCTCTCTCTCTCCAATTCTCCCCCCTCCCCTCTTCTCCCCTCCTCTCTTCTCTCCGTCGCCCCTTCTCCCCCTCCCCCGCTTCTCCCCTACACCTCTTCTCCCCTACACCTCTTCTCCATATTCTCCACCTCCTCTCTTCTCCCTCTCTCCTACTCTCCCTCCCCTATTCTCCCTCTCCTCTTACCCCCTCCCATCTTCTCTCCCTCCCCTCTTCTCCCCCTCCTCTCTTCTCCCACTCTCTTCATATCCCCGTCCCCTCTTCTCCCCGTCCCCTCTTCTCCCCGTCCCCTCTTCTCCCCTACACCTCTTCTCCCCCACACCTCTTCACCCCCACACCTCTTCTCCTACCCCTCTTCTCCCCCTCCTCTCTTCTCCCACTCTCTTCATATCCCCGTCCCCTCTTCTCCCCGTCCCCTCTTCTCCCCGTCCCCTCTTCTCCCCTACACCTCTTCTCCCCCACACCTCTTCACCCCCACACCTCTTCTCCTACCCCTCTTCTCCCACCCCTCTTCTCCCACCCCTCTTCTCCCCTCTCCTCCCCTCCCCTCCCCCTCCCCTCTCCTCCCCCTCCCCTCTTCCTACCTCCCTTCTCTCTCCCCCCGTATCCCTCCCCCTCTTCTTCCTCCCCCTCTTCTTCCTCCCCCTCTTCTCCCTCCCTTTCTTCTCCCTCCCCTTCTTCTCCCTCTCCCCTCTTCTCCCCCTCCCCTCTTCTCCCCCTCCCCTCTTCTCCCCCTCCCCTCTTCTCCCACCTCTCTTATCCCCGCCCCCTCTCCCCCTCCCCTATTCTCCCCCTCCCTTCTCCTCCCCCTCCCCTCTTCTCCCCAAACTTCTCCTCCCCCTCCCCTCTTCTCCTCAAACTTCTCCTCCCCTCTCATCCCCCTCCCCTCTCCTCCCCCTCCCCTCTTCCTCCCTCCCTTCTCTCTCCCCCCGTCTCCCTCCCCCTTTTCTCCCTACCCTTTTCTCCCTCCCCCTCTTCTCCCTCCCCCTCTTCTACCTCCCCCTCTTCTCCCTCCCCCTCTTCTCTCTCCCCCTCTTCTATCTCCCCCTCTTCTCCCCCCCTCTTCTCCCTTCCCTTCTTCTCCCTCCCCCTCTTCTCTTTCCTGCCTTTATCCCTCTCTCTCTCCCTTCTTTTTCCTCTCTTTCCTCGTCTCACTTTCCGAGTTACTTCAAAAATACACGAATAATGCACATAATCAATAAATTATTTCGAAATCTAGAAACTCTACCTCGTAATAAGTTTTTTTGTGTGTGTATGAGGCATAGATAATTAACAATTAAAATTGGCTAATTAGATCACGCAATAAATGGTCGTTGGTCACTCTGATCCGGTCCCAAGAACTAGGACCTAGTTCTTGGTGATAAAATTTCTGGCCTGATGCACAGTGAGTTTGGCGACCCAATGACTATAAGATACTGATAGAGGCAGAACGTTGAGAAATTTAATCCGGCAGACCAAATGGGAACACAACTAAGCCAGTACAAATTTAACGAGAATAGAAGTATGGGAGGATAGATAAAGGCGACGGGGTTGTAATTTATGGTAGAAGCGATGGAGATCTTTATTTCGTTCACTGTTTTGGCTTCACACTGGGATTTTTTCTAGGATAAAATTCCTGTGACAGCGTAAGAACAAATAATGGCACCAGTCGTCACTGTTATATGATACCCGCCGAAATTTTTCACCAAGAAGGAAAAGGTCTATTTTTGACCTTCAAGCCATTATCATAGGCAAAGGCTGAATAAAGAAATCGACATCATGAGCGCAGCAGACCTACGGAATGAATTCAAAGTTCATAAAACAGCTCTCTAAAAAAAATATACATGCATGGATTCCATGAATATACAGAGTTATCATATGCTTAAAATTTACATGGACTCACTAAAATTAACGCACCACAGAAATGCATAGCGTTGGTAAAAATAAGGGTACAGTAAAAATAATTCTTTTGTTATTATTCGGGAAAACTCCGCCTTAAACCTTTTAAACCGTTAGAAATGGACTATACATCGTTATTAGTTCCTTTTTATTATTCCTATGAAGTTCGCCTTACGATTCATAATTAGATGCTAATATAGAGCAAGAGTAAAGAGCAGAGGTGTGGGAATACCGCCCAATTTGCCGCTCCAACTGTTACAAAAAACTTTGTTTATAACTAAAGAATTTTGCGCGTTGAACTTGCCCGATTTTCCAGCGATAAAAACCTATCCTAATTCTAAGGTTAGAGACTCTCGTTCTATCCTGCCGGAACAAGTAAAAACGAAAGAAAAACAAACACACTGAGGACTAACCAACTTAGGACACCAGGAGGATGTGTATGGCTGAGATAAAAGAGGTCCTTTCGGAAGGAGAAGATAAGGGCGAAAGGAAAAAAAACTGAGCTCGAAAATTAGTTCGGTTAGCCCCAAACCAATCTTTCCTCGGAAGCCAAACCCCAATATCCCTAGTCCAATCGTATTCCTTATTAGCCCACCCGAGCCACCGTCTCCGCAATATACGACAGCTAAACACTGCGCTCACTCCCAATCCTTCCTCCCTTTATCTCCGTCTTCCAAGATTCTCAATCTATTCCAAGCCTCCTAGCTCCCCCATATAAACAGGTTGAGAGAGAAAAGTGACTCCTTTAACCAAAAGATTCGTGGGTTCGTGTATCCTTGGCCGCCATTACGCGAAAAAAAACGACATTAGCATACAAATTAAAAAAGAAAACTAGATAAACTCTCCGAGAAACAAAAGTCATTAAATTTGACTTTCGGAGTTTATTGTCCATTATTTTTTCTTCTTCTGGGATCGATTCAAAGTTAAGATTTTCTCGTCGAAAGATTTACACACGCCTCCGTGATTTTAATTGCGGATGAATGCGGAAATCGCGAACAATTGTATTTTTTTACCGAGACCATGTTAATTAGAAACTGGGGTAAACAACCCAAGAAAATGAATAATTAAAGTTCCATTTAGGGTGCTTGTGGGACGAGGAATGAGTTACGGTGAACGCTTTCAAATATATTCAGCGTTTCCTTACGGGCGGGACACGGCATGAAATCGCTCAAAAAAATCGCATAGTAAGGTAGGAGAAAAATCGCTGGAATAAGGGGTTGCACTGGGAAAATCTCGTTGCGGTGCGGAAAATGGGAAAAAATGCAAATCTTAGCTTTTCAACAAAACATTTTTCTTAATAGAGTAATTAGGTAAAGAACTGAACCCCATTTTAAAAGAATACTCTTGCCAGTTTTGTGGAAGGGAAACTTTCGAACATTAATCTCTCAATTTAAAAGAAATAGAGCTCTATCGATGTTGATAAAAAAATTCAACAAGTCAACCTTGACCGTTTGCATATTGAAATCCAAAAAACATTTAATAGCCCACTGCATCATTGCGATTCGTCATTGTTTATGAATATCCATTCAGATGTATAAATTTTAAAATAACAAAGACTATTCTCCATCCTAGAAGACCATTTTCGTTGAAGAGAGCAATATTTTAAAATAGTCTGTCTTTTTGATATTCCAGGATGGATAATATTAATAATCAGTACGCTCTGAGGCAAAAGGGTAAGGAAAGTAGTTGAATAGAAAAACGAACATACTAGAACTCCAATTTAGAGTCCTAGAAACGGTTTATTCGGATTCAGTATCGCCCTTCAAAGCAAAGAAACAAAAAATCACCTCTGCGTGATTAAAACGCATCGTATCGCATAGAAACGGTCGTCAAGTAATTCATTTAACTTCATCCCACGCCGGAGTTGTAAAAAACAGTAGACGATCGAGGGGGATCGGGAAAGTGTTGAGAACACACATTAATCTATCTCCTTAACCGTAAAGTCAGATTTCTCATTTAACATCAACTTCGCCGTAGTCTCCACCTCTACCTATCAACCCACATTAACTTAAAATCTGGGAAATGCCTTCAGAAACATCGCTAACGGCGCCAAATCTCCGTGGCTACAAATTTTAAAATTCCACGCCAGATTCGAAAAGGTAATTTGTTGGATAGAATAGGGTGCATGTTGTGTGTGTCTAGATTATCGCTGAGGTGAATGATAACGTTTCAATGCATTCCTTTTCCTATACTTCAGCGCAAACCTGCTTTCTCGCTAATTGACGTTATCTATTTCATTAAAAAAACACAGAGAGGAATATTCGAAACTCTACGGTGTAATGTTTTAAGGGAAACGTACGCCAAACATTCCTGTCTTCAGTGCAAGAACCTAAGTCCTCTCTCTCTCTCTCTCTCTCTCTCTCTCTCTCTCTCTCTCTCTCTAATGCGACCCAAAATCGTCCTTTTTTTGCCACCCTTGACGGCGCCTCTTTGCGCTGAGAAACCACCGTCGGATGGAGGGGAACTTGAGGGTGAAAAAGAAGATAGCACCACATCGACTGCGTCGCCGCAGACATTTCGGGAAAGGAAAAAAAATACGTAGTGCAAGATGTAAACGTCGCGATAAAGCTGAGCGAGAGGGATCTTTTTGGAACAGAAGGAAAGATGGGATCTGGCGTAGGAGACGAGAAAGTTCCGAGAGAGAGAGAGAGAGAAGAAAAGGAGGGCGCCTGGAAGAGACAGCCGACTCATACATTCGATCCAAAACATAAAAATGAGAGGCGACGAAGGAGGAGGAGGCCGACAAGAAAAAGAGAAATAAAAACCACCCGTTTTTCTCTTTCGCCCTTCAAATTTTATTGTTTTTTCACACAGAGGAATCTCCCGCCATTCCCTAAAAGTTTTCCACCGGCGCTCCCTATCTTAATTACCTCGAATTTATTCCCTGGGGGAAACACCTAATGAATACCAAATTGATGAATAATAAGCATTCCGCCACGTTCGGGGAAGGGACGAGATGGGAAATTTCGGCCAAGTTTTCTTCGGATGGGGAATTCCGATGCTCCCAACTTAAATTATGGATCACATAGAGCGTTTTCATGAGTGAGCATCTCCGCCATCTTTTTCCACGCGATCCGTGTTGTGTTTCGGCGGCCTAACGAAAAATAGATTAATACTTCCGACGGAGTTGCCATGGACTTCAAGGACGATGCGTTGCAGTTTCCAAAGACGACGCGTGACAAATGAGCCGCTAAGAATAATTTACGTAGCTGATAAAAATATTTGACTGGTCGACATTTAATCTCGGGTATGTTCCGATCCCACACCTTTACCTTTTCCGGTATTATTATACTCGTAGCCCAATTAATTCGAGAGTTTCCATGTTGTTCCAACTGTTTTGTTAAAAATTAAATTTTAAAGGGCGTCCGTTGAGGAAGCCGTAGTAGCTCCGCGAACGATATTTACAGAAATAATCAGTGGGATAGAATTCAAATTATGGCATTCCACTAAGGAAAACGTTTCATTTGGTTACGTAGGCTGTTCTCTTTTAAGTGAAACGTTTTCTCTGAAGGAATGCATAATGAAAGCATTCTCTTCGCGAGAGAGGACGAAAAAGATTTTTACATCTTCGAGATGAAATTTCAGGAGGGAAAATCGGCTGCATGAATTTTTGAGCCAAGTACATTTTTGAAGTATTCGAAGATGCGTTTTCGATAAGAAAGAAGAATGGATATGGGAAAGCGATGTCTGGTCATCAAAGATACTGTGGACATCTTCACTGGAAGAAATATAACTCGAATGTGACCGCCAGCGTAGCGGCGACATATTTATGTAATTTCGTAGCAAGCGCACGACTGACTTGTTATTGACTTCCACTATAGTATGTTTCTCGTCTTATGAAGCTTGACCTTGAAAACCTCTGTGAGTGACTATTTCTGCATCCAATCAACGCTCGAGTAACGGGCGACGGAGAGGGGAGAAGCTCAGTCTCTCTCTCGCCATCGTGCTGTTCACATCGCTCTTAGTCGACTATATTGCCAGCTCTACTGCGTTCACGCTTCCGTTGCGATCTCTTTATCGCTTTCACTTTGCACCTTGTTATCATTTTAACGCAATGGAAAATGGCCGGTAGTAATATACAATGACCGTAAGTTTTTCTGCGACGCGTCGCCTTTCATTCGCAAGCAGATCATTTCAAGAGCGGATATCTGGCAATGCTGTTAGGTTTTTCATGCATTTCGAAAGCCGCGGGTGACGGGGGAGAGGGAAGGGGGAAGAAGGGGAGAGGGAAAAGGTTCTCATAGGCTACTTGCTATGTGAAGGTCAAGCTTCATAAGACGAGAAACATACTATAGCAACGTCACAAAATTAAAGATAAACTTTTGTGAGTAAACATCTTTTAATGATTAAGATAACTTGTATAATTTAACCCCAAATTTGCACAAATGCTTTAAGACTGTACGTATATGGGAGTGTGCCATCTATATCAGCGTTTCCCAACCTATGGTCCGCGGACCACTTGTGGTCCACGAAGGTTTTGTTGGTGGTCCGCTGAGATCTCCAAAATTAGTTTATTTGTAGGTCATACCTCATATTTAGCTGGGATTTTTTGGGAAACATTAAGCAGGTCGTACACTATTACAGGTATTGAATATTTTCATTAACGGTATTTTTACTTGAACATTTTCCCACCCCTTCATACCTCCCGATTCCACCTCTCTGCCAACCGTAACTTACACATACTGATCTTATTATCTCATAAGCTGAGAGTGCTCGTGCCGTTTTGAATTCACCTGCGTGTATACTTGTAATTGGTCAATTAATCTACGTAACCAAGTACCCTATTTTCTTAAAAGTATATACAGTAAGTAGGTTAGTGTAAGTAAATATGTGGTCCGCGAGGCATGAAAGGGTTGCAAAAGTGGTCCGCGGAGTTCAAAAGGTCCGGAAACGCTGATCTGTATTATAACATTTTATTTTTAACTAATGAATTTTATTACTGTAAATGTGTGAGTGATATTTACTACCCATGTTGATTTAAGGTATAAGCAATGGGAAAAACATCTGCTCGGTTTTTCATAACTTACTGTTGGATGGCTACGCTTTTGGAGCTTGCAAACGATCTCTAAAATTTCACCATCCAGCAGCCGCTTCGGCACAACTGTTCTTTGCGGGAATAATCATCAATTTTAATTTATAAACTCCTCACCTCTTAACTTTTAGATCTATTTAAAAAACAAGCACACATACTCTTTCTCTAGGTAGTTTATTGACTGCGTAATAAATAAATAATACACACACACATACATATATATATATATATATATATATATATATATATATATATATATATATAGATGTCAACAAGGTGTTGGGATGAGGAAACCCAGTGAAAACTCACCAATCAGACGACTTCAGCTTGGCGAGGCCCCGGGGATGTCGAAGCGACACCCGGGGCCTCGCCAACCTGAAGTCGTCTGATTGGTGAGTTTTCACTGGGTTTCCTCATCCCAACACCTTGTTGACATCCATATATCTATTTTACCTTTCCTTTTCCGTGAGCTGTTATATATATATATATATATATATATATATATATATATATATATATATATATATATATATATACTAGTGGAAGGTGCTTGCATACTGCAAGCATTTCATCTCGCCTTGAAACAACATTCATTTTTAAGACAGATATTTCATCATTACAAATATTTTTTAAATTCTAAGGATTTCATCTCCACAGCGGTTTTGTTTTTCCCGTATGTAAAAATAATAGATTAGAACAATCCCCAAACTTTGCAATTTTAAGAATTTTATACTTTCTTAATTATGGGGTACTAATGATACACATTTCTGCCAAATTTTAAAGTTGTAGCACTTCAAGAAGTGAAATAATGTTTTTTTAATTGTTTAAAATTTAAACATTTTTAACGGCCGCCGCAATATATTTATGGAGAGATTCAGATATTTATTTGTGCAAATGCACTACTTTGTAAATAACTTGAAATTTTCAGCTTCATAGCTCATTCCGTAGTGCCTAAACACTTATCTAATTGTTTAAACTTTAAGAATTTTTAACTGACATACAAATTTAAATATCAAAATTTTTATAATCCCTATTTCGTTTTTTTTAAGAATTCTACTTATAAAAAAAATTTCAACTCCGTAGTACTTTTTGAAATACGTAAACATTGAAAATTTGTTTACACAATTGCGAATTTCTAGCGGCCGCATTGTTGCACTTTTTCAAGATTTTCGTTTTTTCTAGTCGGTTTTGCACAAAATCGTAGTATGAAAAAAGTTTCGAATCTCCAGCTCATCTGGAAGTGCCTAAACATTAGTATCCTCCTATATGTTAGATGTTATATCCTCCTCCTCTGTAAGAAACGTCTATATATAATGATGGTTACTCTATCTGCATCGCTGAAGAAGGGCATATGCCCGAAAAGCTTACGTGTGTTTTATTTTGTGTGCGTGTTTTCTGTCTCTTCGACGCCCCCAGCAGCCTGCCAACTTGGTAAGTGTCCGCTGGGCTTCCTTCAACACCTTGTTGCCACCCTCATCACTACCTTTTCTTTTCCTTAAGTTTATATATATATATATATATATATATATAATATATATATATATATATATATATATATATATATATATATATATATATATGCGTGCGTGTGTGAACCGACTTTCAGTGGTGGCATACGGAACATTTTTTTAGCAAATTCAAATTCTTATCTAATTCTTATGGACGCATAATAATCAGGAAGTAACACTATTTACCGAGATTATGTAAGAATGCAGAGGCAAGATTTGTGATAAGCGAAACGAAAGCGATGACTTTTCCCAGAGGCTTATACGTCGAATAATAAGAGGCGGAACAGCCACTTAGCTGGAAAGTTGTTTACGTTCAGTGAAAGAGAGTTACTTTGCATAAATTCCCCCGCAAACTTTCCCTCTGCTATTAAAACCCATTTCTCTCCTCTAGCAGTATAATCTCTGAACTTCATATGAAAATCATACGATAGAAGCCGAACTTTTGTACGAAGTCCTCAAGCTGATTGACGAATAATCGCCTCCGATCACTAAACAGAAAATTAAACTTACACTTTGCGTAGAGTGAGGCACCTTCATCAAAGAGGAAAAAGAAATTCAAACTTTAAAGGTACTTATGGCGGGTTTTCATCTTGTAGTTAAAAAATCTGATGTCGCCACCACATGACTTTCTCCATACCTGTAATATTTCTAACAAGAGTGGAAAGGTGCACACACCATGATTGCGTACATGCGAGGCGAAGACGTTCTTTACGGTTTATGTAATCATGTCAAAAGCGATACATAATAACGGCTTAGTATAATGTCTTCGAACTGAAATGCCAGTAGTGATGCGAAGGATATGTCGAATTTTTGATTAACCGACTAATTTTCTAATCAATTGTAATTAATAAAACAACAAAACAATTATTTAAAACATGCCTCACTCAAATAGTAGTAATGTAATATTTATGTTCACGTTAATTCCTTCTTCGTAAATTACCCATTTCATTTCACTTACGCACGCTGTGTATATGTAAAGAAAACAATCGTATTTACGTACATGTCTTCATCGTAGATTATTCAATTCCCTTAATTTTCCAAATGTTGTTTGCGCACGAAAGAAAATTAAACTAATTAGGTATTTACAGCAGATATTGTTTACTTCAGTTGTCATGAAGATTTTATTCTTTGAAAACAATTAAAAAACGCGGGAGAAATTCTGTTCAAATTGATCTACGACATTCTCGTTTGATTTTCATGAAATCGGCTACTCCTTCGATAAAAAGGTACTGAACAAAACATATGCTATTGGATTAGTTCTACAATGTCGTTTGAAGATTTTTTTGTTGCGATATTGTACGAGATATGAGGAAAGATCATTTTTTGTCACCAGTAAAGTGGCACTCCCGATTAGGCCACGTAAACCATTTAAATCATTTTCTTAGTTTCTTGCCCCATGTCCTATTTACCAAATTTCATCAACGTCCGCCCAGTAGCTTCTGAGGTGAAACATGTGGACGGACGGACGGACACGACCTGACAATAAGGTGTTCTTTTTTACTTATAGTATAGAATGCCTAAAAATTCCAAATACGTTAAATGATAATAAATATTTTAAATAACTGCGAGAAAAATTCGAAGACCTTACAAAGTACATACATAAAAAATGAGTCTTCTGATATTGGGTAAAACCACGAAGCTCCAACGGTTAAGAATAAAAAGCAGCGTAAATAAATAAATAAGCGTAAACAAAAGTCTTACAAAATTCGCCCAAAGGTGGTGGTAGCTAAAAAGGATGCTTTTTAAAATATCTCTTAAAAATGCATTATATGGGAAAATATTTCGAACGAACATTGTAGACAATTAAATTTTCTACAACGTTTATTCCAATAGCTTTTTACATTGATCAAGTATTAAAGCAAATATTTTAAAACAACGAATAAGTGACGAGATAACACCCACATTCGTTCGACTGATTTTATCCAAAAACTAATCAACTTTTGTCCCTTTGGTAAAAGCATCAAATGTAAAATTTCGCTATAATTTGATAAATAGTTTTTGAGTTAGAGCTCCCACAATATTCCTATCACACACAGACATCATCGAGGAAATGGCCAAAACGTTCATTTCCGTTGAAATCTCGAAATCTGTTTTTTTCATGAAACAATACTTTCCCCTATACTACATATGGAGAAAGTAAAAAATATCTTTCGTCTTCTAACGCAGGGCCAAATATTGCATGCACTGTAACGAACCTGAAAATATTATCCTTAACTCGATTTTTTCCGCTGTAATTTATCATAACCTTCCGATACTGGCTTCGTCTGAATCGAAAAATTTACCGTCGGCCTGGATATTTAGTATGTATTTCTAATGATTTGTAGTAAATTTGTATTCGGGGTCTTGATAATTAAATGCGCCTACTCTCATTCCGCCAGATACTGTCAGAGCAACACATTTCAATGACGGTCTTTTAATAATACGAAGAGTTTCAAAGTTTTTTTAGTCGTTTCCAGTGGAGGATTGGCTTCGGAAACTTCCTCAAGGGGATGGGGTTGGTCGATTGGAAGAGAAGAGGGAGCCGATCTCCGTTCCCTCCTGCGATCACCGTTCCCTCCTTCGATCACCGACGATCACACTTCATTTGGAATATCCCAATCGCAGCAAGATCTTTCTTGCTCATGTCTTAAGCAATTAGGACCTTTATTCCGGCGCGATAATCAATTTAAATTCAAGGGAACACGAAATGATGAACTCCGATTGAAGATCGAGCGGGATGACAGAAACTTCCAAGTGTCGAGACGAAAGTTATATGAGATTCTGTTTGAACCGTTTCTCTTCTTAAACGATTCCGAAAAAACGCGGAATTTATTTATGGTAATGAAATGTCGGAGAAGCAATGGGGTGTCGTCGTTAGGCATAGAATGTATAAGATCAGAATCGGGCGAAGAGATAACTTTTCAATGTCGGTTAAAAATTAAGTCGCCAGGGGGCTGATTCGTCCTCTTCGTAGAAAGGGTCCTCCCATAAACCCTGGAGGACGAGATGCATATTTTATACGCGTTGGGTATTTTTTATCCAAACGCCGAAGAGCTTTATACATTGCGCCAAATAAATTGTTACCCTTATAGATCACTAACGCATTAATCCCTGCAATGGGTAGAAATCCATGAAACATCGTCAGCGGCCAACGGGATGATTTTCTGGACACTGAATATTTTTCACCCAACTGATCTACGGTATCCACTCCCCCTTAGTTCCATTATTGATAAAACTAAATCCCACCAACGGGAAATCCATTAAATCTTATATTATGCATTACACATTTGTGGTACAATGTTACAAAAAATTAATTAGTTTTTACCTAGTCTCTCCTGTATTAATTTATCGCGCTTGGCCGCGCGTGTGAAAAATACCCGCTCTCTGCTTCCAGACTCAAATAAATACTCATAAGCAACTGGTCGTAAGAATAACAAAACACAAGACTAGAACTAACAGGGAGAGTCCAAGTGGATGGTATTGGGGAGTAGGCTCAAATAATGCCGATGTGTCTTATATTTTTTGCTTGGGTATTTTTTTATGCAGGCGCGCGTCCTCCCAGATTAAGACAAGGAAGAATCAGGCCGGACGTGTCTGCCCCCGCATTCTAGTCCTCGCCCTCCGGCATGGCGGCGTGGTAAGTCCAAGTTAAAGTGTTTGGTGTTTAATGGCCGGGTGATCTCGCGCAGGGCGAGTTGCACAGGGTTCCTCAATTCTCTAGGGATTTTCTTGATCTTGTTTACAAATCTTCGGCGCGTTAATTCTTGTGGGTCTTTAAGAACAGTCACCGAATTAACAACAGAATCTGCTACAGAATCGCCGGATTTGGTCGCTTCGTAAAGGTGACAAGGTGTCAAGTACAAGCCTCTCCGAAGCGCAAGCAAGCATTCTCAAACGCGCTGAGACTTTTTAGTTAATTTCAGGCGAAAATTATTTGCCAGAAATATCTTTATGAAGCGTTTTCGTAATAAAACACCCGGACCGATGTTATTTACGTTGCAAATAAAACATAGCTTCCAGGTGGAAAAATATTAACTCATTTATATCTGCCAAGATATTCCAGTACACATTTTATCACATAACTATATTAATTACGTTATAGCGATACCACATATGAAGAAGGTAGTATGAAAACATGGGCGCCTCCTTTGTGCCATATTGCATGTTTTTCACTAACGTGCAAAATATTTATGATTTTTTAAAATCTTTGTTTATAAAAAGCTACCATTTCCTTAAATTAGAAAAGAAATTCTCCACAACGGAGACATTTGCCATGGTATGATAATAATTTCTATAAATAAAGGAGTGCATATCTATTCGAAGGAGAGGAATCGTCGAAAAAAGGAAAATCTGCCGATAAAAAAAAGACAAAAAATGACCCGAACACAGCCATTTCGCTCCGAAAAAAGAACGAGACCAAGATAACACCCTTTAAGCTTTAAGAGAAAAACTTGGGAATGCCAATATCGGGGAAATGAGGTGGAAAGGCAACACTCGGGAGCTGAGAAGACTCGGCAAATAAGAGGGGTGGACCTGTGGAAGGATACGGACAGAATGTCGTTTTGCGTCACCGCGAAGGCACTGCAGAACACGGGCTGCAGGCGAACTACGAAATGTTCAGCGCAGAACGAACACCCTGTTAAAATTCGCGATGAGAAATTCCATTTGTTTTCATGATTATTGTTTTCGCGTCAACCAACTGACGATGCTGTTTAACAAGGGTACGCAAGGTTATAATCATGCGGAGTGGCAAAAAATTTTAAACGAATAAAAATATGCAAAATTTTTTAAAGAAAGGTAATATAGATCATTGATTTATTCGTAGTTTGAAATACATCCTAGATACTTTTCTTACTTGGGTCATAAAATTATTCTAGTTGAAGTGATATTGGGGATATAAATTCTACCTCTTGGTGTAGTTTTGTTTACATAACACAGGAGTAGAAGACTGCGTAAAACTGTTGGACTCAGGCAAAGATAAATCACTCAAGGTGTCGTTGAGAAGAACCAATGATTAACACCGATACGGAGTGGGATTGGAAAAACATTATCAGTGAGATATTTCTATATTAGAAATATTTTTTCATTCAAAAGATCTCACCGCCGCAGCGATTTTCGTTTTTCCCTTAGGTAAAAATATTAGATTAAAACAATCCACAAACTTTGCAATATAATTCGTGTTTTCAAATTACTTCTTGTTTAATTTAATTAATATCCGTTACAATTTTGTATCAATAGTTAATTAAAACTTCCCCCAGCGAAGCCGGGATAAAATTAGCTAGTAATAAATGATTTCCATTTCATAAATTAAAAAGGAACTCGTCTTAACTTAGGCCAGAATTTATCTTCAACAAACGTAGACTTTTAGTGTTTAAAACAAATTTTTGAACGAATGGAGGCGCTGTGCTGTGAAGTCCAAGTCCGTTCTATTCTATTCAATCTTATATTATATTGCCGTAATCATCGTAGGCGAACTTTTTGGTTGGTTGGTTACAGCTTATTGGGAAGCTTATATCTCCGCCGCTGTTTGGGCTATTTTGGTCATCTATAATTTGTAAAGATGCGGGAATCTCCTGTTCTTTAACGGTACTAAATTTAACCGGAAACGTTAAATATTTTCTTTTTTAAAGGTGGTTTTCCGACACCCCTAAATTCCGTAAGAAAAGCATTGGAATCAGTTTCGGGCATTATAAAATCGCATTTTAAAATTGGTTAGAATCAAGATAAGAAGTCGAGACCTAAACGGTTTTGTTGGAAAAAGAAAAAGTTCATTTTGGTTACCGTTAAAATTCAATTACGTTCCGAATTTCCCGGAAAATTCCGTTTTAATACGAAAAAACGCGACTTTTAAATAATGAGAATTGTCAGTTACCATGGCCACCTCATTTGAGCGAGTGGTAATATTGTGTGTATACTCGCGAGCCCGTTGGTGATATTACGTCATTTGGTTTGTTTAAATGGATTTTATATTTATTTCTGCTAGATTCATTTCGAATGATTTTTAATCCGAAAAGGTTATTTAAAACATTATAAATTAGTTTGAGGATTTTTAATTACATAACATTATGCCGTATGTAAATTAAGTAGAATTCTTTAATAATCCAAATCGAGGTCCTTGTCGACAGGATGAAACATCTAATAATGAGATAATGACAGATATACGGTTTAGCGGGGAGGTTTTCCGTAATTTACGAGTTCGAGGGATGTGAAAATATATTACGTTTTAATTCAATAATTCTACCTTTAAGTTGTTTTGTGTTGATCGATAAGTTAATTTTGTTATTTTATCAAAAAATTAATTTTTATATTCCTTAATCATTGTCGGTTACTTATAACAATTTCTTTAAATTTCATTTTGAATTATAGTAAACTAATGATGTGTTGTAAAATAAATGGTTTTAAGAAATTTTGCTGACATTGCAATTTTAAAATTTAAAAGCAAATGAATATCAACAATATTTTTTGTTTTAAGTGAGCAAATCAAAACTGTTATACATGCGAATCATGTATCAGGCTCTCTAGTTACAATTCATTAGCAAATTCGTCGGTGTATCAATTTCAGTTCGTAGACATTATACTAAGACATTAATGTTTTCATTTTTGAGATGATTACATAAATCTTAAAGAACGCCTCTGCCTCGCATGTATGCACGCATGATGTGTGCATCTTTCCACTCCTCTTTACGGTGGTGCTCAAGCTCACCACCACGCTCATCACCACCACCACCGGGGCAAAGAAATTATTTTTAAAAATCTGATGTGGCCACCACATGACTTTCTCCATATCTGTAATATTTCTAAAAGCACCAAATAGGTTACATAATAAATATTTTAAGAAACTGCGAGAAAATTTTAGACTTAACAAACAGAAATAAACTCAAACCATAGCCGCCTGTTATTGGATATAGCCACAAAGCTCCAACAATTAAAAAAAAAGTAGCGTTACTAAGACGTAACTAAGCGTCAATTGTTAACAATAGCCGTCGGTAGGAGGCGTGGTGGTGGCAGCTAAAAATATAAGATATCTCTTAAACAATTCATTATATGGAAAAATATTTCCGACAAAGGTTGTAGAAAATTAAATTTCCTATAACTTTTATACCATTTTATTTTTACATTTATCTAATATTAAAGCAAATATCTCAAAATAACGGATAAGTGGCAGGAGTAAACACCCACTTCCGTTTGACCGATTTTAACCAAAAACTAATCCGTTCTTCTGACTTTTATAAAAATGTTAAATATTAGTTAGAACGCCCACAAAAAAGCTTACACACAGACATCACCGAGAAAATGGTCAAAACGTATTTAGGGGACCTCAAAACGTGTATTTCCGTTGAAATCTCGAAGTCGATTTTTTTCATGAAAACAATACTTTCCCTTATACTACGTATGGAGAAAGTAAAATTCGGATGACAAGAGTAAATACCCATTTCTGATTCAACGATTTTTACCGAAAGCTAATTAACTCTTGTGGCTCTAACGAAAATATGAAATATGACATTTCGCGTCTACAAGATTAATAGTTTTTGAGTTCGATCACCCATAATATTTGTATGACATACACACAGACACATATATATCATCGAGAAAATGTCAGGTGAGTCTTCTGACCTGAGAAAGCCGACTGCAACGCCGGCGAAACGTCTTCTAAATAGCCGTACAACGCGGTGAAACCGATAGCCACGCAGTCTATATAATCTGTAATGTTGACGTAATACCTTCGTCGTAAATTACCGATTTCTTTTCAATTACATACTTTGTGTATACGTAAAGAAAATAGACGCATTTACGTTCATTTTTTCGTCGTAGATAATCCATTATCTATCATTTTCAAAATGTTGCGTGCGCACGAAAAAATTAAACTATCTAGTGGTACCCGCAAAAACTTTTGCGAAGTCAATCAGAAATCTGCATGTTTACCCGAGCTGTCAAACATAGTTCGGAGATTGATTTATCTTGCAATTACCTACGACTCGCATGTGAAAATGAGATTCACTTAATAACGAAGTGAAACGAAATGACGATGGCTGCAACAACAATTTAACTCAATGTATTATAAAAGGATATACCGCATTGCATTCTCGTGCATTCCGTCAGGCAAACCGACTTCTTACGTCGGTGTTTAACGTGGAATATACGATGAATGCTATCAAGTAGAAAGTAATGGAAGAAGAAACTCTGTAAAAGTTTCCATTTTACTTTTTTAAATCTATATATCTCGACTGTTTTTGAGAGTTGGGCCTTGTCACTTACCCTATTTCCGTTATGTAACATATGCTATCGAACAGTGGAATTTGATAAAATCCATGAAATCGTCGATTCGAAATTCGCAAATCCACTCGTACTTCTACTATTAGAACTAATTACGCAGCGAGTTAGCTTCAACCCTGCCTCAGCAACCCCTCACTTGGACAAAAATACAATTCCATGGGCCTGCTTAAGCTATCACGAGGCCAGAATGACTGTTAAATAACAATGGCGAATCATAATAGTACATTCAAACGATCGCCCAAGACGCGTAATAATCTTTGTTAACTCCGGTTGATACGCAAGAATACATCGTATTTTATACAATAATAAACGCTGAAGGCTGATATGGCGTCTCGACAGGAATAAATATTCACCGACTGACATAGCATTCACGTAAATAGGAAGTTAAAATTCAATCTGACTCGAAAGCGACGCCGCTCAAATTCTTGGAGTACTTTTGGAAATGAGTGTACATATGCGGGGTTTTCCCGTCTCATCTACTTCCATTCAGAGAAATACTTAATGGCGTTTGCCAAAAAGTTTGCTTTTATGGCGGCAAGCTACCGAGTCAGGCGTGAAGATGTGCAACATTTGTGTTATTACCTCAGAGAAAAAATACGAAGTTATCTCCGTACGTTTTCGGTCGACGCAATAACGTCAATGTTTGCGAAGTTTCTTTCGTTCGCGCGGTTTGTTTCGTTGCAACGATACTGATATCAGAGAGAGAGCTTGGCAGTAGCAGGTCGCGAAACTCGATGAGATGTTATGTCACTTTACGTTATATACTTAAATGTTTAAGAAATATATCTTACACATTATCGTTAAGGAATGGAAACTCCGTAAGCATACATATTTTGATCAATATAAATTCGGCCATTTTTTAGTTAATCAATATTTGTTAATTTTCGACTACAATAAGCCACCCTCGTAATACTGCCCGGTTATTTTCAACAAAGCCTCTGTTCTAGATGTTAATTTAAATCAGTGGTTCCAAAAATTTTCGGTCTGAGTGCTACACGCAGGAGAAAATTAATTTGAAGAATTATCGACGAAAAATAAAGGATAGTGTCGATGTTACATGATTTGTTGTGAATTGATTTATCCATTTCCATTTTATGTTGCATCCTGTCCTTGAATCGCTAAACTCATGGCGGGCCAAATGAAAACACTCTACGAGCTGATTGCGAGTTGATATTCCCATTCCCCTCAATCGGATGTATTCTTAAATCATTTTCGCGCAAAATTCTTTGATACTTGGCCCGAATTTGGGTCCCTAGGGCAAGAGTAAACATGACTCCGACAGTGGTAGAGATTTTCAGAATAAAGGACCATCGGCAGTGGCGGATTCAAGAGGAGAAGAGGCAATGCATCGCCACTCCCTCTGCTTTTGGAAGTTTCTGGATAAGCCCCTGACTAACATAAGATTTCTCTAAAAACGCGAGTACTGGAGAGCCCAATTCGATTTTTTTTTCGCGAACACAATACTTCCTCCATATACTTCGTAGTTGAGAATTAAGAGTTAAATAAAAACTCCCGAGTTAAAATGTTTAATTATAGCTTAATTCAAAGCAAACTGAAGAATAAAAAATAATTTTTTTCCCAGAACTTAATATTAGCATATGAAAACATTTAGTTGCAAGCCAAATAGTTAAAAGCCGTTCACACAACTGTAAAATTCAACCTGGTAAACAAAGTTCAAGAGATAATACGCAAATATATTTATTGTGAATAAGTTTTGCTTTCGCCATTTTCATCCCGCTGTCTAACGGCTTCACTCTCCTCTCGGTCGCATTTTGTCGATGTTTATTTTAAATGCACAAATTTACTCGGGCTTCACCGATTTTGTTCTTCACATCAACGAAGTTCCGAAATGTTTCGCTGCGATCACAAACGCCCTTGTTTTTCGTAACCCAAACGGACGGATATTAAGTATTATGGAACTTGCTTCTTACGAATCTTTCCGCAATCTGCAGTCAATTTCTACAATGTAATATTTGTCAGTTAATTAATAATTAATCTATATACTCCCCAAAGGAGGAGGAGAGGGGGGTCCACCCTTTTGTATCCTCCACTGCAGACGACCTTTCATTCTGAACATTGCTATCAGAATCATTCCTTTCATTACCATATGGACCTAATCTGCAACGCATAATCAGTTAATTTTCCGTGGAATGAGTTTTAGAATTCATCCGATAGAGAGCAATAAGAGCTTCTGAAATGGAGAGGAAGGGGGGGGGGATAACCTACTGGTTCATTGTGAACATTTGTCGAAAGGAAATTAATTACCTTTCCATCGGAATCAGTTATTCTTCGATTGGGAGCCATTACTAAATCATCATCATCATGCTGCTGTCCGAAGACAGGTGCTGAATCGCTGCCTCCATCTCTCTCTCTCTCTCTCTCTCTCTCTCTCTCTCTCTCTCCCTAGAAGCCTCTTTTATATCTCTATAAGTACTATATTCCTGCTTTATATTCTCTAATATTCCTATTCCTTTTCTCCCTCTTCCTCTTCTTCCGCTAATTTTGCCCTCTAAGATCGTCCTTTGTAAACGCTGTATTCTCAATATGTGCCTATCCATGTTGATTTTCTTTTCCTGATTGTTTTTATTAGCATCCTTTCTTCTCCCACCATTTCTAATACTTCTTCGTTTCTCTTCCTCTTTGTCCATTTCTCTTTCAAAATCCTCCTACATACCCAAATCTCAAAATCTTGCTCAATATTTTTCCTCCTTTCTCCTTACCGTCCACGTCTCTGCACCATAAAGAGCTATGCTCCATATGTAACATTTTGCTAATTTCTTCCTTGTGAGAAGCTCCTTCTCGTTAATTGCTGCTTTTGCCATTGCAATCCTACTTCTGATGTCCTGTTTAATACTTCCATCCTACGCTAAAATACTGCCAAGATACTTGAAACTACTTACATGTTCCAATTTTTGGCCATTTATCTATATATTTAATTATTTATGTTCCATTAAAACCTCCATGACATTCGTTTTTTCGGCATTGATCTTCATTTCATATTGTTGGCCAACCTCTACTGGTCTCTCTGTCATCCTCCGAAGTTCTTTCTCGCCTTCTGCTATTAAGCCCTGATCATCTGCGTATTTCATGGTGGTAATACTTTCACCTACTATCATAAATCCTTTCTCTTCCATCAACGCTTCTTCTGTTATTGTTTCTACATAAATATTAAATATCGCTGGTGAAATAGGACAACCCTGCCTCACTCCCCTCCCTATTGAAGTACTTTCTGTTTCTTCTCCTTCAACCCTGACTCTAATCTTTTGATCAAAGTAAAGGTTTTTAAGCAGTCTTTTATCTTTCCAATCTATTCCTATTTTGTTTAAAATACCCAGCATTTTATCCCATTTCACTCGGTCAAAAGCTTTCTCCCAATCTACAAAACAAAAATACATATCTTAATTGACTTCTAGCGCTCTTTCTATCATCATCCTCATACATCCTATAGCATCTCTAGTCCCTCTTCCTCTTCTGAAATCAAACTGATTATCTTGCAGCTCATTTTCTATTTAACCTTCAATTCTTTTAGTTATAATTCTGGATAGAACTTTAGCTGTATGAGAAATTAAGCTAATAGTTTTGTAATCCTTACAACATTTTGCATTGTTCTTTTCCTCCAGTGGTTCCATAACAACATCTAAAAAATCTTCAGGCCATGTGCCAGTATCATATACATGGTTAAAGAATCTTGTGAGTTGCTTAACTGCTTTAGATCCCAAAACCTTAAGAATGTCCACTGGTATATCATCACTCCAAACAGTCTTCCTTCTTTTCATGTATTCAATTGCTCTTTTAACTTCAGACTCGAGAATACTTCGTCCTAGCTGGTCGTTTGCACATCCTCTTTTTCATCTAATTTAATATTTCTTAGCATCTTTGTCATACAGCACCTCAATGCATTCTTTCCGGACATTCTTTACATTGTCTAGCTTCGAGACTATTTTACCACTTTTGTTCATGATTCCTTTACGTCCTATCTTTCTTGCCTTTTTCTTGAATAGTTCCCATGCTTTGCTATCCATAAGGTCTGTTCTACAAATTCCTTCCCACTCGACAATCTCCTCGCATTTCTCATTTATGTTTTGTATTCCTTCTTAAAGCATTATTTAACTACTTGTACTTTCTTTGGCCATCATCAGTGTTTATGTTCTTCCACTTTCTCCTCTTCCATGGCTGCTGTGACCCAGGATTTTTTGTTTCTTTCACCCGTTACCTTTCCTACCTTCTTTTCCATTATATCTTTAATGTTGCTATGGATGTATCTCCACTTCTCATCTACATTGTTCATATTTTCTTTAGCTCTCTCCCCCAACCTTTCCTCCAGCTCTGTCATGATAGCCTCTTTGTTCATAAGGAGTTCCTCTAAGTTCCATTTCTTGTTAACTATTATGTTTCTCTTAATGCTCTTCAGTCTACATTGTGTATTTACCACCAGAAGGTTGTGGTCAGAATCGATATCTGCCCCTGGTAGTGTTTTCACATTTTTAATGCTATTTCTAAATCTTTCATTGACTAATATGTAATCTATCTGGTATCGCCTCTTGTTTCCTGGGCTTCTCCATGCGTAAAGTCTTCGCGGGTGATGCTTAAACCATGTATTAGTTACAATCAATCTATTTCTATGGCAAAATTCCACAAGTTTCTCCCCTCTTTCATTTCTCTTCCCTAGTCCATATTTTCCCACTATGTTATCTTCCAGTCCCTCTCCGACTACACTGTTCCAGTCTCCCATTCCTATGGTAGTGATCCTTCCTTTTCCCTCCTCCTCCAATATCTCCATAATCTGTTCATACATTTCATCTACTTCATCATCACCAGCATTAGTTGTTGGCATATACACTTGAATTATAAGCATTTCCACTGGCTCCATCTGAAGTTTGATGGCTATTAATCTATCATTTACTGTCGCTTCCTTGCTAATTCTTTCAGGTATCTTTTTTCTCATCATAATCCCCACTCCCCTTTCCTTTTTCTCTCCTCCCGAGTAAATAATCTTAAATTCGTCTTAATTTATCTCATGACTCATGACTGATGATCCTCCTGGTTTTTTATTTCTTTATATAGAACGGTGTCATCGGCGAAAAGCCTAATTTTACTACGAACAACAGAGCAGATATCATTTACATAGATTAAGAAGAGCAGAGGGCCCAATACACTTCCCTGAGGAACACCCGAAGCAACATTAACGGGGGACGAGTATCTCCCATCGATGACAACTTTCTGTTCCCTATTCGAGAGGAAGTCTCTCACCCAACTGACAACTTTCGGATTGATACCACATTGTCCTAACTTCGCAATTAATTTCCTATGAGATACTTTATCGAACGCCTTCCTGAAATCAATGAATATGGCATCGACCTGAGTATTTTTCTCTCCGCATCGCAACAAATCGTCCACGAACAAGCCGAGCTGCATTTCGCATGATCTACCTCTCCGGAATCCGTGTTGGCATCCGCTAAGCAATGAATGACTATCTAAATAGCGCATTACAGAGCTAAAGACTGTGCTCAAGTATCTTGCACGATAATGAAGTTAAGGATATCGGCCTATAATTTTCGGGGTTCTCTCTTATCTGATAGCCACATAAAGTTTCTTAAATTGATTAACTATATTATGTGGTAATTAAGAATGACCAATATAACCTTTGGTCAACCAAAGCATTACATAATAGAAATAACATTAACATGTGATATTAAAAATAATCCATTATTTCATACCAGAAGAAAAATATTTCTTAACTTGACTAACATTTGCTATTCGAAAATAATTTGGGTTGTCTGGCTTCCTTAAAGACAGGGTTACAGGAGTGGTTATCCTGTCGACCACGAAGGGTCCTTCCCATAGAGGGGAAATTTTGGCAGACATTTTATTAAGTTTGGAAATTTTCGGCACAGCTCTGAACACAACCTGTTCACCTGGTGAAAAGGCTTGTGGAGAATGTCTAGAATTATGTTTGCTAGCAACGTGCTGTTGTGACTTGGCTAAATTACTTAGCACCTTATTCCAAAGTTGCTGCCCTGAAGCTGAATTACAATCAGCTGATGCCAATTCATTTGGCAAATCTCATTGAAGTGACAATGGGTGTGGAAGCTCACGACCCAAAAATACCTTAGCAGGTGAAACACCTGTAGAAGAGTGTTTAGCAGAATTGAAGGCAAAAGTCAGCCCGGGCAAATATGCATCCCATTTATCATGAGCATCACGTGTGAAAGCAGATAAGGCATACTTCAGGTTTTTATGAACTCTTTCTGCATGGTTGGGCCTGGGATAATAGGGGGCAGTATAAATATGTTTAATCCCTAGGCTAAAACACATGTCATAAAATAATTTGTATTTGAAAGAGGAAGCGTTATCTGACACAATATATTTGGGAACCCCAAATTTAGAAAATACAAGCCTGGTTAGGATATCAACAACAGCTTTACTTGTTGAGTTTCTAACCGGTTGAATAATTACAAATTTACTAAATCCGTCAATTATGGTTAAGGCATAGGCATAACCAAATTTACTCCTAGGCATTGGACCAACAAAATCAATAAATATTCTTTCCCAGGGATGAGTCGAGAATTTAGCTGAATGACGACCAGGAGGTATACAGTTTCTGGGTTTAGTTATTTGACAATCATGACAATTTTTAACTTTTGTTGAAATATCTGCTCTCATATCCCACCACCAAAATTCACGGGAGATTTTATCACAAGTCTTTGCACTGCCTAGATGACCACCAATAGGAGAAGAATGAAAATATTGGAAGATCATCTCTCTTAAAGCAAGAGGAATTACAACTCGAGGTTTCTTAGAGCCCAGGGAATGGTGACGCAATAAGTCGCCTTGCAAAGAATAATTCGGAATGTTTTTCCCTGATCTGATTTGCTCTATTATTTTGCACAAGTCTCTGTCCGAAGCCTGATGATGGCGAATATTAGTGAAGGACAATGGAACATGTTGCAATAGACAGGAAATTTCAACGGGGGTTGGATCAGAATGATGATCCAAGATTCTAACCCGTGACAAGCAATCAGCAGCCCTATTTTTAGAAGCAGAAACATGGTGAATTGTAAAACAAAAACAAGACAGTTTTAAAACCATGCGACCAATTTTTCCTAATTGTTTAGGGTGATTAAACAGCCAGGTGAGAGCAGCATTATCAGTATACAAATGAAATGGTCTTGCCTGCAGGTATGGCTTAAATTTTTGAGTTGCAAAGCAACAGGCCATACATTCCAATCCATAAGTGGACAAACGAGACTCTTGAGTATTGAGTGTTTTGCTAGCATAAGCCACCGGTTTAAAATTACCATCAATCAGCTGATTGAGAGTGGCTCCCAAAGCAATATTGCTAGCATCCACAAAGAAATGGAAATCTGAATTAAAATCAGGCAAGTGAAGAACTGGAGGAGAGGACAAGACATTTTTAAGTTTCATAAAGGAATCAGAATGGGAATCAGTCTATTGAAAGGTGGCATTCTTTCTCCTCAAGGCATTCAGAGGAGCAGCCAATTTAGCAAAATTAGGAATAAATTTGGAATAAAAACCTGACATCCCTAGGAAGGAGACAACCTGTTTCAGTGAAGTAGGCTTCGGAAAATTCATTATGGGCTTCACCCTCTCAGGATCTATCTGCAGGGAACCACATGTTATCTGATGTCCCAAGAAGTGAACAGCTGATTGCGCAACTTTCATTTTATCTGGTTGGACAGTGAGACCTGCATGGCGGAGTCTCTGTAGTACCTTGCCGAATGGTCCAGGTGTTCCTCATAAGATTTAGAATAAATACATAAGTCATCGATATAAGAAAATACACAATTATATTTCAAGTCCCCTAAAACCTTATCGATCAACCTCGAAAATATCTGTGGGCTTGTAGAAAGTCCAAATGGTAACCTACTATACTGGTAAAGACCAAAGGGGGTAATAAATGCAGTTACAGGTTTACTCTGAGGTGACAAGGGAAACTGATGGAAAGCAGAATTGAGATCGAAAATCGAAAAGAACCTGGCAGAGCCAAGGTAAGCGAAGGCCAGCTCAATCGAAGGTACCGGATAATTATCATATTTAACCCTTTTATTAATTTTGCGGTAATCGATTACAAGGCGATCTGAGCCATTTCTCTTAGAGATGATAAATGCTGGGCTAGCAAATGGGGAATTCGATTCTTCGATCACTCCTTTCTCTAGCAGTGAAGTCACCTGATTTTTCATAGAGGCCAATTTGGGCGGAGACAATTGATATGGATGAGAACGAATTGGGGTAGAATCAGACAATTCGATTTCGTATTCAACTAAAGTAGTGAGGCCAAGGTTTGGGGTGATGACGTCTGGATATCGCGTGAACAGGGAGGCGATTTCGCAACGGTCGTCCTTAGAAAGGGGAAGGGGTACACCTAGACTGCCGTTACATGAGTCATCCTTAGCCTTGTCGAAAAATGCACGTTGGACGAGGAGCTTTCTCCAACGGCATACGAGGGGGGGGGGGAGGTTACAAAGGGCATAGAAAATCGAGAATTGAAGGAAAAATATGCCTTACGGGCCCGGCTATCAATTATGATAAAGGATTTCAGTATAAAATCATGGCCCAAAATGTACCGAAAGGGCAAGTCGGCCAAATAAAACCACTGCTTCCACGAAAAGTTATGGATTCGAACTTTTAAATGAACCCTAGATCGAAACAGGAAAGGGTTAGCCGAAAGACCATTGCATTTAACGAAGCAGGTTTGAAGCGCTCGCTTTTTGCTACGAGTTTTTAAGGCGGCCCACTCCTTGCGAACTATTAGGGAAATTGACGAACCGGTATCGAGTAGAGCATGGCGTGGTTGCGAATTAATTGACACATCAATTAGTGGCCTGTCGGAAGGATCCGACCAATTAACAAAAGAATGACCCGTTGGGTTACGGGAATCGCGCCGAAAACGGCGATTTTGATTAGGCTGGAATGTAGCCTTTGGCGAAGTTCGAGACGCTGTGGGTGGCGAAACACCCGAGGATAATGGATTCTCGCGAGAATATTCTCTTCTGGTCATGAGGAGTTTATCGGATTGCGTGAGTAAGTCGTCCAACTCGGCTAGATTATTAGGCCTCCCGACGAAAAGAAATGTAGACTGGGTCAGGGGATTAATACCATCGAGTACGAGTTCCACAATATCTAACTCCGAAAAATTCAGACATAATACCGCGATTACCGCCTTGACGGACTGGAAAAACATCAGCGGTGACTCGTCTGGGGATTGGAATCTTTTGACTTTAAGCGAGACGAGGCGCTCGAATTCTCTCTTCGAGAAAAAGGTCTGCCAGACTTTCGAGATGACCTGCTCCCAAGAAAGATTCCGTGAAATAGCATTAAACCAGAAATCCCTTAGCGTAACCGGGATTTTAGCGAGGGCGAGAAAGAGAAGATAATTATCCGCGACGAACTTAAGTTCGCGAACGTAACATAATTCAGACAAAAATACGAAGGTGGCTTCGGCTGAAAGCTCTGCAAAGGGAGGAAACTTAGACAAAAGACCATTAACCACTTGAGTAAGATCAGACGGTGAAGGGGAGGAAATTGCGGGTGGATTTTCATTCGACCCGTCCCCTGTGCGAGAGCGTATTTTTCCCGCCCTATCTGAAGCGGTGGCACCCTTAGACGTTTCTATAGTGGAAATGAAACAGCCCGAAACCCAAGAACAAAGTGAAATATACAAGACAAGTTTATAATAATGAACTTTAGATTACAAGAGTACGAAATACACGAATAAACAATAACGAACTTATGTTCGGATCTCGGTGGGACTTCCATTAATGAGACGAAACTGTCTCATTTTACATTATTCTCTCGTAATACTAAAAGTATTATAAAATAGTTAAACGATACGATACTCTCGGAGACACTGCTGCTGCCGAACACAAATCAAATAGCATACATTGGATAAATGTCACGAAACGTACTAACAATTATATTGCAGTGACATAATACAAAACACAAATATAGTACAATACTTATTAGAAATGTCCACTTGAATCACAAATGATATGCCAAAGAGTTCGACTCGCAGATCACCTTTACCACAGGTGCGTTCGCTCCGCCGTCTTCGCTCTCTCTCCCCGTCTTATCTCGCTCTTCCCCTCTCCTTCACTGCTTCTGCTCATGGCGACGTTGTCACGTTGTCGGCTCGCAACTAACGCCGTTTGCAGTCAGGTGCCGGTAGATTGCGTTCCACTCGCGAACGCTAATTGGTTCTACCCGCGATCTACTAGTGTCCTCTTTCGGGCTAATGTCCGTTGCTATAAAAGCAGGATTCCCACGAAAAAGGGTGCGTCGCACGCAGGGTGCGTCGCAGGCAGGGGTCGGCATTTGCTGAACACGAAAAACTTATGGGGAACTCGAAAAACCGTCAAAAGTAGGAAAATGCTGCATAGCCATAACCTGTTTCTCAATATTGAACTGAAATTCCACGTACACTGCCTTGTGATCGCTTATTCCCTCACCATCAGATACTCTATTCATACGCTCAGGAAGATTAGTAACAAATAAATCTAATATGTTATTTAATCTCGTGGGAAATCTCACTAACTGATACAATGAGTGCTTACCGAAAGTTTCTAGTAAAGCCTCGCACGATTCACGCTCTCTACCTCCGGGATAAAAGCAATTATGGCTCCAATCAATTGACGGAAGGTTGAAATCGCCCCCGATTATAATGGCTTTATCTTTATTTGACGAATTTAGCGTCGTCACTTGTTTCTCCAGAGAATGAATTAAAAAGCGCATATATTTATAGTTTTTGTGTCGCTTCCTTTCACACAACACCAAACACTTTCGACTTCGTCGTCGTTAATCTGTATAGGGTAACTTTCGTATTTATTGCTAACTGCTGTAAAGACTCCACCTCCCGACCGGATACATCGATCTTTTCTGAAGACGCTATAGTCACGAGGAAAGATCTCCTGACTGGCTATGTCTGCCGTAAGCCAACTTTATGTGCCTATAACTTCATCAGCACGCAGACTACGAATAAGATGTTCAAATTCGGCCTCCTTCCTGCGAATGCTGCGACAATTAACCGTAATGATTTTTAGTTTTTCGCTATGACTACGTAACGATTCTTTGCGCTCTACTGAGCTATTATTATTGTTATTATTATTAATATTATAATTATTATCATTATTTACTGCCTCCTTCAATAATGAGGTAGGTTCCCCTTGCTTTCCTACCGCAGTTTCACAAGAGTGATTTACCATCTGTAGCTGTTCAGATCCACATGATCACCACCTACAGAGGTACTGTGCAAGCTGCTTCCCTTGCACAGGGGGGTGTAAAACCCCCAACACTGCTTCTTAGTCTGACTCTTCCCTTCCGACCTTTCCGGCTTGGATGGTCCTACCACGAGAATTATCTTCCGCCGGCATAGCTCTTTGGTTCATAAGAGTACACAAACCCTCCCACCTCTGTAAGGTTATGCAGTCCTTAGGGAGGGTACTAAATCATAGCTTGACGAAATTTTGTCGAAATCTAGGATATTCCCTTTTGAAGGCCTTGTGAATTTATTTATAAAAATGTTGTGACAGCTAGTTATTGTAACTAATCTCCTAAGTATTCTGGTCTGCTGGAAACGCGCATGGGAAAAAGTATACGGAATGTTCTTTTAAATAGAATGACGGCATCGCGGTTGTTTGATTTAGTCTCCTTGGCCATATTCCTGAATTAATAAACATCTGAAAAACTGCTCTTCAGTAAAGAACTGCTTCTGCTGTCTGCAAGGGGGCGGAACAAAATTCAACTGACTGTGTACGCTTATAAAAGAAAAACGCTTATAAATCAAAATTAACCGTAGTTTAGCGTATATTTAATGCCACTGGACGATATATAGTATTTTTTTGGGACACATGGCTTATTTAGTATTAATTGTGATATCAGGCTGTCCGATTGGATGAATTTTAATCAAAATCCTTTTAGCTATCTTTGAGTAAATCGAATTTTGTTTAAAAATATCCAAAAATAAAATAACCTTAATTATTGCGCAACATCGTTCATCTCTTCAGAGTGTCTATTATGAATGATATTATCCATAAATATGATATATCATTCGATTTAGTTTAACGGTCTAGGCCAGGGGTCGCAACCTTTTGTGCATGGCGGGTCTCATTCGCAATGTGAATGCTTTGGAGGGCCGCATTGAAGATGCCCAGCATTTCGGCGGGCCGGATGAGTGTTTACGTCCGAAGTTTTCCAGAGATTCTGTGATCTCATATTGGTAAAAATCATATCTAAACAATTTACCAGCGTTAAATGTGCATCAGAAAAGGTTTTGAGACCAAAGTTTTACTGAAAAAATACGAAATTTTCGGTTAAACTGTACCGATAACTTTTTCATTGTTGCTTCGCGGGCCGCATAAAGCACCCTCGGGGGCCACATAAAGCACCCTCGGGGGCCGCATAAAGCACCCTCGGGGGCCACATCCGGCCCGCGGGCCGTATGTTGCCGACCCCTGATCTAGGCTGTAGTAAGATTTTGAGTGGATCGAGGACGAGGCGTGACGTCATATGTTTTAGGTAAGGTAGTTTAGCGTTCATTATAATGTCACTGGACGCCATGTAGTGATTTTTTTTAGATATATGGCTTACGTAGTATTATTTGCGGAATCAGGATTTACAACTGGGTTGCTTTTAATCAAATTCTCTCTAGCCATTTTTGAGTCAATCAAATTTTTCTAAAAATTGCCAAGAATAAACTACCCTTTATTTTTGTACAATATCATTTTTATGAAAAAATCCGATGTGCTCACCACATGACTTTCTGCATACCTGTGATATTTCAAAGAATTCCAAATAGGTTAAATGACAATAAATATTATAAGGAACTGCGAGAAAATAGAGACCCTACAAAGAGCAGGCATAAACTCATATTGCAGTCTTCTGATATTGGGTATATCCACGAAGCTCCAACAATTAAACATAAAAAGGAGCGTTACTAAGACGTAACAAAGCGTCAAGTGTTTACAATATTCGCCGGTACGTAGTGTGGTGGTGGCAGCAAAAACATAGGTTTTAAGATATCTTTTAAACAATGCAATATATTGGAAAAATGTTCAAACAAAGGTACTGTTTTACATTAATCAAATATTAAAGCAAATATAAAAAAATTATGTGAAAAGAGAAAACACCCACTTCCGGTTGACCGAGTTTTACCAAAAACGAATCGATTATTTTGCCTTTAACAAAAATGTCAAATACATAATATTTCGCGTTGACCTGATTAATAGTTTTTGAGTTAAGAGTACCCACAAGAAACTGTCACATACACAGACATCATCGAGAAAATGGCCAAAACGTGTTCAGGAGCATCAAAACGTGTATTTTCGTTGAAATCTCGAAGTCGAATCTTTTCACGAATACAATACTTGCTCAATATACTACGTACCTATATGAGAAAGTAAAAAGTATCTCGTTTCAAATGGAGGGCGAGGAATTAGTCAGCGCATTGGTTTCATAGGAGACATCCAGGTTCGCTGGTGGGATCGTTACAAACGCCCAATCGCCAGCCTGGATACCATCGAATCCCTGCCCCAGGGGAAATGTCCCCGACTGACGGGGTTTTAGTGTGCCCCTCTTCGGACACAGCAGAATAATCAAAGCCAGGAGTGAAGACTTCACCAGGGCGCATTAAGCATGTTTGCGGGAAATGCGATCCTCCGACTGCTGAGGCAGTCGGATCCGAAGAAGAACAGTTAAAAGGGTTACCCTGAGCAAGCAAGGGGTTCGCTGAGCTCTCGAGGGAAAGATGGGAGAATGTCTCTTATCTCTTCCCTCAAACTGGAACAGTGCACCTAGCGAGGAATGAGCGAACTACGTAGTCATTCGCGAAAGGAGAACGACCGATATCCTACAGCGAGACTCTAAAAACACTGCAGTAATACATTTTTAATACTATAATGTCATATTTTCCCAAATATATCATGAAAATTTAGCTCGTATATGATGTAAAAATACAAACGATAATTTTAACAACGAGAATTATATATCATTAAATACATTAAAATACCAAATAAACAAAAAATTAGAATGAATTTATCGTTATTATTAGTGCTTTTCGTCAATGCTGAAAAGCAATATTATCTTCGAGATGTCCGTCCGTCCGTACGCATACATCAGGGAAAAATTGGCTCAACCGATTTCAAACAAATTTGGTACATAGAATTTTCAGATAAATACATGACCAAAATGACATATTTCGACCGTATGGACTCAGCAGGGGTGCCAAAATTGCAAAATTAATCTTTTCGGTAATTATAAATTTGGAAGGAATTGGATGTACCGATTTCAACAAAAGTTTGCATAAAGGAGGTGTGCAAGATAAAAAAACAAAATCAAGATGTTTGGCATAAATATCAAAACCAGGGCTGCCACAATACAAATATTAAAAAAATATTTTAACAAGTATTTGTGTTGAATTGTCCACAACAATTTTAACCAAATTTAATATTTATAATTTACACGTACATTTAAAACCATGCTAGCATATTTAGACAGAATTAACCAAACAGGGGTGCTACAATTACAATTGAAACTCTTTCAGTAATTAAGGATATGGAAGGAATTGGCTGAACGGATTTCAATAAAATCTTATATATTAGATTTGTGCAACATGCCACAATAAAATCGAGATGTATAAATCGGAGCAAACGAGCAGGACTACCACAGTAAAAAGTAAAATAAAAATTCTTTTACGCGTATTACTAGATAGATGACCATGTGGATTTTAACCAAATATGGTACAGGCAGTCCCCTACTTTCGTACATAATGCGTTTCTGAAAACGTGTACGAGAGTCGAACAATATACTTACACTAGCGAAATTACCGGTTGAACATTAACGGGACTTTGTAGTATGATTAAAATATAACTTCTGAGATGTGTGAGTGTAAATACTTTATATATATATATATATATATATATATATATATATATAACAACTTACGGAAAAGGAAAGGAAAAATAGATATATGGATGTCAACAAGGTGTTGGGATGAGGAAACCCAGTGAACACTCACCAATCAGACGACTTCAGGTTGGCGAGGCCCCGGGGATGTCGAAGCGACACACGTAAAATAACACTAAAACACAGAAACACAGAAACATCACAAACGTAGAAGCTTTCGGAACTACTCCTTCTTCAGCTACAGAGAGACCTTGTTGACATCCATATATATATATATATATATATATATATATATATATATATATATATATATATATATATATACACACTAGTAGTTAGTGCTTGCATTCTGCGTGCATCTCATCTCACCCTGAAGAACATATTAAATTTTCAGAAGGATATTTCATCATTAGAAATATTTTTTTAATTCTAAAGATTTCACCTCCCCAGTGAGTTTCGTTTTTCCCTTATGTAAAAATAATAGATTAAAATAATCCCCAAACTTTGCAATTTTAAGAATTTTATACTTTCTGCATTATGGAGTATTAATGCTACACATCTCTGCCAAATTTTATAGTTGTAGCACTTCTAGAAGTAAAATAAAAATTTCTAATTGTTTAAAATTTAAACATTTTGAATGGCCGCCACAATATATTTATGGAGAGATTCAAATGTTTATTTGTGCAAATGCTCTACTCTGTAATTTGCTTGAAATTTTAAGCATCCTAGCACATTCCGTAGTACTTAAACAGTTATCTATTTGTTTATAATTTAAGAATTTTTAACTGCCAAACAAATTAAAATATCAAAATTTGTATAATCCCTATTTCATTTTTTTACAAATCCTATCTCTAAAAATATTTCAGCACCGTAGCACTTTATGAAATACATAAACCTCGATTTTTTTTTTAAAAATTGCGAATTTTTATAGGCCGCATTACTGCACTTTTTAAAGATTTTCGTTTTTTTTGGTCGGTTTTGCACATAATCCTGCCTAAGAAAAAAATTTCAAATCTCCAGCTCATCTGGAAGTGCCTAAACATTAGTATCCTCCTATATGTATGTTATATCCTCCTCCTCTGTAAAAAACGTCTTTATATAATGATATATATATATATATATATATATATATATATATATATATAGTAAATGTAATTGTTTGATTAATTAATAAATTCCTGACAATCATTTGAATTCTCCCAGAAAATGAAGCGCGTGAAATTTATTACATTCTGGCAACAATATATGACTTTGTCATTGCTCGAAGCGAATAACATAATTCATTTTCTATTTGAAGGCTTAATAGACGCCAATTCAATCGGAGGCAACAATGCGGGTCGCCTTGGCTACACCCGGGAAGAGTACAAAAAAGCCATAAAATTTAGAAAATAAATGCGATTTTTATGGAAAACCCTTCCGTGTAACATCTAAACATTGCAATATATTTTACAGTTTTAGCCGTCGAATAAAACAAAAATGGAGCAATTCGGTCCATATTTACATATTTTAATGAACGAAGGAAATAAACCTTGCACCTTGAAAAATCGAAAATCTCGTATAAACTTATTGGAAAATATAATTGTCTCCCGGAGTCGAATCCGGGACTTTTTCCGGGATGTTTGATTTTTGTAGAGACCACTGCATGTTGGTTTAACGATTGTGAAAGTTTCAGCTATTAATTCCATTGAAAAATGTCCAAAAATTCCGGGACAGACTGACAGACGGACACTTGAGAATTATTATATAAGGATGTTATAAGGGGAATTCCGTTCCCATAGAGTTTTACTTACCCCTGAATGTAATACAATGTGTACATGATTATTAAAAACATAGGTTAAACATTAACCTTTATCCGCCGGATTGAAATGCCCGAGTGTACCGTTCTATCTGCCGGATTTATTCTGGGGTATTTAAAAGATATTTGCTTGCATTCTGGAAAAATCGCATATCTAATAAACTATTCGTGATAAAACAGACAAATAAAAAGTATTCTGTAGTAAACATATTGCAGAATTACATAATGCGGCTTATTAGATGAAAGAAACATGTCGAAATATAGAATTGGTATTCAAATTTAGAAATTCAGTGCAATAAAATGCGAATTCATTCCACTCGACCCGGTGGTAAAAGGGTGCACATCGATGTTTCGTCTTCGGCCTTCGTGTGGAGATCTCCATTTAGATGAATCACCACTCCTTGCCGAGACATCTTTCTCAGGCTCCTCCTTCCCCATCGCTGCCGCTTTCAGCACTCTCTTCTTTGTACGCGTCAGAATCGGAATCGAAAATTATTTCCTCTATCTCTTCACGCGTCCTACGTTCAGGACACATTTAAAAAATTACGGCTGATAATAATAACAAAAACAACAATGGAATAATAGCGAGGAAACAAAAATAGAATTACTAACAAGAATATAAATATTAGGAAAAAACGAAAATGGAAACTTCGATAATCGCTCGCGCCTTAGTCTACTGCCGCACTATTTGGTGGAATAAAAACGACCGAAGAAGCAGAATCATAAAACGTAGTTGTACTAAGGAAAGATAAAAATATAGTGCGAGTCTTTGTGTTGGAGCTGACTCATGGGTTTGTGTTTATTGCATCTCGAGGTCCGAGAAGGGTCCGAACGCCTAGGACTACATCTATCGAGTAAACACTTTTCAGAAGTTGTTGCGAAGGCTTCCGCGATGTTTCCTTATATGACTCCTATCTTCGTTCGGGTTACAACCGCGTGCGTAGACTTTTTCTGACTACAGTTTCGCTGCTATACATAGGTACAGAAAAAATCTTCTCGCCACTTCGACCTGAAGATGCTACCTGGAATGGCAGCGAAACTGTCGCCAGAAAAAGACTACGCACGCGGTTGTAACCCGAAAGAAGATAGGAGTACCTTCTCAGAAGTGTTTACTTATTCACCTCCCGACCAAAAGTTTTAGGCCTTGGCCTTAGGGATATTAGAAAGATATGAAATACCTTCTTATCCCCTTATTCACCAGACTCTACGACAAGTACGACCTCTGTAGGAATTTTCGGACCCAGCGGGCCAATGCGTTTGTTAGAGAGAGAGAGAGAGTGTGTGTGTGTCATTTAAGGCGAATCAGCCTCTTGGGCTATTATCGCCATAATATTTTATTTTAACCAGAGATAACTCGAAATATTTGTTTGTCCGTTGATGTACGAAAGTCCGAATTCGGCGTAGGAAAGGCGGTTTAGGTGTGTCAATGTATAATGTACGAAAATTCGGGTTGTACGAAAGTCGAATGTACCAAAGTCGACAACCGCCTGTATATATAATCTTCACTTAAATAAATAACCAAAACGGCATATTTCAACCGCGTCGACTAGACAGGGCTACCACAATATCACGGTTAGTATTTCAAAGGTATTGGCTGAACCGATTTCAAAGAAATTTCGTTTGTAGGGCGAGTATAGACAGGTAAAACGAAATGAACATGTTTACAACGGATCTAAAAATCAGGGCTACCACAATATAAGGAAAAAATAATTTTCTGATTTGAAAGCAAATGCATTAGTATACGATTATGCTACGGCGAATTTCACGAAAAGCACATCTGTACCAGTGGAAACCCGTGTGCATCCCTACTTATTATTTGCTGCCGCGTTTTACGTAGAATGGAATAGCGAATTCAGAGCTCCGCGCGTCCAGTTACGTGAAATTTTTAGACGAGTCCAGTTAAGGGTTAAATGGTTGATAAATTTATCAAGATATAGATAGGTAATCCTTAGTTGGATGTTAAGGAATAGGTTCCACACCCTCTTAATACGGGAGTCAAGAGAACTTTTCAAAATCCGCTGAGATTCTCATTGTTGCTTTCCGTCAATGCTGAAGAGCACTATTATCTTCGTGATGTCCGTCCGTCCGTATATATGTATCAGGGAAGAATTTGATGAAACGATTTCAACCAAATTTGGTAAATAGAATCTTCACATAAGTACATTACCGTAGTGACATATATGCACCGGTTCGACTAAAAAGGAGTGACTGCGATCTTCGGGTCACGGATTCTGATGAAACGCGACCAGGCGATTCTACGTCGAAAATAAGGAGACCCGTGTCTCGGGGTCTGTGTGAATGGATCCTTGAAATCGAGAATTCAGCGTCGGAAATATCCAAAAACACCGTATGCAACTAATTGTCGAACTGATGATAATAAAGGGAATTGCTTATGGGATAGCGTGCCTAGCTGCTACGGCGGGGGTCTGGATTCATTTTCATGTTTTCGTGTTTTTTTTTTAAATTATCTAATCGTTATTTAAAAAGTAATATTCTCCGGTAAAAAATACGCTGCACTGTAATTTTTATTTGGGTGTAATGAACGCAGTAGCATATAATAATGAGTATTTTGTATATTGCAGTCAATGAAACAATGGTTCGCAGCATGACAAATGCCGTCGCGCAAGAATGGTCACATATAATTATTACCAGCGTAATTGCATATTGTTGATAATATTAGCCTTGCCTTGACAGACAGCGATCGGAAGATAAAATAATGAATATTGTATGAGTATGAGTATTTCCTTGAATATTTTGCATACGTTAACGTGAAAAGAACAGGAAAGTTAACTGGGGAGCAATTATAAAGAATTTAAAATTCCCATTATTATATGTTTTTGCGTTCATTACCTCCAAATAAAAATTATACAGCGAAGTTTTACCGGAAAATGTTACTTTTCAAATAACGCTTGGATAATTTGAAAAAAAAAAATACTGAAAACAAATGGGAACGTAGCCAACGCCACGCCGTAGGAGCCAAGCACGCTATCCCCGGTTCCATACCCATTGTTGTAAATAATTCGACAATGAAGCCTATTACGGTACATACGATGTTTTTGGATATTTCCGAAGCTGAGGCTATAGTCGCCAATTACGCAAATGAAGACGGACTTGCAGATTTAAGGGCAATTGCTCATAATTTGTGATTATAAATTATAGAAAATTGTGTATTTTGAAATAAAATTGGTTGAGATTCTATGATATTTAAAGAAGGAATAATGCTGGCTGAATTTAAGCTATTTTATTTAACTATTCATTATTTTTGATTGTCTAGTGTTCATATAAATTCAACCAGTCTTTTTAGCCTACTTTCCAGAATGGAAAAAGGCTTATCGTTTTGTCGTTGTGTCTGCCTGTCCGTCCGTCTGTCTGTCTGTCCGTCCCCCTATTAACTTTTGAACCAATACCCCAATTTTGATGAAACTTGATGGAAATCTCTTACTACATGGGCCTAGCTCCCGAGGATAGTTTTTGCTGCGAAGATTGAAATCCCGGGTTCGATTCCAGGAACTATCCTTCCCATTTGTTTTACATGGGAAATCTGTAATCCATCGTGCAGGGTAATTTTGTCATGCACATTAAAATATCTGAGAATTGTAATATCGATGCGAGTTTTGTACTATTGCTATTAACAATTGGCATATTACGCGTGGGGTACCTCTATTAGGGCCCCAGTCAAAAAAGTTAAACTTCACTGAAATTATTAAAACTTCTAAAGTAGGATTATTTATCCTTATATTGCTCAGTCGGCGTAGTGTCTGTCGGCGTAGTGCCTGTCGGCATAGTGTCTGTCGGTATCGTGTCTGTCGACGTGGTGTCTGTCGGCGTGGTGGCTGTCAGCGTGGTGTCTGTCGGCGTAGGGTCCGGCTACCGATTTGTACAACATGTCATAATGTTTAAAGCGGAGTTAAAGAGCAGGGCTACCACAGTAGTATGTAAAATAATAGTGTTTTAGTGATTAATATGATAATCTTCTCATGCTATATTCTTATTTCAAGGGAAATACATTAGTATACGATTATACTTATTATTTCATATACGATTATTCTATACGATTATAATTTGACGAAAGGCACTACTGTACCACGGGAAACACGTGCACATCCTTAATTGTTTTCCTTTTCTCTCTAAAACGGAATGGAAGACGAAAACTTTTTTGCATGTTTCGTTTCCGGTCTTGTGGTAATTTTTTCCACTTTTTGAGCCACATAATTGGTAATTTGACCGTTGTCCGACCTTCCGTTCACTGATCGCACACCTGCTTCCTTTGACCAGAGCTAACTGAACTAGTACCAACCTCTTTTATGGGCGACGAATTAACGCTAGATCCTTGTGCAGCGATTTCCAACGTGGGTGTCGCGAAACCTTTAAGTAACAGCATGGCGAAATTTCAGAAGTTAAATTTCAATGGGGATTTTAGTTAACTGCTTTCATTAATAAATGCTATTAACTGATTTTAAAGCGTATTTGCTTCGTAAATCAACCAATCTGCAAGAAAAGTTGACAGGAGTTATTTGCCTCTTTTCAAGAATATTAGTCCTCATGTAATTTCCATCCGCGTGTCGCGCAAATCTGCTATTCCAGCTATGTGCGACGCGCCATGAAAACGATTGGAAATCTATGTCCTATAGAGAAATATCGACCAGGAACCTTAGCTGAGGAAGCAGTCGGAATAATTGAAGCACCTACTACTTATAAAGGAAGGTAAGAACAAGATGGCAAAATATGCGAGATAGGCTGTAGGAGGGATCGATATCGAAGGTCATTTTTTGTTTCTCGTTGAAGAGTTAAAAGAAGATATCCAAACCAGCAAGTGAGCTTCTCTTGCTGCGCTGCGTTCCCTACCATCCACCTGTTTAGTGAATTGTAGGGTATTATGTAGATACTAGAATTTTATCCCGTCGGTATGACGGGAACAAAAATTGTGTAATTATCCAATTTTACGAACACAATCTTATTATTCGATTTGATTTTAAATGTTGTAATCTCTCATTTATTTTCCGAATGACAAAATGCATCAATCAGTTATGCAAAGTGGTTTCTAGGGTTTGTTTGTTTGTTTACGTTGCTACAACAAATAGCCTGAACAAATCCTACATTCTTTCAGAAAAGAAGATTTATTAAAAATCGTATATTCCTTCAAATAGAAAGAAGATTTATATTACAGCTGCTGTATTCTGGTGATTAAATACGTTTAATTTAGCATCATGCACATGCTGAGTTTTATAAGAGAAAATGAACAGGAAATTGATACGAATAAAAACCAAAAAGAAGAAAGAATATACGTATATATATAAATCAACAAAGTTTGTAACAAATTTCCATTTAACGATAGGTTAAATTAAATTCTAAAATGCAAATTAACAAATAATAGCAATAATGTTGTAATGGCTCTTTAATTTTTCCTGACGACAACATACATCAATTAATACGCTAAAATATTAATATGCTAATGAGCTAGATTTCTAGGGTTTGTTTGGTTTCGTTTCTACAACAATACGGTTAGGCACACAAAAATTCAGAAGTAGGCTATTACTATATGCTATTATTATATGTTATTATTATATTATAATATTTCCAAGTTTTTAAACATTTTAGGTGTCATCTAAGGTGGCACTATTATTGATAGGTCAAAGTAACGTTTAGCTATTGTCATAAGATAAGTATGCATGCCAGTCACCGGTGACGATGAGAGTGAATGCCAAATCACATTTTTAGGCCCCTTTCTTTTCGCAGCGTTCTGTGCATGTCTCATCGCTACGGCCCTGTACAATGAAGTTAATTTTAATGTTTAAAAGTTTTAAATACAATCCGATACGGTCGGGAGGTCAAAGAAACTTCTGTTGAACATTTCCTTCCGACACATTCCTCACCGTCTATCAAACGCAGAAAACTGACCACGAATCAAATACTAAAGTATTTCAGTGATAAACAATTAATATATTTTTAAATAGATACCTAGTTAATGGGAATTTTGAGAACCTAAGTTGCATTACGAAAAATATATGATGCTTATCGGGCAACAGTCAAAGTACGGAACAAGTTTGTCGAGTGAAAAATGGAGCTTCAATTGCACACAATATGAAAAAGCGAGTTTTATATATTGAGGTTTATTTAGAATTGTAAAACTAAAAATTACCAATATAGTACTATAGTCATATGATTTAAAGTAATTTATTCAATTATTAATTTTAAAATTTTAACTTTGTATTTGCTCAGAATCTTACTTTGAAAAATTTGAAGGCACCCCCTTCCGCCCACCGATTATTCAGAAATATTTATTCTGCAGTGTTATATATAGCATTGAAGACCACTCATATAGAGAAAGGCTCAACTTTCTATCTATAACCATTTGCTCAGAACCTAAACTGGAAATTTTTTAAGGCGCCCTTCCTGTGCCGTCCTCTACTTGCGTGGTTTGAGGAGACCGCGCAAGTTCAGCGCTCCATCCTTCGGAAGGGTCGTTAAGCCGTTGGCTCCCTTGGTGATCCCTTGTGTGCGTGTTCGGTGTGGATGGAGTAATGGCTATAATAATCCAAGGGGTTGATTAGCCTGAAATTCCATACAAACAAAAGCACCTCCTTCCGTCCACTAATTTTTTCAAAATAGTGGATGTTTACTTTATCTGTAATTTTTCCGTTTTCGCCGAATAGGATTTCATTACTGTTAATATTTTTCATTGTCATTGCTGTAGAAAATTCAATTTTCTTGAATTAAAAAAAATATTTTTCTATTAGTCTGATTGTATCAGAGATATTTCGATTACCCGTCCGTTTAGCACATTGAATGTCGCCATGCGACAGATTTGTTTCCGTTGGTATTATAAAATTTTCGAACTTTTGATAGCGGCGCCTGCGTTGCCAACGGTAATTTTAATCGCGATAAAAATTATCTCAGTGTCATCATTTTTGTTAAAACAATTCTTGTAAATACTGACAACGATGGCAGCACAGCTAATGGCAATATTAATCGCGAATATTTTGCGCAAGGATTCAACATTATAAATACAATACAAATCAATATTTTTTATCCACTGCAACAAATAAATTTTTTTTACTCATTGTTTTTTTTTAATGCGAGAAGCGATTCAAAGCATAATTCATTTTGAAAATTCTTGAGGTCGCTGTTAACGAGAGCAACTTGTGAGTACACTAATTCGGTCATATGCATTAATCTGTATGCAGAAATCCATGAGCTGGATACAGATTTTTCTTAAAAGAAACCTCATCTCTTGCTCAATCCAACACCTTGTTTTTAATTAATAAATTCCAACTGCATCTCCATCATGTTCACCAGCACAATCTTTATCTTTTAATTACTCTGAATCCCTTGGTATTCTTTCTTCAGTAACCGAAGCGTTCTGTTTTGTTCCATTTTTCAATCTGGTGTATATCTATTTCTTTCATTTGGTCGAGAGCCTGCCTTGCTCTCTTCCCATAAACGGAGTTCATTTGCTTTGATTCGAATCACATTGATAATTTTATGAACTGCATACGTCTGACAGCTATATAAAAAAAGTCTTCAACAAACTCGAAAAATTTGAGTCAACCACTATCCCAGTTATGATGGTATGCATATCAGTTCGCCATTTCGTAGCGCGCAAAAGAAATTACTATCCGAAAATGTGATTATATTCCAGCGCTTGTTGTAAATGACACGCTCGGAAATTCCATTTCTTAGATTCTGATCATTGGGGTGAGAAAGAGGAAGAGACTGGTGAGCGGGGGGAAGGTTGAAAGAGACGGTTGAAGCCGAGGGATTATGGGAAAAACGGTGAGAGGAGATGGTTGGGATGGAAGTGGGGGAGGGGTTGGGTTGCATGGAGATCACGGATGAGTGGACGTACTGAGATGCAACATGAAAGAGAATCGTGAGAGAGAGAGAGAGGCGGTTGCTGGGGCGACGAAACCGCATGGCTCCAAGCCAAAGGAACGGTCTTCTTTTTTTATAAAAATCTTTGCTCCGAAGGAGAATAAAAAAACACGGAAACTCGGAGATGGAAGATAAAATCCATTTTCGTCGCTTTTTTATATTTTCCTCCGGTCTCTCATCCTTCGTCACGTTTTTGCCTTCGTTATTAAAATGGAACGGAGATGTTCTCTTCCTTCAAGGATACGTCCGCAGCGCCGTTTCGTTCCGAGCGGATGCTCCCTCGGCATCCGCATAGGAAAGTGTGTCAAGATGGCTGCGAGATGCGTGAAATGGCGAAATCCTGAAAACCAAATCCGATGATAATAATTTCACGCTGGTATAACCGCCTGATAAATGGCGGGCTAACTTGTACGAATAATAGTTTGTTTTTGTAGTCGGATTCTACCTCTGTTCATTTTTAATCTATTATCACAATTAAATAATTGTTTACCCATTGTTGATTAAATAGGGATTTTAGGTAACGCAGTACAAATTTCAAACCCGAAATAGGTTGATTATATAAAATTACCAAATTCACTATTTTGCAGAAATAGCTAGGTTAAAGTGTTAGTTTAATATAGCAACTGTCAACATTTATGAGTCTTAAGAAATAAATGCTAATTAATTCGTCAATATTATAGAAATTTCCTGATTGTTACTTTGATTGAAATTACTTACATAATATTCCAGACCTTTAGCTTTGGACAGCCTAACCAAAAAATACGGATGAAAATAAAGTCAACAACGTATTGCATGTTATTGAAAATGATATTATGTACAGCAATTTAAAATCGAATTACGTGGATATCCTCCATATATATGAGTGTATATATATGTGTATATATATATATATATATACATATATATATATATATTATATATATATACTTTTCCTTCTTGGTATCCACGAAGCTCTCAAAACAATCCTTCATGCTGCCCACCCAATTCTTACCTCTTCCTCCCATCAGTCCCTCTTTGCCAACCTTTTTGCCAATCCTCCGCTCCTCTCCTTCCGCCGGCCCCCAAATTTGGGAAATATCTTGTGGAGGAAGGAACTTCCCACTTCTACCACGCTTCTTGCAATAGGCTCCCACCCCTGCGGAAAACCTCGCTGCCTCACTTGCCCTATCCACCTACCCTCATCTTCTTTCTCGAGTCCCTCCACCAACGTCACCTACCCCATCACCTCCAGAAGCAACTGCACCACCCGTAACGTCATTTACCTCCTTACCTGCACCCTTTGTCCCGCGTTTTACGTAGGCCTCACCAGCAATCCGTTAAACATCCGAATGAACGGTCACCGGAATAGCGTTTCTCTCAGACGCCCCCTCCCAGTTGCATTACATGCTAATACCCACAATGTCCCCTTCAATAGTTGCTACAATGTTAGGATTATTCGCGCTTTACCCTATGACACTCCTGCCCCCCTTCTCCGACACTGGGAACTAGCACATATCCATCTTCTTGACTCTTTCTCTCCGCCTAACCTCAACCTCCGCTAACCCTATTAGCCCCCTTACATTGTCTCCTTGTTACATTGTAGTTATTCGCACTTTCCCTTACCACACTCCCTCTTTATTGGCTATCCACCCCTCCTACTCCCCACCTCCTCCAATCATCAACCTTCCCACATCACCCTGTCATTCCCCGCCCAGTGTGTCACTTGCAGATACTCTTTCGCTGAAGAAGGGCATAGGCCCGATAAGCTTGCGTGTGTTTTTTTTTGTGTTCGTGTGTTTCACGTGTCTCTTCAACGCCCCCAGCAGCCTTCCAGCTTGGTCCTCAACTTGGTAAGTGTCCGCTGGGCTTCCCTCAACACCTTGTTGCCACCCTCATCACTACCTTTTCTTTTCCTTTAGTTTATATATATATATATATATATATATATATATATATATATATATATATATATATATATATATATATATATATATGGATGTCAACAAGGTGTTGGGATGAGGAAACCCAGTGAACACTCACCAATCAGACGACTTCAGGTTGGCGAGGCACCGGGGATGTCGAAGCGACACACGTAAAAGAACACAGAAACATCACAAACGTAGAAGCTTTCGGAACTACTCCTTCTTCAGCTACAGAGAGAGGAGGCAAAGTCATATATATATATATATATATATATATATATATATATATATATATATATATATATATATATATATATTACTTTGCACGTTTATAAAAGAAAAACGTTTATAAATGAAAGTTAACCGTAGTTTAGTGTATTTTTAATGCCACTGGTCGATATTTAGTAATTTTTGGGACATATGGCTTAGTAAGTATTATTTGAGACCACGATTGGATTGATTTTGATCAAAATTCTTATAGCCATTTCTGAGTAAATTGAATTTTCTTTCAAAATATCCTAGAATAAAATACCCTTAATTGTTGCGCAATATCGTGCATCTTTTCAGAGTGTCTATTATGAATGATATTATCCAAAAATATGAGATATCATTCGATTCAGTTTAACCGTAAGGCTATAGCAAGGTTTTGAGTGGATCGCGGCGTAGGCGTGACGTCATAGGGCTTGGGAAAGGTAGCTTAGCGTACATTATAATACCACCGGACGCCATATAGAGATTTAAAGAGATATACGGCTTACGTAGTATTATTTGTGACATCAGCCTCTATAATTGGATTGATTTTAATCAAATTTTCTAGAGCCATTTTTGAGTAAATAAGATTTTTATAAAAATCGCCAAGAATAAACTACCATTTGCTTTAGAGAAATATCATTTTTATAAATATAGGGCCTGCAAAAGATGATATATTGCACAAATACGAAATATCATTCGATTTTATTTTCGCGTTTGGGTCCTATAACAGCGAACAGACAGACGGTGTGGCGATAACCACTTCAATGGAATCAGAGACACCTAAAACGTGTATTTTCCTCAAAATCTCGCAGTCGAATTTTTTCACGACAACAATACTTTCTCAATATACTGCGTATATGAGAAAGTAAAAAGGAGATCAAAGAAAAGTTTTAAAATTCACCAATGATATGAGCATAAATTAGAATCTGTCTCATTAGAGGGGCTTAAGCGTTCATGCGTAGTCGACGGTTAGTATATTGAAAGTCTCTCTTTTTTGTCGCTTTATCCCGTCTTTCATACTGTTTCTAAATCCTTTTGCCCTCCATTCCTCTTTGGTTCTTTCCCAGAGTCGTTCATCTCGTGACCTTCTTCTCCATTATGTTTTTTCACAAATCATTCCTTTCTCTGCTCTCTTGATTCATACTCCAGATGTCAGTTTCACTTGTCAACCGTTTATTTTATTCCATTCCATTTTAAGAACACATGTCGATAGTCTGTAATCGGCTCTCGTCCTATTTTCTCAAGGTATCTTACTGTCAAACAAATGCAACGCTAATATCTATCCGTAAGTCTTCATCAGTTTAACTTTCACGTACAAGAATTTCTATAGATATCGATATGGAACTTATCCGGTTGTCATTTAGATTTTTTGATCCTGCTAACTAAAAAATATTCACAAACATCGACCGCTTTTATAACATGAAATGCCTAGTTCTCCCAATGGTCGGATTCTGGTTTATTACGTAATTACTAGAATAACCAATAAATTGTGGAGAAAAAATCAGATTCGCATTTGGGCTAAGATGCAAGTTTTCAATGTTAGGATCTGGCGATTGTCGATGTAAAAAGGATTTTAGGCTCTCAGTTAGATCCGTTCGCATGAATTTGTTTTCTTGTTAGTTTATCATCCAATTCCTTTTTGCAGTTATTGGGTTATTCCTACATCCTTTTCAGACTTGTTTTTTTACGCTCTATGCATACATTTTTAGAAACAGGAAGATACATGGATGCTAAAATTTACACATAAACTTCTCCAACAAAATCGTACCTTAAGCGTAGAACAAAAGGCTGTAAAATTTTTTAAATTTTTTAGAAAAACAAGCTTATTAAACGGAACGAGATGGATTAGAGCGCGAAGGGAACAACCATTACGTCCGCGTCATAGTGCACGATCTTTTTTCGTCCGCGCCATAAATCAACTTAAATTTACGTTACACTTTTCCGAAAGAGAGTTTTGATCCCGCCAGGAAAGCGTTCAACACGTTGCAGAAGATAAAAGGGTTGAATGGGAAGCGAGGAGATTAATGTCGCAGAGGGTTCGGAGAGCGAGGCGGAGGTCGAGGGAAGGATTCGCCCAAGGAGGGACAAAGGGTAACCCTGGCAACAGTTCCCCCTCTTCGTGACACAGTCTCCTTCCCTCTCTCGACGGCTGGCTCTGTCACCTTCGCATGCTGCCTCCGTAATGAATGGGAGGTGGGGCACGGAGAGAGAGAGAGAGAGAGAGACTCGGGCAGCGGGAAAATGTGTCGGACCGCGCGAAGGGAAAACACGCTCCGAGATGATGGATACAGTGCCGCTCGTGCAACGCCTACCTTCGGATATAATGCGAGAGGGACGGGAGAGAGAAAAAACAGGACACGTGCGAGTGTGCTGCGCGCGTTGTTGTTGTTTTTTTTTTGACCGGGGCGAAAAAAAATGAATGTGGAAGGGCCCGCGGAACATAGAGCGAAAAATACCGATTCGGAAAAGCCTGGTGTCCGCCGCCCAAAAAACAAGAGATTCGTGTTTCGCAATTTCTGTTAATCCCAAATTTTTAGCAGCGGACCTCGTTGTGTTTCTTTTTTTGCGAAGTTGTAAATGCAATTAAATGGAGATTATGGTAATGTCGTGGGATTGCCGAGGTAACACAGAAAATGGGCTTTCATTGCGACGATGAGCGGGTTTTTCCGCTAGATGCTATGATAGATTAACTTACATTTCACTAACTGAAATTAACTCGGTGGAAACAGCGAAAAATGTATGCACGACGCAAATGTTTATTTTTTGTTAGGTGCTGGAGTTAGTTAATCTACATCCCTCGAAAATGTTCTGAAACCAAAAAGAAAATATTATATGACCGAGAATCTAACCCGGATCTTTTACTACCACTAAACTATCGCTGAAGATTAATTCTCGCGTTTATAAACGCGGATGTTTTCTTAGTTGGGTTTGGTTACTTATCTTGGAATCGAAGAAAACTTCTCTCTCTCTCTCTCTCAAATGGTGAGATTGCCAAGTTAGAAATTGATTGAATGAAGCGATCTTAAGATCCTATGCAGACAAAAATATTCCCAACTTTACGGCTTATGCCTGTCTGTATAGGATTTAACGATCACTTTATTCCATCAATTTACTTCCATTTATAAAATCGGTTAAGTGAGGCAATGAGAAAGTATTCCAAGACTCGCTTATATGATTTCACTTTCTACTGTTCTGAAAGATTAATCTATTCGGCTTTCAATTTGGCAACTCTCGTTGCCATTGATCCTGACTAAGATTCTCTCCCACACATTCGTTATATCATCTCAATTTGAATAACGTTTTTGGCTAACTAAATGATAAATATAAAGAAATGCATTTCTTCTTCAGTACCTTTCCCGAAACGAATTAATAAATATATTTCATTTCTCAGTGTTTTATATCCACGGCTTTGATTCCGCGAATTGACGACTAATTAATGTTTGAACATCATGCATGCTGTTAATTATTCTAGCAGCTTTAATTCCTATGGATATCTTATTTTTAATGGGAATCATAAATTTAAGGGGAAAAAACGAAACTCGGTTGACAGTGAAACAAACTCTGAAAGGCATTAATGGATCAGCTCCTTTTAGTCACATTTCAGTTGCACCAGAAGTTGCGGTGATATTATCGGCATCCTGCCAAAACAGACTCTGCTGCAATGTTTTTAATAATTATATTGTGCATCAATCAAAGCTGTCGTAATGAAGGAACGGCTCCGAAAAACTCATGATTTGGCTAATTAGGTGGTTACAAATTGAACATTAGGAAAAACAGTAATATGTCGAGCCTCTCAGTATTAAAAGCGAAATACCATCATTTGATGGTGATTTCGAGGGCCAATCAAAAATCACTTTCGGAGAATTCACTTATCCGGTGCAGTTATTTTTACGGCACCATCACTCATTAAAAAATATCCGTTTGTGGACCAATTGATTCGAGTCCGCGATTGAAACTTCAGACGACGAATGTTTTGGGTCAAACGACCAACGTAGAATACCCGACGCACATTTTCCGAAGAGTGGAAATGGCGATTTAAAAAAAAAGAAGCTGTGTAGCGATCATTATTCCAGAAAACATTTCACGACGATCTTTACATCACGTTTCTCACCATCGAGCGCCGAACACACACGCCGGGGAAAAAACGAAAAGAAACGGGTGACGATAAATCTGTTCCGCTGCGCACACCGTTTTCGGCACTATGTGTTTCTTTTTTTTACACTCCACTCTTAACGCCATCAACGAAAGCAGGGATTTGCAGAAGTAACCCCGAGAAAAATCAATGTTTTCGCAGGCGCGCCCCTCTTGCCTTCGCCCTGCCAGTGAGGAATGCCTCCGGAAGAGGATATCTCTGTAACTTGTAAGCTCAAAAAAAACGCCTTCTGTGCAAAGAAATTATCTCCGCGCCTTGTGGCAGCGGGTGGGAGAAATTTTCTCTCTTCGCAAAAAACGAATCCTCAAAATTTTCATTTATTCTGGCTGAGAGAATTTTTCTTAGAAACGAATTGGCTAATTTAATTCTACCATCTGAGTGGCTATGGATTGAATATTATCGGTTTAATCTTAGCGAAAACCTAATATCGTGACTTTCAATGCGATTTATTATCAATAGAGAACATTTTCGTAGCAAAATTTATTTGAAGCAATTTACTTGCAATGTGATAGTTTTGAGTATATTAGAATAACTGCACAAAACAATTTTTGCCAACAAGGCGGTTCTGCAAAAAGTAGCTTTTTTATTCTGTTGTGCGTTCCGGAATATTCTGTTACATGTACCAGAGAATATAACCCTCTGCCATTAAAGGCTTGCATTATGGCGGTCGATGTTGTTTCCGAAATTCGCCTCCAAATATTATGCGAGGACCACCAGGAGAAAAGAAAAATAACTTCGACCGCCGAAAAAGCCTTTTTTCTGATAAAATGGACAAAAGGGAATCTTAATTGGGGTTGAAAAACGTGATTATCGCCCATCTCTCTCCTACCTTGAAAATCTTCCCCGAAATATGACGCAATTTAAGCGGAGGGAACTTTACATGCGAGGTGATGGCCTTGAACGAAACGGATATTAAATATTGCTCCGTTAAAAGAAATTAACGGATTTTTTCGTGGACGGTGCGATAGGACCCCGATGGAAACAGCCATTAATGAAGTTTGTTCACCTGGTGGCAATCTAACTTACACAGCACAGCACTCGCAATGCCAGCGTATAATAATGGGGTTTATATGAGGGTTGATCGATAAGTTACACGACTAAATCTGCTGTTCTGAAAGCAATTTACTTTTGAGTTTAATGGCATGTATCCAGTATTCACAATGGGCGTTTGTCCCATCGCGGACCCAAATTTTCAGCGCCACCTCGGTAGGATTATTTCTTTCCTGATTTTTTAACCGCGCTCTCACCGTATCTTGAAAAGCATCATTAGTGGCGACATGATATACACCAAAGTGTTCTTTCAAAAGAGCCAACGGTCGGGACTGTATTGGGGATATCCACACCAGCTGCGTGTACGTTAGGCAAGTAATCGAATTCACGTGCATTTCTTCGCCTTAGATAATCCATTTCCTTTCACTTACTGAACCCTCTGGTCGCGCGAAAGGAAATTAAACCTGTGTGGGTGTGTATATATGTGTAATTCTGATGCTAGGATGATTGATTTCGTTGACAACTATTAAATAAGCGGGAACATATACAGTGCACAAACTTGATCACATACGTGTATACGTGATTACAGGACATTTGGTCCAATCCAAAAGGCCCAGTCTACAATTTGGTCCAGTCCTAAGGGTCCAAATCTTTTAAAATAAAGTAAAATAAAAATCAGTGTGGATGCTTGTCCCTGCTGGCGTGGTTATTATGCAAATAATTGGTATAAGTAATGAATTAAATTTATCAGCAATTAAAATTACATGAAAATAGAAGAGTAGGTAACGCATTTAAATAGATTTTAATCATCATTCTTTTCGTTAGCAGACTGATTTGTTTTTAGTCTATAAGATATGCCTCGGAGATAGGTTGCTAGGCGGTCCTCTTCTTTGTATTTCTGATTGTTTACAACCTTTTGAGTGATATGGCGTTGATTGGCGACATATCGTCAATTAACGCTTGGCCTTATCTGCGAGTGACCTCCCGTGAGCTGAGTTATGACTTGTTCATTTTGCATCTGTTCATTTTTTATCACTTCTATAAACTTTCAGAGGGACGGATGGTGCCTTATCATAATTATTTGAAATTTATTGTGCCAACCTTCAACAGCATTGTTCGTCCTTTGTTCTCCGTTTATGACTGCATTGTATACATTCCATACTTCTGGAGGAAATCTAGGACTTTCTGCCCTTCTTCTGCCTCTAGCTCGCCAACCCCTAACAAACCTCTTGTCTACGTAGTTCATTAGTTCAGCAACACTTTCGACAGCGGTTTCTTTAATATAAGCGAACACCTTATCAACCTCCTCTTAAGGTACGAATGGTAATGCAAATAGCATTGGTGCATCTTTACGAATTTGGTTTCCAGAATTTGTATAATCCTCTTTTAGGCCTAAGGATACAATATTGCGCCAGATTGCTTCAGAGAAATTAAAAAAGCATCCTTTAACATTAGAACGTGGGAATATGTCCTTTGCAGCATTGGAAAAAATTTTACTTACGCCATGATTTAAAGGGTTCAAAACACAATAAAATTTTGGAATGAAGCTCAGTCGACGCAGAAAATCACTAAGCACCTGCAACAATACCACCCATTGTTGACTTTCCACCTTTTAGATAAATTGTATATTATTGAATTTTAAAGGATTTGACCATTAAAGGACTGGCCTATAAAGTAAGGACAAATATAACAACTGGACCTTGTGTCATGGACAATTTGGACTGGACCTGATTGTTTGGACCAATGAAGACTGGACCTTTTGGATTGGACCAAGTGACTGATAACCATATACGTAGTTTAGCGTATATTTTAATGCCACTGGACGATATATAGTAATTTTTGGGATATATGAGTTAGTTATTTGTGACATCAGATTGCACAATTGGATGCATTTTAAACAAAATCCTTATAGCCATTTTTTAATAAATCGAAGTTTATTACAAAATATCCAAGAATAAAGTACCCTTAATTGTTACGCAATATCGTTCATCTCTTCAGAGTGTCTGTTACGAATGATACTAGCGTAATTGCCCTTTTCTCCTACTTTTCTCTCTTCCTCTCTCCAATCCTCCTGCCTCCCATTCTCTCTCCCTCCCTCCCTCCCAAAATGTACGCCTCCTTCGACTGTTACCTTTTCATTGTCTAGTGTCTACTGAGTTATAGTGTTTATACTAATTCTCATTGTTTTGAAACATTCTGTATTGTTTCATACTATTTTATACTGATTTATATCATTTTGTATTGTTTTATACTATTTTATACTGATTTATATCATTTTGTATTGTTTTATACTATTTTATACTGATTTATATCATTTTGTATTGTTTTATACTATTTCGTATTACTTTATTTTATTATGTATTGTTTTATATCATATGTGTAAATTTATATAATTTCCTTCTTTCTTATGTTATGCATGATCCAACAACAATCTCCATATTCATTGTATATATTTCAAGTATATTTCATCTTATTCTGCCTAATTATTGTATTATATTGCTTGGTTTGCATTACGTTAATACCTATATATGTATTTTTTATGACGGTATACAACGATGCTGTATATACGAAGACTTACTGTACATACTCCTTTCTATTTAATGTCGTATTATTATATTATCATATGTACACTATCTTGGGTTTTCGCAGGTTTTTCACACCCCCCTTCTCAGTGGGTGTTTTCCTGCGTAGGTTTTACTAGGGAGGACATGTCTGTTTTACCTAGGTTTTCCCCACAATCTCTAATCTGTCTTCAATTTTATATATTTTTTATTCTGTATGATTTAGGTATATACTGTTTATGTTATGCGTATTGTAATATCTTACTTTATCATTTTTTTTATATTTATTATATTGACGAAGGGTTAAATGTAAGAATGGACCTTATGGTCTAAATTTCGCCCGAATAAAGACGATTATCCCTCCCCACTCTCCTTCTCTGAAAAAACACTCCTCGTAGCCTCAATATCGCCCTAATAAAGTCCATTAGCTCTCCCTCCTCTGACTCTCACTCTCTCTTCGCTCTATCTCTCCCTCTTATATGTGGGTGTATTCCTGCAGTGGGTTTTTTTTGTTATCTTTCCCACAAAATTATTATCTTTTTACAGTTATTGTATTATTATATTATTGTTAATTCTTGAATATTATTATATTTGTGTCATGACGAGGGGTTAGGCGGAAGATGGGACTTCCTAATCTCAATCTCGCTTCAAATAAAGACTATATCTAATCTAATTTCCTCATGTTTCTCATTTTTAGGCTGGTTTCCAAAGAAAACAGCCTTATAACATGGTCCTGTCTGTGTGTGCCCCCTACTAACAGCTTTTGCACCAATGGACCGATTTTCAAGAAACTTGGTATGAGGCTCGTGCTGCCAGGACCCACCTCCGGGCTGTACTTTATTTGGCGAAGATTGAAGTCCAGGGGTTCGGTTCCAGGAACGTACTTTTCCATATTTGTTTTACATAGGAAATCTCAAATCCATCGTGCAGAGATGTTTTCTTTAATACATTAAAATACCTTAAAATTGTGATATCGGAGCGAGGTTTGTACTGTTCTAAGGGGAAAAGAAAGTAAATTCTAATTATTGTCACCGAATTTTGATAATTGATAGAATTTTATTGAATTTCTACTAAAACGGCGTTTTTGAGTTTTAAATAGCATTTTATCGGATTGTTGCCATGAAGATGATTATTACCGAACAAGGTTTGAGCATAAACGAGTGAACAAATGAATTATATTCTTTTCCGCTCCACTACTCCTCATCAATACACAGTTGATCCAGATATATTAACGTATAAACAGTAACATTTCTTTAATTCTTTTACTGTAAAAAATGCATGCAAAATATAATATCAGAAAGAGATTTTCACGTTGTTTTTAATATTTTAAACCTGATAATGCTCTATTAATTTGTTTTCCAATTTTTTCTATCATTGTTAACTATGAACTACAAGTGATATTTATGGTATAAGAATTTCTTTGAATGACTAACACATACTGAAATATTTCCTGTCAATATAAGTAATCAATTCAGGACGTCAACTTTGGGAAACCAGCCTGCATTAGTTCTGGTTTGAACTTCGTCGTCGTCGTCGGTGGGTGGGAAAGCGGAACTGTAATGCTATTTTTATCAAACCTTCCGAGTAGCTAGAAGACTGACATTTGATAGGAATGTTTGATTCTTAATGTAAAAGCCATTTACGTAAAAATATTCCAAACTCGACCCGGGTTCGATTTTTGAGAATGATTTTCATTCCCCATAAGATAACATGGAAAAATCGCTATTTCGACCCACAAGCTTATATTCTTTTGCTTATCAAAATTCACATATTTCACCATTAATCACCAAACTAGAACTGCATTAAAGAAAAATGACAATAGTTTCTTATTCATATCGTCATTTACCGTCTTCTAATCGAAATCTCTCGAGTTTAACGTTTTAATATCATATTTTGAAAAAATTTAGCGTTTTTAAGGGGAAGTCACCATTCCAACTGATTGCATTGTTGAACCCGAAATTCTATTATTCTAACATATGCTCCCGTTCCCTCCGGCCCTCCATGGACCCTCCAGGCCCGATTCATATATATCAGAGATATCTCAGAATTAGTTTTTACTTTCACCATATACGTAGTATAGTGAAAGTATGTTTTCTTGAAAAAAATCGAATTCGAGATTTCAACGGAATTACACATTTTGAGGTCCCCTGAACACATTTAGACTATTTTCGCGATATGTCTGTCAGTCTGCGTCTGTCTGTATCTGATAGGATTTTTATTGTCTCCATATGTAGTATAGGGGAAAGTATTGTTTTTATGAACATGAAAAAATGTGCAAAATTTGAAATAATTGTGTTGTCGTATGACGCATCTAATTTTATTCGCCGAAGACGCCTGGCGTATCCCGGGCATCGCCGGGTACTTTCAGCTAGTATAGTATAAAAATTGAGACGACAGTAAAATCTCGGTGTATAACAGTGACACAGTCGGCAAGGCCACATATCGTTAAAAAACTTAAATTTTTCCAATAAATATGAATTAAAAGTATAACTTGAGCGATTTCGAATCGTAGGCGATACATGCCTATAAGAAAAATAAACGTAATTTATATTTATTTAAAACGGTACAGAGCCGAAGATCGCAGGCAAAATATTTCGAATTTTTATTTACAAATGCGTAAAAGGCTGTAAGTCGAAAACTCGATTTTTACCTGTTACCTTATGGAAAACAAAAATTATCTACTGGAGTCGAACCCGCGTCTTTTTTGGAGATATTTTTGGTGAATGGCTTCTAAAGTAAGTAACAAACATTCTTACCAAATTTCAATCTTCTGACTACTCGTCAAGTTTGTTAAAAAAGAATTACACTCAGTCATAATAAATATTTCATATTAGTCGCGCATGACCGGATTTCTTAGTTGATTATTTAAAGAGATTATCCACAAATATGGGATATCATTCGATTTAGTTTAACGATCTAGGCGGCATTAAGATTTTAGTGGATCGGGAAGAAGGCGTGACGTCATAAGGCTTAGGTTAGGTAGCTTAGCGTAGGTATACATTTCAATGCCACTGGACGCCATTTAGCGATTTTTGAGACATATGACTTACGCAATATTATTTGTGACATCAGCTTCTACAATTGGATTGATTTTAATGAAATTTCCTTTTTTGAGAAAATCAAAATTTTCTAAAATCTCCAAGAATAAACTACCCTTTATTTTTGTGCAATATCATTTTTATGAAAACAAGGTATGCAAAATTTGATATATTGCATAAATACGAGATATCATTCGATTTTATTTACGCGTTTGGGCTCTAGAACCGCGACCAGACCGACAGACAGTCGGCAGTGCGAAAACCACTTTTATGGACTCAGACACCTAAAACGTGTATATCCATCAAGATCTCGAAGTCAAATTTTTTCATGATTACAATACTTGCTCTATACACTACGTATATGAGATAGTAAAAACACGGAAAATTATCGTTAAAACTGAAATACGGCTTAATTGTTTGGTTTTATTGTAAACGGCTCCTTATTCGATTGAAGCGTGTAGAGCAAGAAATATTTTATTAGACTAGTTCTACAAATTTTGTTTGGGAGCCATTTTGGGATGACTAATATTTTATGAGATATGAGGGAAAGTTTATTTTTTGTTCCCGATTGGGTTTTCTGAACTACGAGAATTTATAATGTTTTCTTATTTTGTTTACCCCAAAAGTTCTAAATTCCAAATTTCATGAAAATCCGTTGAGTTAGTTTCGGAGTTGAAACACGCGGACGTACAGATGGGCGTGAGCTAATCATTAGGCGTTCCTTTTTTCCGTTCTTAAAGAACGCCTAAAACGGGTAAAACTGCGAACTTCTTCGCGTGACCATGTCGCCGAACGAACAGCCAACGTGTGCAATGCCACTGCGTATGCCTTACGCCATCATTTCTCTGTCCGACCATCCCCCATAAAACAGATAAATAATAAATCAACCGAAAGATTATGGTAAATTCAAGCAACTGATATTTGATAATGATTTGCGTGAGCAAATTTGAGTCGAAAATGCAGCGTTTTAAACGCTTTCTGCCTTGAAATAAATTGAAATTTCGGTGTGGAGAAGAATTAGAATAGCAACCTGGAGGAAAACGGATGGAATATTGAATGTTGAATGCATTGAAGCGAGAAGAGAGAGGAAGAAAATGGGAAGAGGAGAAATAGAGGCGTGAAAGAGGGAGGATGTGGACACGTGGAGAGAGGAACGAAGGGAGAGGGAGGGAGAGTGAAAGGAAAAGAAATGAGATTGCGAAGAGAGAGGGCCGGGCTCAAGAGAAAAAGGAAGGAGGCTGAGCGTCCCAAGCTGAGGCTTTTGTATGGTAGCGTGGTTTAATATAAAAAGAGAAAAACATTTTTGTACTACCGCTAAGACCGTTGAAGCTGTCGACAAAAGTTCCAGCCGGACGTAATCTCATGTGATATCGTCGTTTTTTGCGCCACAATAAATCCGAGGGACGCACAACGTAAAAATGTCCGGCGGAGCAGTTTATAAAAAAATAGCGGAGTGGATGAGGCTTTGTCGGGTAAGAATGGAAAAAGGAAAGAGAGCATATGGAAGCGGCGGAAAGTGAAGAGTGAGTGAGAGGAATACGGAAAAGAGCCGGAAGAAGAAGAAGAGCAGCGGTTGTCAACCTTTCGTCGCGACACACACGACTGTTGTGTTGTGTTGGTGCACGATGCAACCCGGCGAACTAGAAAGGAGTAGTGGCGTGCAATAATTAAGAGTTTTAGCCTAAAAAATTGTTTTTGTCGTTCTTACAAAGGGCGCAATAGAAAAACGAAACTCAGCTCGACGAAATTTAGTTTTTTTTCTATACGAGGCGTTGTTAAAATCTTCGGCGACGCGCAGTTGTGTCGCGGCGACACGCCGGTTGAAAATCGCTGATTTTGAGGGCGCGAAAAAAGTTGGAAATACTTGGGAAGACTAGAAAATGAGGAAGGAAGAAAGCGGATGAGATTGTTTAGGATAAAGGTATATTAAGCGACCTCGCCGCCGCAGATAAGAAAAAATCGCTAGGAAAATAACGATAACTTCGATACGAGAAATCAGTTCCATAGCGAAGATTTTTTCTAGCGAGCGTTCCATATCGACCAGCCTACATGTAACGCAGGGGCAGGGCATCGTACATCTGATTGCGATGTCGTAGGAGTTTTCGTTAATAAGATAAAAATAATTATCGCGGAGTTATTTTTGTCAATCGTGCGTGCGATCTTTTTTGGGGGCCAGAGTTTCGTGACCTCCAGACAGGGCCGGCGGAACGGGGCAGCAAAACAGGCCTTTTTTAAAGTAATTTATGCTTAACTTTCATCTTTTATTGATACATTTTGTTATATTTTTCACGTACATTTTTGTTATATGTACTGTAACGGAACGGAAACCCCCCCGATTACATAACTACGCGCAAGAAGAGTTGTGCGTTAGTTCGTGTGTTCGCCAGCAAGTACACGACGCGACGCGCGAGTCAGCTGACCACAAAAGAGGAAGTTCAAGGTTAAAAACCGAGAAAAAGAGCTAGGGAAGATAAGCCGAGGGAAGAAGGAGGAAGAGGTTGACGAGAGGTAGTCTAGCGAACGTGACCCAGAGAGAATGGAGCTCGGAGCAAAACCTAACGAGAGTTGGCCAGGAAGAAATCTAGAAGTCACGAGACCCAGGAAGAAATCGAGAAGTCACGAGACCCAGGAAGATCTCTGTTGCAAAAAACCATAGATCGGGTGTGAAAAGGAAGATTTCCGCCTCTACCAGTGAGTGACACCGGTAAAACAACTAGTTGAGTGATAAGTACGATTATTAATGGTAGCAATACGCGGGAAGTGATGGCCCAACTTAATGACTTAGGCAAGAATGAACAGAAAGCCATTAAACTCACAGTGATTAGTGTTTTACGTGATTTCAATTCTTTGGGCTTAAATAATTCCATGTGAATTTCCTTTGTTTAATATAATTATTCATTATTAGTTTTTTTACGTGATTTCAATTCTTTGGGCTTGAATAATGCCATATGAATTTTCTTTGTTTAATATAATTATTCATGATTAGTGTTTTAAGTGATTTCAATTCTTTGGGCTTGAATAATGCCATGTGAATTTTCTTTGTTTAATATAATTATTCATGATTAGTGTTTTAAAGTGATTTCAATTCTTTGGGCTTGAATAATGCCATGTGAATTTTCTTTGTTTAATATAATTATTCATGATTAGTGTTTTATGTGATTTCAATTCTTTGTGCTTGAATTTGTGTTTGAATAATTCCATTTCATTTTTTTTGTTTGATATAAAAAGTCAGGATTAGTGTTTTATGCAGTTTAAATTCTTTGTGTTTGAATAATTCCATTGGAATTGTTTGTTAGATATAATAAATGCATTGTATTGTATTTGTGACGTTTCCGTCCCCGACGTGCGGCCGACTCACAAACAGGAGTGAGCATTGATAGGGCCTAAACCCCACGGAACTGCGAGTAAGCCGAGGCAAACTGAAAGAGTCGGGGGTTGGAGGGGAGGAGGAACGTGACAGTACCTTAATATTCAAAATGATTTCAATTCCTCTTCAATGCTGTGCACTACAAACTATAAGAAGTTTATATACTAGCGGTCTGAGGAAGATTTGGAAAATGTGCAATTCTTGAATATGTTGACGCAACAACTAACTTAAGAGCCTAAAGTTATGATTTGCTTTATCTCTTGATAAAAATATTCTTCTTAATGCCCATTTTTACCGCTATTCCTGACTATGAAGCTTTTTAATGTGGAAAACATTGTTTTTAGTAATTATGAAAAAAATTATTTAATAATAAAAAACGATCTTTTATTAATATTATATTTAAGTAATACCGGTGCTTATAGACGCCATTATGTAATTACTATTTAAAAATAATTTTCATCTATTAGATTTTTTGTCTCATTTAGATTGGAGTAGGGTGCCAAAAAAATTGCCTAGGGCGCCAAACTGCCTTGCGCCGGCCCTGCCTCCAGACCCCAGCTTTGTCGTTGCGCAAGCCACGCGTCCTTGATTTTCCATTGTGCGAAAAGAGAATGATATTTGCAGGAAAGGCTCGCAGCAGTTTAAAAAATGGGTCTCCAAACTTTTTTAAAGTGGGCCACTTGGTCAATACATTTTATGCTCGCGAGTTAAGAGTATCAACATGAAAAACTTTTTGAAAATATACGCATACAATATACAAATGTAGGCTAATTTCGTACTAAGAGATGATTGGGTAAATTAAGATTTTCCGGGAAATTTTTCGACGGGCCACACAGTAGAAGCGTAAAAATAACGAAATGATATATTTTTATTTTCGTTACAGTTATTTTGAAAATCTCCTAAATGTTTTTGGTTACATTATTCAAACATTTCGTTTTTTCGTTACGTCACACACAACGTTTTCCAACAGTCCTTGATTGTTATATCTGGTAAATATTGGCAAAGACTTATTACAGGATCGAGGTCTGCGTTAAATGGGGTCTCGGACCATTGTTTGGAGGGCCCTAGTTTAGTGTAAAATGATTTGGGAAATTGTTTCTTTATTAACGTAACGCAGAAAACATCATCAGTTGCACTTAATTTCTATGCCTGTATGAACTTTTCGAGAACGAGTCTATTTATTTTATGCTGAGATGACGACCAGTTAATACACAGATAAATGGGTGGATGGAATGTAGAACTATGGGTGGGGATAAATGATCTCGAAAGATAAGCTGGATCAAGTAAATGGATGCATAGAAAGCGAAGGAGTGCTAAGGCTCAGATGAGAGGACATGCATTGAAGATAGCAAAGAGAGGCGGAGGAATGATAATAGAGAACGCTGAATGGAGAGGGAGGTTCAGAGATAGGAGGAGGAGGGAGGAATACCCAGAGTAAGGGAGAGGGAAGAGGGGAAGTAGGAGGGAAGGGATATGGAGGGAGAGGTAGGTAGGCGAGAGAGAAGTGAGTGTGAGAAGCGATAGGGACGGTGAAGGAAGATTCCCCTTGGTCAACAGCGCACACACTCCTTTGTTGCGGACAATAACCCTTCTCTTTTTTACAACCGCTCTCTCTCTCTCCTTATCTATATCTCTTGGTTTTTTCCCTCTCTCTTTTCACCATTCTCTCTCCTTCTCTCTCTTCCTTTCACTCCCTTTCCGCTCTGCTCCATTTCTTAATTGCTATATTCTGCTTATCTCTCTCTTTCTCTCCATTCTCTCCCTCTCTCCTCTCCTCTCCCTCTCTCTCCTCTCCCTCTCTCTCCTCTCCCTCTCTCTCCTCTCCCTCTCTCTCTCGTCTCCCTCTCTCTCTCTCTCTCTCCCTCTCTCTCCTCTCCCTCTCTCTCTCCTCTCCCTCTCTCTCTCCTCTCCCTCTCTCTCTCCTCTCCCTCTCTCTCTCTCCTCTCTCTCTCTCTCTCCTCTCCCTCTCTCTCTCCTCTCCCTCTCTCTCTCCCTCTCCTTCCTCTCTCTTCTCCCTCTCCTTCCTCTCTTCTCTCTCTCTTCTCTCTCTCTTCTCTCTCTCTCTTCCTCTCTCTTCTCCCTCTCCTTCGTCTATCTCTCCTCTCTCCCCCGCACCTCTCATTCATCTCTTTATCTCTCTCCCTTCTCTCTCGGATCTCTCCTCTCTTCACTTTCCATTCCCCCTTCCCTCTCCTCAATCTCTACTCTTTCTCACACACCTCTCATTTCTCTCTTTGTCTCTTCGCATATCTCCCTCTCTTTCTCTCTCTCTCTCTCTCTCTCTCTCCCATTCCTCCTTCCCTCACGCTGCTTTATGAGGAAGGCGTAGCAACGTCCAACTCCCATTATTATCAACGTGCTCATCCTCCGTAGTTCTGTCACGTGAAATATATAAGATTAACCTCGGATAGGGCAAGGGAGGCTATTTTGACGCAATCCCGTCGCTCTGGATAAAGCATTTTCCACGGAGCAAACGTGTAAGTAAAGCGCTACGACATTATAATCAGAATAAAACATCCATGTTTTGCTTGGATCAAAGTGACCTTTTTTTAGGATCATCACGGTAAAGTACAATATCCGCGCCGGCGGGTTTTCATCTCCTGAAACCCGAAAAATATTTTATCTTAAAGCGTATTTTAGAACATTAATTAACATTGAGAGACTGGAAAATGCATTCAATATAGCAAGTCAATTTTTCTGCACGTTGCCACATTACGGTTTATTTATTTTTATTTATTTAATTAAAAAGGTCCATAAACAGCCAAATTTTGGCCTTTTTACAATGGATCCGTAATATAACAACATAAAATAACAAATAAATTAAATTAAATTAACAATTGTGGAACAGATATTAAATTGTTCCAAACAGGAAAATGCAAAAACAGAAACATATTCAAAAGCGTTTAGACAATAAGAATTATGGGGGTGACCGGGCAACTAGTGCAGAGAAGGATGAGATGGGGGAAAACATATCAATAACAGGGAACAAACGAACCAGGGAATTAAATGTTTGGGGCAATCGGTAGAAGAGAGATCTTTTGGTGATGGAGAGTCGGCATTTGGGTAAGTGTAAGGGGTTGGGATTGCGGGTGGGACGAGGGGGGACGTGAAGAGAGAAGTAGGTAAGAAGTTCATTTCGTCGGTATTTACCATTCATTATTCCATGGAGAAATTTTAGGTCTGATGTTTTCCGATGCAATTGCAGGGAGGAAATACTTTCGCTACTTTCGAGGAAATTCATGCTACGTTTGCATGCTCAAATTCATCACAACTCTTAAAATTGAAATTAATGCAATTGCGTTAGTTTGTTTACTTGTACACACGCAGTGCTGGATGCACTCAGGCGCCCGTTTACCAGAGTGACTAAAAGTTGCACAGTGGCAGCTATATTTTTCTGTTATATTTTATCATTTCGCTGGAATTACTATAAAGGTATCTTTTACTTTGTAGTTTTGCCATATATAATGTTCTAATGTTGAAATAACCTTCATTATAAATCACATCGTAGCGAAATATCTTTCCCGGCCCCTGTAATTTGGAAGCGGCTCTTCGGCAGAGGAGTGGCTAGCGCATCCAGCTCCCCATGGTCGCGGGTTCGAGTCCCACCTTGCTCGTAACTGTTTGTGATTTTCTTTGTTATTATTATACACTGTTAATCGATCAGCTGTGATGGGCCTCGTGCTTTAGGCTGATTGCTAATAAATAAAAAATAAATAGATTCCTCTATTTGGACCACACACGAATACACATATGAAGCAATACCAAGTATGCCAGTTGAACCTGAGCAACATGGAAGCAGCAGTTTCTTTTTCAGATGTCGATGGCGCGTAAGCGATTGACTTTTCGGAGAGGCAGAAATTCACATTTTTAGTGCTTTTCGTCATTGCTAAAAAGCCCTTATTATCTTTGTGATGTCCGTCCGTACGCATATATCAGGAAAGAATTCGCTTAACCGATTTCAACCAAATTTAATAAATAGAATATTCACATAAATTAATGACCAAAATGACATACTTGGACCGGATCGACGGAGCAGGGGTGGCACAATTGCAAATTTTCGGTTATTATAAAATTGGAAGGAATTGACAGTATCGATATCAACGAAATTTTGTATGACGAAGAAGTGCAACATAAAAAAAACGAAATCAAGATTTTTAGTATAGATATAGAATGGAGAGCTGCCACAATACAAGTAATAAAAAAATTACACTTATTTGTGCTGAACCTTCAGCATCAATTTTAACCAAATTAATAATATTTATAATGTACACATATACACAAAACCATATTAGCATATTTAGACTGAATCAACCAAGCAGGGGTGCCACAATTACTAATAAAACTATTTCAGTAATTTAGAATTTGGAAGGAATTAGCTGAACGGAATTCAATTAAATTTTGTATTAAAGATTTGTACAACATACCATAATGAAATTAAGATGTTTAAAGCGGATCTTAAGAACAGGGCTATCACAATTAAAAGAAAAATAATATTTTTTTACACATATTTCTAGAGAACTGACCATATGGATTATAACCAAATATCGTACATATATATATATATATATATATATATATATATATATATATATACCACGGAAAACCCGTGTACATCTCTACATGTTTTCATACCCAGCTTGACTCTCATCAGAAGTCTTGAACGGGAAAATATTATTTCGCGCCTCTGCATCCTCTCGATAAATCCGTGGGAGCACTGTCCGAACCTAAAGGTCGAGATAGATAAGCAGGAAGACACGGCAATAGACAAAAGTGGATCGGAGCACATCACATAGTGGAAAAGAAAGAATGACCGTGGAATTGGGAGGGTTTAGAAGTCCAGAGAGAGACAAAGCAAGGGAGAGGAAAGTGTGTAAGAAGGAAGGGAGTGGTAGGGGAATGGGTGGGGGGAATGGAGTGGGAGTGAAGTGGGTGGGAGGGAGTAGAAAGGAGAGGAGGAGGGAGAGAGGGAAAATATGAGATATGGAAAGAATTCTGGGACATTTGCTCTTTCTCTGCAAAAACCCCTCAAGGGTGCAGAATACATCCCTTCCAGGGATGAACCACCCCCGCAATCCCTTTTCTCCCATACCTTTCCTATTCAAACCTCGTCCTTCCCTTTTGACTATCTCACGCAACACCTTCTCGTCTACTTTCTCTCTCCTTCCTCATCCTTTCTTCGCTCATATTTGCTCTCCCTCCCTTTCCGTTTCGCTCCGTCTTCCCCTTTTTCCTCTGTTCCCCTCTCATCTCTTCCTTATATATATATATATATATATATATATATATATATATATATATAGCAATAAAGGAAGAGAAACTCCAGAAAATGAAAAATAGACTAGTAATAACAGGTAGAAAATACGGTATGGAAAAGAAATACAGAAAAATCCAAGATTCAAATATCGGGCAAAGAAGAGAATCTGAACATAAGTATTGGAGGAAAGCCTTTAGAACAAGTTTCAGATTATAAATTCCTTGGAAGCATCATACCAAGAGAAGCAAAATGTACGGATGAGATCATGACTAGAATAGGAAAAGCAAAAGCGGCTTAGAGAAGAAAGAAACACCTACTTACGAGGAACATAAGGGAAGATATCCGCAAGAATTTCATATGTGGAGTATAGCTTTGTACGGGGCAGAAACATGGACGCTAAGGAAAAATGACATCAAATACTTGGATAGTTTTGAAAATGTGGACTTGGAGGAGAATGCTGAAGATAAAATGGACAGATAGGATGAAAAACGATGAAGTGCTAGCAGGAGCGAAGCGAATTATTATACACACTATCGGAAAGAGGAAGGCAAACTGGGTTGGACACTACCTGAGGAGAGAGAACATGATTAAAGACTTGTTAGAAGGAAAACTACTTGGAAAAAGGGAAAGAGGTAGGTAAAGGTTTCAGCTGATAGACGATTTGAAAGGGACAGAGAGTTATCAAGATATGAAGATTATAGCGGAAAATATGAGTACATGGAGAACCAGCTTTAACCATGAAACCTTCGCACTCTCTCAATATTCCTTATTATTTATTATAACATAAGGGTTACAAGTTGGCCATTAGGCAAGATAGCAACTTTACAACACATATAAAATAGTATTTCAAATGTGAAACGCATAAAAATTTCATCAACTACCTACATTCTTCCTAAATACTACCATATTACAAAACTTACGAATGATATTCGCCATCTTAACTATGTATAACCATGAAATTGATGGAATGATATGATCCGAAGATCCTATGCAGACAGGCATAAGCTGTGAAAGTTGGAACAATTTTTGAAACGAGAAAAAAGTCTGCTATGACCGGGAATTGAACCCGGGTCTTCCACTTGCCGGGCGGATATTCTACCCCTGAACTATCGTAGCAGAACATTTTCTCTCGTTTCTGAACACGGATGTTTCCTAGTGAGACGGGAACTAGCCAAGCTAGTATCAAACTGCCCCGACAGATGTCCTCGAAGAGAATCATCGAAAGAAACTCCTTCCTCTCAAATGGTGAGATTGCCAAAGATGAAATTGATGGAATGGTATGATCCGAAGATCCTATGCAGACAGGCATAAGCTGTGAAAGTTGGAACAATTTTTGAAACGAAAAAAAAGGACATCTGTCGGGGCAGTTTGATACTAGCTTGGCTAGTTCCCGTCTCACTAGGAAACATCCGTGTTCAGAAACGAGAGAAAATGTTCTGCTACGATAGTCCAGGGGTAGAATATCCGCCCGGCAAGTGGAAGACCCGGGTTCAATTCCCGGTCATAGCAGACTTTTTTTCTCGTTTCAAGAATTGTTCCAATGTATAACCATAATTAAATGGAAGCTTATAGCATTTGCAATTCAACTACAGACTTATATAATGATAATTTAATGTAAAGATTTTCAAGTTTCCTTATATCTCCTTTTCATTTCTCCTCTCCTCCTGTTACATTTCAGTTGCTCTCATCCACTTCTATTATTCACCTCTTCATCCTTCTCTTTTATTATCACCTCTTTTTGTCTCTTTCTATATATTCCTTTCTTTCTTTCTCTCTTTGTTTTTCTTTGTCTCTTATATCTCGTTTTCTTCCGTCCCACTTCCCTTCCTTTGCCTTTCTCCCCTCTCATTCTACTGATCTCTGATCTCCTTTATACTCGCTTGTTTTTCCTCGTCTTCTCTTTCCCCATCCTCTCCTCTCTCTCTCCCACTCATCTCTCTCTCCCCCTCTTCTCTCTCTCCCCCTCTTCTCTCTCTCCCCCTCCTCTCTCTCTCTTTATGTGAAGTTTTTAGTGAATCTCAGTAGTTTTTGCAGGTTCTCCCCCTCCTCTCTTTCTCTCCCCCTCCTCTCTTTCTCTCCCCATCCTCTATTTCTCTTCCCCTCCTCTCTATCTCCCTCCCCCTCCTCTCTATCTCCCCCTCCTCTCTCTCCCCCTCCTCTCTCTCCCTCTCTCCCCCCTACTCTCCCTCTCCCCCTCCACTCTCTCCTCTCCTCACTCTCTCTCCCTCTCCTCACTCTCCCCCTTCTCACTCTCCCTTCCTCACTCTCCCCGTCCTCACTCTCCCTTCCTCACTCTCCCCGTCCTCTCTCTCCCCCCACCCTCTCTCTCCCCACCCTCTCTCTCCCTCTCCTCTCTCCTCCCACCCTCTCTGCAAACCTCCCCTCTCTTCATTCTTCATTTCTAAATCATCTTTCTTCCCCATTATTCCTCTACCCAACACACCCACCCCCGGTCCCCTCCCTCTTCCCGACTACTCTCCCTCAAAAGAGCCGAGACTTCGTCTTCATGATGAAGATGGAGAATAAAATGTACGAGATATGCGAGTAATGAAAAAAATAAGGTATTTCTGCAGGAAGAAAAAAACAACGAAGGAGGGGGTGGTGGTGAAGGGTATTGAATCACAGGAAAGGAAAAGGAGGGATATGGAGATAAAAGTTGCGCGGTGATTTGTAAATTTGAGAAAGTACGCTAGAAGATAGAGAAAAAACTAAAACATCAATTTGCATTCAAGTCATCCGTTCTTCTGGAAAAAAGATTTCTTTCAGGAAATCTGTCTCGTGCACGATTCAGTGCTACGTGAAATTCATTCCACGTCGTCGAGATAAGCTACACTGTCTGGAGTCGCTTTGGCGAATCTTTCATCTCGGAAATTGTTGCTATGGAATTCTTATAATCAACAGAGAAAAACGGCATACCAAGTATGGTTTTTAAATTGTTTTAAGACTATCACGATTACAACTATGGTCGCTCACCGTACCTAGAATTGTGATAGTTGATGGAAGTGCTGCACAGCAATGAATCTTTTCTATTTTAGATCATTTTTAACGTACTTGTAGTAACCAAAGCCCTATTATTCAGGAGATAGTCGATGTAACACTTTTAAGTTATTTTAATTTTGATAAAAAAAACTTAAAGAGAAAGCTTCGCCTAACGTTTCGCCTTGAAAAAAGAATAAAAATTTTCAGTTAATAAAAACTCGTAAATTAAATGACCTTCAAGAATAATATTTGCGTAAAATTCATCCTAAGGATGAGATGGTTCTCCAAAACTTAATTTTTCAATCCGGAAAGTGAATGAAAATATTTGTATGAAAGCGAAAGGGTTAAGGGCTCTGTTTATGTTCTCTCGCAGGTTATTAATCTCCCGGACTAACAACAACTAAAGTTGGATGTACTCAAATCTTTATTCTTTCTCTTCAAAATAAAACTACATGCAATAACACCAAATCGGTCTCACACACTATGTGGTTACCGTGTGAGATTTTAAAAATTAATAATTCTTCAGGTGCTCTGCATCTGACGAAAATATTTTCCATGGATTTTGCTAACTATTTTGTCGAGTTGAAATATCTCTCGGTCATTTTCTCATCATCGCGTGACGTCAACAGGGGCCATGTTTAGCAACTGTCCTCTGCGGAATAGACCTTCTAAAGTGACAGTTGTGGCGGAGAATATTTTAATTTCAGGCATGCATCGCTTTCCGCGAGTTCTTACTGAAAAGAGAGACTACGACCTACGTGTCACGGATTCTGATGAAACGCGACCAGGCGATTCTACGTCTGAAATAAGGAGACCCGTGTCTCTGGGTTTGTGTGAATAGGTCCTTGAATTCGAGAATTCAGCGTCGGAAATATCCAAAAACACCTTATGCAACTCATAGGCTTCATTGTCGAACTGTTGATAAAAAAGGGAATTGCTGATGGGATGGCGTGCCTAGCTGCTACGGCGGGGGTCTGGATTCATTTTTATGTTTTCGTGTTTTTGTTCAAATTATCCAATCGTTATTTAAAAAGTAATATTCTCCGGTAAAAAATACGCTGCACTGAAATTTTTATTTGGGGGAAATGAACGCAGTAACATATAATAATGGGTATTTTAAATATTGCAGCCAATGAAACAATGGTTCGCAGCATGAAAAATGTCGTCGCGAAAGAATGGTCATCTATAACTATATATTACTAGCGTAATTGCCCGTCAAATATGACGGGATTATCGTAAAAGTATTCAAAGTATACATGAATTCGATATGAAAAATCAGTAAGTTATGTTATGATCTGGTTTGGCTTTCATGCACAATCAAATCAGTGTTTTTGAAAGTTATCTTTGTTTTAATTATACTGTTTAAGTAATTATTAGTAGAGAGGCCAAATGATTATCCAAATATTCGCTGAAAATAAGAGGAATATCGAAATAATAACATATAAGGTATAAAGAAGTAGCTGAAATTTACTTGAAATACTTGAGAAATTTATAAGTTATTTAAAACGTATAGAATTTAACTTAATAAATGAATTATTTTACTCTTATTAACTCGTAAAAAAACAGGATAAAATGTGAACGTACTGTCAATTTACCATCAAAGGAAAATTGTGTAGTAACTAACTTACTATTAACTAAATACATGAACTGCAATGAGTTTTAACTATATTTTAAGATCGCACTTTTCTTTAATTATATCAGTTTTGAAATTTTTCCAGAAAAATCACTTTAGTTAAAGAAATTTAAATAAGTCATAAAAATGTTATTTTTTCAATCCTATTTGAAATTCGGTTCGAAATATTTGCTCTATTATCAGTTACAGAAATCCATTGAAAATTAAGTGATCTATATTTAGTTTTATGAATTCCCACCATTTGGAAATGGAGCATGATTCAATAGTATAACATTTTTATAATCAATTATAATTTATTATTGTTATTTTTGTACTGCAGCTTCTTTTAAACCTTTACAAATGCTACGTCCTCTTCCTCTTTCTCAGTTTCCGCTCATTCCCATTCTCTTTTCCTTCCTCCCTATAGTTACTTAATAGATTCAATAACTAAGTTATACCCATGTATAAAAGTCTGACCCGTACTAAAGCACTAAATTGGTGCATTTATTATGAGGCCAAGAATAGAATTAAGCAATTGGGAGAACAGTGCTTGAAAACGTGAAAAATCGTATAAAAACGTAATTTTTGGAGATTTACGAATGAAATTTAAATTATTCTTCGCATAATTATGTAATTTAAGTACCTTATCTTTGAAATATTTTTAATTGTAAATGAAAAAGGTCTGCATGTTAAGGAATGGCTTTTTCGTTATTCATATATGCAATGCGAATTTATCACTCCGGTTAATTATAAGATGCACTGAATAAAAACTATATAATATTATATATATATATATATATAATTATAAAAGTTGTTAATTACCAAAAATTTCAATGTGAAGTTAACTGAAAAGAAATTAATGAAAAACACGATTTTAATTATAGATAATTCGGGCACCTTCGCTCTCTCGTACTAAGGCATTCAAAGCACACTTTCCTTACGCATATAGTATAAGGACGACAATACAATCTCGAGGTTTAACAATGACACGGTCGGCAAGACAACATATCTTTAAAAAGCTTAAAATTTGCCAATAAATGTGATTTAAACGTATAACTTGCGCGATTTCGAACCGAAGACAAAAGTCGACGATAAGAATAAGAATCTGTTTATTTTTCTTGAAAATAGTCCATATCCGAAGATCGTAGATTTAATTTTACAGAAGAAAAAAAGCCTGCAAGTGAAAAAAGGTATTTTTAAATGTCCCCTTTGGGGATTTCTATAGAGCGTTCCGGCCGACCAACGGACGGACGGACAGACCAACGTACAGAATAAGGATATTATGTATATAGTTGTTATATTAATTACAAATTGTTGATAATATTAGCCTTTCCTTGGCGGACAGCGATCGGATGAGTTTCTGCGTTAATTTACCCCAAATACAAATTGTACAGCGACATTTTACCGGAAAATGTTACTTTTCAAATTACGCTTGGATAATAAAAAAACGAAAACTTTTGGTATCTAACCCATGCCCACGCCGTAGGCGCTAGGCTCGCTATCCCGTGATCCATTCCCTTTCTTATCAATAATTTCACAATGAAGCCAATTAAGTTGTATACGATATTTTTGGATATTTCCGAAGCTGAATTCTTGAACTCAAGGGCCCATTCACAAAAACCCCGAGACACGGGTCTCCTTATTTTCGATGTAGAAAGCTCTGGCCGCGTTTCATCAAAATCCGTGACCCGAAGGTCAACAATGCAATATATTGGAAAATGTTTCGAACAAAGATTGCATAAAATTAAATTTCCTACAACTTTTATTCGTGTACTTTTTTACATTCATCAAATATTATAGGAAATATTTTAAATAAATGGAATATCTCCTTAACAATGCGTTATACAAAAAAAGTCTCAAACAAACTTTATAGAAAATAATATCATCTATGAAATTTATAATAAACAACATTTACATTTTCGAAGATTTAAAATAGTTATTTATTAAAACCAAAACATGACTAGAGTAAACATCCATTTTCGGTTGAGCGATTATTGCCAAAACCTGATAAGCTCTTCATTATGTAGTATTATTTCTAAATATAAAGCTTGGTATTGATACGAGTTTAAGTTTTTGAGTTAGAGCGTCCTCAATATCCTATCACATACAGACCGACAGACAGACATTATCGAGAAAATAGTCAAAACGTGTTCAGGGGACCTTAAAACATATATTTCTGTTGAAATCTAGCATTCGATTTTTTCATGAAAGCACTATTTCGTATATGGAGAAAGTAAAAATAGGCATTCCAACCGCGTAACCACCGGTGTCCATACTGGCGGGAGAAGAGGTTCTTACTTCGCGAGTCCCCACGCAAGAATGGAGGGTTTTTCATTTGCAATATTTATCGCCATTCCGATTGCTCTTATCGAATGTTCTCGATGAACTACCGTATTTAATTGCGCAGTTGCCTCCGTCGCTTTGTCGCCATACCCGAACAATGAGGAGGAAATGAAAGGTTTTGTTTTTGCACCGCATAATTTCCTCTTCTTTAACTTTGACATGATGTTTATTTTGGCTGTACAAAAGTCCAAATGTCGAGTTTGTTTCTCATTTAAATAATATTTAAAAACGATAAACTCGCTCTTTAATATGAAGAACGAGCGTTTAAAATCACTCCGTAACAACATTGCCACTTCTTGTTGTGGACACGATGGTTATCATTGTTTACGCTTCGTGACTCACTTGAAGACATTGCCAAGTTTAGATCTAATAAAATAAACAGTGTTCTTTTGATCCATGTTATGCTGGGACAAAATACCAGACATTGCTTTAAATTGCATTGTCGGCATATTTTATTCAAAAAGACCACTTTCTTACTGTATGGGTAAGACCGCGTATTTTCCCAAACCTTGTTTCGACGTAAAAAATCGCGTCAAAAAGTGGAACTATTACGCGAGTAAATACGGTAGCAACGGATGAGTAAACAAATCGAAAGCATTTATGGCCGCAGCGTAAATTTGATCTGAGAGCATTGTGGGCACTGATCTTGATGCGGGAGAAAATCCATTATCATAAGCTGCGTCTGAATTTACCTGGTTTCAAGAGCAAAAGAATGACTTGTTGACATCGATTAAAGTGAATTGATGACTGATTTTTCTCGTTCTAAAAGCGAAAGTTGACTGAATGAGCCCATTACAAATCACAGAATGCATTTATGGAAGCCTAAACATAGGCATGCCTCTAGCCGAATAAACGTTATCAGCAACAAAAAATGCCGAGTGTTTACTTTAATATGAAACTTCGGTTTAATATTATCAGTTTTACATTTAATTGGATGAAAAACGTATGCCGCACTCCATCCCATATCCAAGGATCGATTGCTAAGCCACCTTAAAACACGATGCAAGATTTACGGACCAGTACCAAGAAGAAATATTAAGAAAATATTATTTTTTTTAAAAGTTGATGGGAGGTAGAGGCCGATAGTCTCACCTCGTTATCTATTTTCTTCCGGTGAAGCGGAAAACCCGACGTAAGAGGATGAGATTGGAATCATTTTTGCGCGAAAGAAAAACAAAGGGACGATCCGCGGCTTCGTGAGATCGGGCGAAGGTGGCGCTGCTGTTCCTCCCTCTCTCTCTGGTTCTTCTCCGCCGCCTTATAATCAATCACAGCTTGTCGTGGAGGAGAATTATAGAGCTTTCGAAAGGAGCGAACGGGTGAATCGACAGTTTTAAAAAGGGAGCGATCAGTCATACGCGAGAGTGTCGATTGTGTTTTTTTGTGCCTTCGATTCTTCTCGTTTATAGCAGTTGATCGCGAATGAAGGAGAGAGGAGAAAAAAAAGAAACTCGGTTTCGGCTGAATCATCCGCTGACTCCACCTTTCAGTGATTCATGCACGGTCGGGTGGATCACCCAGGCGTCACGGGACCCCCTCTCTCGCCCTTCCCATCGTCATCAATTCACGCCCAAGTGAACACGGAGAGGAAGGAAACCTACAAGCGTTCGGAGAAATTTACTCTCAACGTTTGAACACGGCGGATGGGCTCTCTCGATCGGTAAACGCAATTTTCGGCCCATTTAGGAATTCTCGCTTAAGCTGTTATATAAACGACCGGAGATAAACATCATTTCCTGTTGTGTTAAGTTATAATAGAGTGTTAGAACGCATGCGGAAATTCATTATAGTAGATTTGGCAAATCGCTAAAAGTTCATTCATGAGAGTTCAGGTGGAGCCCATTAGGTTAGAAAGTTGATCCTCAAAACGTGTTTTAGAGTTTTATGAGTGGAAAAAGTTGATATGTTGGAATATGCGCGCGCTCACACACACAGTCGAGCCTCTATAACTCCAGTTTTCTTTAATTTTTTTAGTGTACGCCTCAAATAGGTAATTTCTGTATTCCACAAGGTGATTTTACGATCTACGGCAGGCATGTCAAACTCGAAAAGGCATAAGGGTCGCATTGAAGCAATGGATATTATAGAAGGGCCGCATTGGAATTGCAATTATTTGATGAGGGTCACAATTGGCATTGCCATTAAAAATAATAATTTATGAATTGCGTTCTATTATAACGCAATAATTATTTAAAAATCTTGTTTCTTTTTATAACAATGGAGTATTTACATAAAACATAGAACGATTTATTTAAGATAAAACTTAACATTCAGGACGCAGTGCGGCAGAGAAAAGGCCCCATGCGGCCCGCGGGCCGCTAGTTTGATAGGGCATAAAACCGAAATTTTTTTGCTCCGGTTTTCGTTCCGGTTCACACAAAACAAAATAATTTGGTTCGGTTCCGTTTTCGCTCCAGCAACCGCCATTGAACCGGTTTGAACCGGTTTTTTTTCGCTCCGACTTTGAATTTTTTGGGAACAACTTCAAAAGAATTCCAAAATAATCTTTATTAATTAAAGTTATTTTTTATTTAAATCAAATAAATCTTCACTCTCGAAAGTCAAGAAGACAAAAATAGACATCCGCACGTAACATCGCACTGTGTAACGAACAGTAAAACATTGTATGAATATCCTTGTTACATTACTCGTATTATGCGTTCTTTGCACCAAGTGAAATAGGGGAGGTCGTTTCCGTCCGTCCGCATGTTTAAACTCGGGAACCGTTGGACGTACTTCGATAAAATTTGGTATTTGGGAGTTTTGCTAAAATTTGTGGAACAATTCCAATTTTGGTTAAAATCGGACAGTAATTAAGACCACTTTACATGAAGACCTGCATATATTTTACAACGTACTTCGCAAGAATATGAAGCGCCCTAAAGAGTTGGAACCTAAGACGACCTTTCGGTGCCCGTAAAAATGATTTTGCACTACCTCTGAGATACCCACTGTTCGTAGGACAGAGGCGAATCGACTGGGCATTCAAAATCAAATTATCACTGTATAAAACTCGCCATAACGAAAACACCCGGACTAGGAACAAAACAGCGAACGAGTACTGAAAGCCCACGGCAAAGCAGTATAAAGACAGCAGCGGCGGTTTATCACTGCAGTAGAAACACTGGGGCCACTGAGCACAGGCAGCGTAGAAGCACTTTGTATGGGGCTACTAGATTTTCGATCCATCTATAAGCTAAAAATCGCGAACCAATCAATCGATACAGATATATCGTCTCCTATGATCGGAAAAGATGATCGATCAAGTGTCACAGTAAATGAATACGTCGCAACACTATAGACACGAACTGAGAATCCGTTCACACGAACTCAACTCTCTGCCCTCTATCTCAAGACTTTGCAAAACGCATCTCGATTATCTGATGAGCGCTCATGCTCGCTCGCTCGCTCGTATGTCTATATCTGCTCTTTTCCCAACTGAATTTTTTTAGTGCAATGAATAGCCGGGGAAGGGAGGAGGGAAACCCGGTGCCGGCATTTGCCTGCTCTTACGAAGAAAACCAGGGGGGGCAACAGCTTAACGTCCCTTCCGAAGGACGGAACAGCTGAATTTGCGAAAGCAGAATAACGTTATATATGAGCCAGATAATATGTCATCATCATCTCCGGTAGTGGTGGAGAACTCTCGATAGTACTATCGATAACTATCGATAGTTTTGACTATCGAAAACAATCGATAGTTTTTTAAAAACTATCGATGGTTTACGATAGTTTAATTTTTCAGGAGAAAAAATAATATTGGAAAATTAAGACTTTATATACCTAAGATTTAGCATAATATGATATTTTGTTTTAGTAATAAAGGTTTATTATATTGCTAGATCACATACTTCCAATTTCAATCATTAAATTGGTGGCTGTTACTGATGCTGATAGCTTAATTTCTATTCATTAGCATGCATTAGGTTGGTGACATTGACGCTACCCATGAATCCCTTGCGTCAGTTTGAATTCAACCTCGTGCTCTTGATTTTAACCGTAAAACGTGTCAACCAAACCTTGCTCTAACTTAATCGAACATAGTTGCGTTATAAGTGTTGTCTACTTGTGTAGTATCTTGTTTTGTGCTTTGATTTGAGTTAGAAATGCCTAAAAGGAAAATTTCAAATGTTTCACAAGAGACCAAAATAAGAAATTGGTGAAGTGCGACAAATGTGGCAAAGAATACAAGACTAGTGGAAATACTAATAATCTACTAGATCATCTGAAGAGGTTTCATCCGGAATTTGAAACTTCTGGAGCCGGCGGACAACATTCAGGTGGACATTCTGGTGATGAGAGCTCCTCTGTTGCAAGCTATAGTAGTAAGAGGTCAATAAGCCACTATTTTAAGTGGCAGATTAGCTATGAACGCGACAGCCAAAGGAAATAGGAGATTGATAAAGCCCTAATGGTGATGATGGCAACAGATTTTCAACCGTTTAGCATAGTAGAAGATCAAGGATTCAGAGCATTCGTCAAAACATTGGATCCAAGGTATGAACTCCCTAGTAAAACTACACTGAGGGATAAGCACCTTAAAGATTACTACCAGGAAGGGACATTGAAATTGTTAGGAATTTTAGAGGGAGTTGATTTTGTAAGTCTAACATGCGATTTGTGGTCATCTCGAGCAAATGATAGCTTTATCACTGTCACTTGTCATTTTATTGATAGTGCTTTTGCAATTCGTTGTGCAGTTCTATCCACTGATCAGATGTTGGGGAGTCACACGGCACAAAATATTGCATATACCATTATCAAAATTAAGCAAAAATGGAATTGTGTGCATTGTTACCGACAATGCTCCATCAATGATTACAGCATGCCAGATATTGAAAATTCGTCATCATCCATGCTTTGCTCATACTTTAAATTTAGTTGTGCAAGATGCATTGAAAGAAGAAATCCTTCAGATTGTGCTCTCAAAATGTAAGGAGTTGGTAAGGTTTTTTAAGTGTAGTAATGTTGCTACAGAGCAATTGAGAAATGAACAAAAGCAGCAGAACAAACCAGAACTTAAGCTGATTCAGGAAGTTCCCACAAGGTGGAATAGTGCCTTAAGCATGGTGAAGAGGTTGTTAGAAGTGAATGATGCTCTAACAGTCACTCTATCAAGGATCCCAAAAGCTCCACGGGCTCTTTTGTTAGAAGACACTGTGGTTTAAAGTGATTTAATAAAATTGCTAAGTACTTTTGATGAAGCTGCTAACAAAATTTCAGGAGATAATGTAACAAATTCTCTTATAATACCAATTACATTTGGGATTTATAACCATCTGGTTGAAGTAGGAAGGGATGTGAAAACATCAGAGGGAAAAAGATTACTACAATGCCTTACTGATGGTGTTGTTATCAGATTATTCCCATACAAAGAACGCTCCATTCCTAGAATAGCAACACTTCTTGACCCGAGAATGAAAAAGGAAGCCTTCCGATCTGCTGACAATGCCAAAGCTGCTGTATCTCTACTGCAAACTGAAATGACACTCCATGTACGAAGGCCTCCAGAAGAAGCAAGTGAATAACAACCTGCAACCTCTGGAGGTCAACAACAAGAAGAGAAATCTTCACCTCTGTTTAATTTCATGGTGCAGCGAATAGCTGATAAAAGTCGATCAGGGACTGTGGATGCCATCATTGTCATACGGCAATACCTGGAAAGGGCAAATACGAGTGCTGATTCAGACCCCTTGCTATTTTGGAAGGTATGTGTTTCATATGTTTTCTTTTAGTAGGTGTAATCATTACTGCAGACAATTTGATATAATTATTGGCCTCTTTCTTTCAGGTGAATGGACTAGAAGTCAACCCACTTCAACATTGTGCCAAAACGTTTTTGGGCATTCCAGCAACTTTGGTGCCTTCTGAAAGAGTATTCAGCAAGACTGGACAAATTATATCCAACAGATGCTCAAGGATTAAACCAAAAAATGTTGATATGTTAATTTTTTTAAACCAAAATAAATGGCTTAATATGTATAAGTTTATTTCAAAATATTTCCATGTGAGTGAAATTAAACTAAAACCATTACAAGGTAGGAAAGTTTTTAATAAATAATACATTAATAAGTAAAAATAAATACTGAAAATTTCAATAAAATACGGTAAGAAAGTATTACGTTACTATGATTTATGTGAACTGATGTTCTTGGAGTGAGATTCCTGAGGGCATTAAAATTTGGACCGGAGAGGGTTAAACTCATCTGAGAGAAAAATATTTAGAATAAAAGTTAAATAAAGTAATTAAATACGCACTTTTTGGTCAAATAATTTTTCCCGTAAAACGTAAGGGTTACGATAAATTTAAAGAAACGTAAATTAACGCATTTACGTCATTATACGATTTTCGATGTTCTCTTGTTCATTAAAAAAATAACAATTAAAAAATTTACAACTCGGGAACCACTGGACGTATTTTGATGAAATTAGGTATTGAAAAGTTTTATTAAAATTCGTTGACCGATTCCAATATTGGTTAAAATCGGGCGATATTTACGACCACTCTACACGATGAACTACGTGTATCTTACAATGTACCCGTTTCAACTCGGGAACCGCAGAACGTATTTTGATGAAATAGGGAATTTTACTAAAATTTGTCTATCTCAAAGAGCGCATTTGAAAACTCTGTATACTCGGACATAGAGTACACCTTTCCATACTTGTTCAATTTGCAAACGGCCCCTTTTATACGACACCATCTAATACTGTTCTATAGGAATATAAATTTTCTTTTTTTAGCTCGTATAAAAGCTATTAAAATTGTTATTGTATTTAATGTGATGAAACCCGTTGTTATTCATTCATAAGTCAACATTTATTTGAATTTACAATTCCAATATTCCAGATTCCGATATAAGCAGTTGCTCTCATTATCATATGAATTTACTCCAACAGTACTCATGCACGTACTTGAACAGGTACATTAATATTAATTCACATTTGAATGTAGAATGTAATTCATAGAGAATTTTTCAAAGAAGAGCAACTTAACTATTTTTAAATATAATAATTTAGATATTAATATTACAAATACCATAAAATTTATAATTGCATAAATTGTATTAAGACGACAAATATGTACACACAGTAACATTTAACAGAAGTAAGAATACCTGAAAAACACGACTGCGTAGCGATCCTTCCTGAATTAGTTTTTGAGAAAGACTACCAGAATATAAGGTTTCAATGCATATGGAGAAGGGATGGAAGTTTAAGAGAGCAATAACCTCCAACTTTAAGCAAAATCCAAGTTAAGAATCGTGAAACCTTTTTACCTGGAACGCTCCACGGGGTAGGCCCTGGGGGAGGGTACCAAGACGATTTGCGGCTGTCTTCAAAGTAATACTAGCAATAAGTTCCTTTCGACTAGCCTCGTTTAACAGGGTTCTGGGAAATCTCAGCAGAATCTATCCTTGACCCTCTCTCTATGTATTGAGATGGCCATGGAAAATCCCACCATTAAACCGACAGATGTCATCACAAAGATGCATCTCTCCGAAGCCTTAGGAGCATGTATTCTCAATAAAACCATTTGCCTTATTCGGTGTTGAAAAGTGAGGCTTTTAACAAAGACTCATATTAAAGCAAAAGGGAAAGCCCTTCTTTGGCTCCCACTGTTTATGCGAACCAAAAAAAATGGAGCGAAATAAATAACGGTTTTCGTTTCGATTCGGGTTCAGAAAATTTTATTTTGCGGTTTGGGTTCGGTTTCACTCCAGCTAAAATAACGGTGTTTTTCGGTTTTCGGTTCGATTCCGGTTTGATGCCATGGTTTGACATGTCTGATCTACGGCATCTACATTGGTGTCTTTTACTTTTAAAATTGCACTTTAGCCGCAAGTAATAGCGATTTATCGTTTATAAGTCGGGGAAATTAGCGGAATTGTTGTAAGAAGCGATCGCTGTAAATATGTTTGTCGTTTCAGCTCTTGACCTGGAAGTCCGCCAATAAATTACCTGTTTTTGTCTAGGAATGGCAAAAATGAACAATGTTATAATTAATATATATTTATGAAATGTATTGGGAGTTAGGAACCCACGCAATTTGTAGGAAATATAGGAGGGACGCGTCTCGGTTTGATGTGGTGGCGCCTTCCCAAACTGTTGCCATTGTGGTGTTTTTTTTCTTTATTTTTTGGAGTTTTAGATCTTCCGTGTATGGAAGACTAGTTAAAATGAAAAGTGTCGCGCAACGGTGTAAGAAGTTCATTCGTGTTGATTTTTCGCAGAATATAAATTTATTCAACAACGGCTTCATGGATATTCATTAAAATTGGTTAACCTTTATAAAATGATTTATTAAACAACATTTCGTAGATCTATAATATCAAAACATAACCATAAATAGTCCAGAGGCATTATTGCACATTGAATTTTACGCCCAGCTACCGGTGTCCGTATTGTAATGTGGCATTATTGTATAATTTATAAACGTTGTCACACTAAAATGTCTTTGCAATACATGTCACCCCCGATTTCTTTTATCGGATAAAAATAGTATTTTTTTACAGAGCAATCTTATCGCAATATTTGTTCAAGCATCATGGATATTTTTCGCGATGTGAGCAAGTAGATATTAATCCTATGTATTTTGTATATGGACCTTCCTTAAGTTTCTCGCGAGGCCGCCGGTCGGCATGAGAAACGCATCAATAGGCCCTCGGCGATGGGAGGCCCTCGGGGAATAGCATCTGACGCAATGAGATGCAATTAGAGCTGCAGCTGCAATTCCCATCCTAAACTTCTGCGCCAACGCTCTCGTCACAACAGCTCCTCTGAGAGAGAGAGAGAGAGAGAGAGAAAGAGAGACTTTTTAACTCCTTTCGCCTCACTTATTCGTCCATTGACTCACTCGGCAACGCAATTGGATCCACGCTTCATCGATCCGAGATTTTTAAACATCTCGCTCATTCGCAATTAAAACTTCATCGGTTATTTGAGAAATCGCTGTTATTTTGAAGAAAATTACTCTAAAGAGAAGCATTAGCCGATCATTCTACTACTATACTTATAAATCAACGCGTGGATGGCATATACTAAGACAATAAGTTCGTTTGAGTTCCCCTGTATTTATCAAATCTCTTCCACGTGCATTATGGGAGAATTTGTACAGAATCCGTCGGAATTTTCGTTCACCTTTCATTTCTTTTTATTATTCATCTGCGTCACGAGAGCATGAACCAATCGCAATAAAATTAACCGATCAGTCCTTTTTGCGTAATCAAACGATGATTAACGTGGTTTCGCCAAATTTTACACAAATAGATGTTTCGACATAATTAAAAATTGTCACATCGAGAAAGACGAAAACTTTCTAGATAGACGTTTTTTATTGAGAAACCAAAAGAAGCCTCTCGGCATTGATGGTTTAAAGTGAAACGTCTATGATAAATATTTATGAAACGATTACAAACTAAATGAAAATTACCAATATTGGCGGAGAACACCTTGTTTCATTTGGAATAATTAAAAAGCTGTAGATTTTTTAAAAACTCATCGCGAATATTTCTTAAAACAAGGCTGTGCAAGTATCTTTTTATAAACAAAACTAAATGCGTTTGCTGCAAATGTTTCAAAATTATTCCTAACAAATTTTCGGTGGAAAGTTTTGAGGCAGCAGTAACATGAACACAGAATTGATATAAATATAAAATTCGTTATAGTGATTTCATTAATCTATTGAATTCTCTAATATGTCAGGTTTTCTATTTGAGCATTTTTCACATTTCCAACCAAAATAATTTGTACATTCATATAGGAAATATTTTGCACTGCGCAGAGTTGGAATTTGCAAGAATGTATGCAGTATGCCAACGCCAAAAAAATGCTACAAAGCAGCCGAAACTTTTACACCTAGTTTTTGGATCAAACGGTGCTACCATAGACAGCAGTTTGAAAAAGGTACCTTGGAGCTGTGTTAGCCGTGATCGTGGATCGATACAAATTAAAGGGGGTTCGCGGGAAGGTTTTCTTTCCAGTTATTTACGATTTTAATTAAGTGATACCAACAAGCGCATTTAATGCACGAATTTCAACCTCCTCTTTCCCAAATCGACGCGACGTGCAATTTATGGAATTCACGCGCTTAGAATTAAATTAATAGTTAGCACAACAACATTGCTTTACCCTTTACCATCTATCATAATTCAAAGTGTCATTGTTCGCGTGTCAACTGCTATTGTGTCGATGTGTTTACCGTTGAGCATCAATTGCCGTCTTCGTTCCTCGAGTCCTTTGTCTTCATCCGCCGGTACCTATTTAAACAGGAGCTTCCCTTCCCGATTTAGGTTGTCAGGAAGGACTGGCGAAAACGACAAAAGGTCGAGCCAAAAAGAGCGAGGGCCGCATTATTCGGGTGCCATATCCACGGCGACCTTATTTATCCTACCCCAAAGAGATCGTCATGGGAACGGAGGAACCTTTCTGTCTATCCACTGCGGTGTCGCATCATCTTCCTTTGTTCCCCCGTTCCCCTCTTTCATCTTCCCATTTCTAAGAATGACACGTGTTCCCTCCATCTCTTTCTCCTCCTCTCACTGTCCCTCTTGTCTGTCTGTCTCGTTCTATATATTTCACGGGTTTTTATTTTTACGTCTCTAAACATTTTTCCGCTCTTCCCTTATCTTCTCCATTTTCCTATCTCATATCATCTCCTATGCTCTCCACGATTTTCTAATCATTTCTCTCTTTTTCCATCTCTTAACGTCCTCTTTCATCAAATCCTCTAACATACAGGAAGGTTTCCGCAACTTCTGCTTGACCCCAGACCGAGTAAATAATTAGATTGTTATTTCTCTCCGAAATTTTGAAGTGATGCAGCTGATCTATTTGCAACTGGTGTGCGATATTGCCTGATTGTTATTATTATTATAATTTCTCGAGGTATATTAAAATCGTAGTTAGTCGGTAGGTTGTCTAATTTGTATGTCTCTCTCTCTCACCCTCTCCCTTCCTCTCTCCCTTCCTTTCCACCCTCCCTCTCCGCCCTCCCTCTCCGCCCTCCCTCTCCGCCCTCCCTCTCCGCCCTCCCTCTCCGCCCTCTCTCTTTCTAGTAAATTACGCCCGATTGTTTACCGTACTTCATATTGACTTCGAAAGTTGTAGGTAGTATACATACATAGTATGTTTCGGAAGCTACCTATTTCGGTTGTCTTAGAAACCATTAGATTAACTCTCACTTACTTTAATTCATACTAATAGTAAATGTAATATCTGTATTTGCCATCTTGAAATTTGCTCAATCCAATTCATATTTTACTTTCACATTTACATAAAAACATATCTGTTAGAGGAATAGCTGAATTTAGTATAAATTTGTACGGAAAACTTTAAACTGTTGAAAGTAAAATAAGAATCAATGTTATGTTTTAAGATTTTTTAGTATCTAAAAAATATGGGACAAATGACATATTTTCAATGACAGCTAATACTTCCTACTAAAATGATAACTTTCGCGTGATTTTTGGAGGTATACTTGAATTCACTATTTACCAATTTTAATAAATTTTCAACAACAATCAGCATTTTAAACTAGAAAATTTTAATGCAACTTAATTTCATTTTAATAACATAGATATTATTAACTTAAGAGATCGAATTACAATGCATATTCATCAACTTTAAGGTTTTTATTCTTTGTAACTAATAACTCTACGAATGAAACGCTACTCCACCTATATTGCAGCAGAAAGTTATTAACGAATACGAAATGAAACGCCGAAAGTTAAAAAGGTATGTTATAATTTCGCCTAATTTTTATGTATCTGAAAAATTGGAATTTTTCTGAATTCTAAACACACTTTCGATATAATTTGTCACGGAGTCAAATCGCGCGTGCTATCCGGAGTTTGAGTCCCGAACTCATTTCAAAATGCCCCGTATAAATTTCCTTCTATTGTCAATTGAGGACATGGATGCGCTTGGATCCTAACCTTTTATCTGTAGTTCCAAGCTTTTAAACCTACCTTTCGATTCACTTGATATACACTTTCGAAAGTGGTTTGGTTAATTTATGATCGGTCAAGTAAAGTAGGTGGGGTTCACGAACAAATACGCTGACGAGCGTGTTCTTGCATTTCACATAAATCGACACCGTATCACTAATATACGACTTGAGCGAATATTTAACCATGTTTTGGTGGCTTTTATCTCATAAGCAAGCTTATTATTTTGCTGTCTGCCCTCCCGGTTCATCTATTAAATTGAAATAATAAGTAGGTAAACGATATAAAGTGTAAGAGTTAACTTTGCAGGGTGTATGTGATTTGCGATGCCTTTTATTTTTCTTTAGATTTGATTTTCGAAAAATATATTGGGTCAGATACGGATACCCAATTCAAAATTTTTATTTTTAATATTTCCGAAGGAATTAAAGATGGAAGACTGGAGAAATTCCGAGAGTGCATTTCCACATTGATGCTACTTCCAAATAAGGCCCTAGTGCCCAAATATGTGGTGGTATAACCACATTAAAAAATCTGATATGGCCAACACATGACGCTCTCCATATATAGTTGGTAATTTACAATTTAGCGGCGCTGGAATCGCTGTCAATATTTACTATAATTAATGTTTACAGAAGAAGTAATTTCATAGTACATATAAATACTCTATATTGGATCTGATTAAGTTGGGTTATATTCTTTGCTTCATGCATATGAATTACGTATATTGTCTTTAAATTTTTACAAAATTTTAAATTAATAACTTAAATAATGTGACGATGAATTCCTTTTAATAGTTTATCCTCACCTACTGCATTAGGTAAATTACGAATAACTGAAATATCTCCTTAATAATTGGCTCTACAAAAAATTATTAAATACAAAAGTTGTAGAAAATAAAATTATCTATAACTTAGGTTATTAAATATGATTACGTTAATGAAGAATTACTGGAGATATTTGACACAAGCGGAAAAATGACCAGAATAACCATCCACTTTCGTTCTACCGATTTTAGCTAAAATCCAATCAGTTCTTGACTTTCTAATACAAAGTCTAAGGATGAAATTTCATGCTGATCGGATTATTAATTTTTGAGTTAGAGCGCCCACACAATTCTGGTCACACATGCACACAGACATCGCCGAGAAAATAGTGAAAACGTGTTCATGGGACCTTAAAACATCTATTTCCGTTGAAATCTCGAGTTCGATTTTTTCTTGAAAACAATACATGTAATATGCATCGCGATGCGCTGTTTTGCGATTCGATTTTTTCGGTTTTACGCTCATTTCATTTTCTGACTCTGCCTCTCGATCCACTCGCTTGATTCGGACATGCGCTCTTACAAAACTCGGAGAACGAATAGCCTTTCTCTGCCCATTCGAAAGGTCTCAACGCCAGCAATGAAAAACAACTTTGTTTCATTATATACGAAATACTTTTAAATTGTTTTCATATTCATTTCATGTGTATGCAATATTGAACCGGGGAAGTAATGTAATCGACGAGTTTCTTTATATTTCCAAAGTAGTGTTTCTGCGGGCTACAGCCAGTTTTCAGTCCGAGCTCGTGGTGGTGACACATTGAAATTGTCCTCGAGTATTTACCATTATAAGTTTGCAATGTCTTAAGCGAAAAGATTAAAGGGAAGTATTTCTCTTAATTAATTAATCAAATAATAATAATAATAAATCGTTTTGAAAGTGGACAAGGGCACATTGCTATAGGTCGTGTTCTTTCTCTAGCTCCGTCGACTGTGAGAACTATTTGAAGAAGTTTTGGAAAAATTAAAAAGTGTGGTCAGGGAACTACTTCTTTAACATAATACTGTGCTGGGGAGGCATAATAGAAGTGAAGCACTGATAGAAATGGAGCGTTTGCTCACATAAGGATCAAAAAATAAAATATTACACGAGGTTCGTATGTTTGGTGGGAGATGGTAGCACAGTGTAATTTGCGTCTTTGTGTATGCATTGTATTTTATTTATACTTTGATGATAATTAGGGTAGTGTATAAAATACGCATGAAATATATTTCGCGCGCGCGCTCTCTTTTCCCCTCCTACCTTTGAGAGTTTTCTATGGGATTTTTGCAGTCGTTTAGCACGATTTCGCGCAACAAGACCCTTTTCAGGAACATATCTCTCGTGCTAACCCGTGATTTTAATCTACTTAGGAACACATCCCTTTTTATAGCATTGCTCTTATGTAAAAATGTGTTTCGCAATAGCTGATTCGCATTACGCTCTGGTTATTTTGGAACGCAAGCCGAACGTATTGCGAGGTATACCTGTTCTTTCGCTATACTTTGTATATGGAGAAAGTAATGAATTAAATAGAAGTTACACGTAAAATAAGTCATTAAATTTTATATTCTTCTCAGTTCGTGTATTAATTTTATTGGAGAAATATTCAGAGCGAAATAAAATAGAAGAGACACTACCGACTTTAATTACAGAAGAAAAAGCGCTTTAATTTTATCCATATTCATGGATAACGTCATTTTTGTCTTCCTTTTTTGCAAAATGTTTTGTTTTACGTGTGGTTGTTTTTGTTGCTTTGTATTTATGTCTAATCAACCTCTTGGATTAATATAGTCTGTGTATTATATGTAGGCTTGGTAGGATTCTATTTGAATCGAAAACGTCGATTAAAAAAAAATTTAAATAGACGATAGGCATCGATTTTCCAACAAGATGGAAAAGTATACGTCCTAAAACCTACTCTGAATCATAATATTTGAGTCGTTTCTGTTTACTTTTTCGCAGTATTACTTTCTACCTACGATTTTGTTCCTTTTCGGGGCTTGCTTTAAAAGTGGGGCTGAAAGAAGGGTATTTTCTTACTCTCAATTATGCGTCTTTTTGAAAAGCTCACTCTTCTACTCTGGACAATCAGGTAACCGCAAGGTCCTAGGGTAGTATTGAGAACACGTTCGTTCGAAGGCACACGTGGCGTTGCTGACTTGAAGGCTTCATCTTCCGGGTGGTCACCACGTAGGTCAATTTAAAATGACAACAGTTTCGCCAACCTTCCTGTCAACAGGAGAACACGTGTTTCTTGGCCCTTTTGAGGTTATTGAGATTATATTTGGCGACCTAATGGTGGGATATTCCACGAGACTTTCTGTATAGATCAGGTCATGGATATGCCCTGCTGAGAATGCCTCGACTCCTGTTAAACAAGATTCGGAAGAAAGGAATTTCGGTGGTCGTTTTCAGAGAGCCTGATAATCGTTTTCTACCCCTTCCACTCATCAACCCCGAGAAGTGGATTCCGGAAACCAATGTTTCTCAATCCTTTCTATGGTTATTCCTATATATGACCTTGTTGTATGCACTTTCACCCGTTCTCCCTATGCATAGCTCAATCTTTTGGCAGTTTTTTTCTTAAAGTTATCCAGGAAGGATCGTTCCTCTCTCGTAATTTTGGCTCCTTCGTATTTTGCTACAGGTTAGTAAATTTCAATTTATATATAATGGTTTAAAAAGGTTCACATAAATTAGCAATCGTTATTAAAATTGATGAGGGATTAAATATTAATATTAATTTGTTATTTGTTGTAAAATATTTTCCCGATTGGAAAAACACATTTTAATTAGGATTTGAGGTAAGACTTGATCGAGCGCTCCGTAACAGTCTAATTTTTCCCACTATACATTTTATGTTAAATAAAGAGAATATGTAGTGTAGTGATGAAATAGATCAACTGATACAAAATATTAGATAGTTCTTTTATGACGTCTAAAATATTATTGTGATAATTATATCGTTAATGGCTTTTCCATAATGGCATCAACGAATGACTAAAAGCCTTTACTCTGAACTCGCAAAATATTTTTCTTAAGAATGTTTCTCGGCAAAAGCAACATCATATTGTTCATATTTCATAAATTAATCGTTTTCTAGTTATCATTATACAATTTAAAGAGGTAAATCATAATTTACTCTCTACATTGTCGATATAATATACTTGTCAACGACGCGATAAGAATTATACGAAATCAAAAATTACTAGATTTGAAAGTACCAGCTTCCGATATTTGAGATTAAAAATATCCTAAGTTTCAGTGTGGTAAAACAACAATAATATTCTCGTGACCGATATGCAAGGTGATAATTTGGTTTAACCATCAAGATTCAGTTTTTAAAAGGCGTGATTTAACTATTAATATATGTTTTCGCATAGGTTGGTTGTCGAAAAAATCGCGTTTGTCAAAATTTGCAAGGAAAGGAATGAAAATACATAAACAAGGAATATCGTTCTATGATCGCACACTTATTGCGGATATCTTCCCTTATATTCCCCTTAGGCAGGTGTTCCTTTCTTCTGAAAGCCGCTTTTGATTTTCCTATTCTAGTCCTGATCTCATCCGTACATTTTGCTTCTCTTGTTATGGTGCTTCCAAGGTATTTATAGTCTGAAACTTGTTCTAAAGGCTTTCCTCCAATACTTATGTTCAGATTATTTTCTTTGCCCGATATTCGAATGACCTTGGATTTTTCTGTATTTATTTCCATACCGTATTTTCTACCTGTTGTTACTAGTCTATTTATAATTTTCTGGAGATCCTCTTCCTTTCTTACTAAAAGTGCTTGATCATCCGCGTATTTTAGTATTCCTATAATCGCTCCTCCAATTATAAAATCTCCTGTGCCTTCTAACGCTTCCTGCATTAGACTTTCTCCAAACATATTGAATATAGTCGGAGATAGGCAACAGCTCTGTGTTACTGCTCTACCGATATTTACTCCTTGGGTGTCTGCATCTCCATCTTGATCTTTGCAACTTGATGTACAGATAGATTCTTGATCAGTCTTGGTTTAATAAGGAAGTCAGGATTGCCTTAAGACGACAGAGGCGTAGCCACGCAAAACTGAAAAACATACCTACCACCGCTTCCGATGAGTATCGCACAGCTATAGTCCATGAGTATAAGTGCCCGCGTACTAGCGAGAAAAACCATGCGTAACGCATTTAACACCTTCCGGAATGAGGTATTAAATACAAAATTGAAGGAGGATCCAAAAGCGTTCTGGTCCTACGTAAGAGAAGTCAAGGGAGTGGGTCCTTCAATACCCTCCCTGCGATGTGATTCCGGAGACATCCTTCACGATGGGGAGGATAAAGCTAATAGTAGAAGAATTATACGAAATCAAAAATTACTAGATTTGAAAGTACCAGCTTCCGATATTTGAGATTAAAAATATCCTAAGTTTCAGTGTGGTAAAACAACAATAATATTCTCGTGACCGATATGCAAGGTGATAATTTGGTTTAACCATCAAGATTCAGTTTTTAAAAGGCGTGATTTAACTATTAATATATGTTTTCGCATAGGTTGGTTGTCGAAAAAATCGCGTTTGTCAAAATTTGCAAGGAAAGGAATGAAAATACATAAACAAGGAATATCGTTCTATGATCGCACACTTATTGCGGATATCTTCCCTTATATTCCCCTTAGGCAGGTGTTCCTTTCTTCTGAAAGCCGCTTTTGATTTTCCTATTCTAGTCCTGATCTCATCCGTACATTTTGCTTCTCTTGTTATGGTGCTTCCAAGGTATTTATAGTCTGAAACTTGTTCTAAAGGCTTTCCTCCAATACTTATGTTCAGATTATTTTCTTTGCCCGATATTCGAATGACCTTGGATTTTTCTGTATTTATTTCCATACCGTATTTTCTACCTGTTGTTACTAGTCTATTTATAATTTTCTGGAGATCCTCTTCCTTTCTTACTAAAAGTGCTTGATCATCCGCGTATTTTAGTATTCCTATAATCGCTCCTCCAATTATAAAATCTCCTGTGCCTTCTAACGCTTCCTGCATTAGACTTTCTCCAAACATATTGAATATAGTCGGAGATAGGCAACAGCTCTGTGTTACTGCTCTACCGATATTTACTCCTTGGGTGTCTGCATCTCCATCTTGATCTTTGCAACTTGATGTACAGATAGATTCTTGATCAGTCTTGGTTTAATAAGGAAGTCAGGATTGCCTTAAGACGACAGAGGCGTAGCCACGCAAAACTGAAAAACATACCTACCACCGCTTCCGATGAGTATCGCACAGCTATAGTCCATGAGTATAAGTGCCCGCGTACTAGCGAGAAAAACCATGCGTAACGCATTTAACACCTTCCGGAATGAGGTATTAAATACAAAATTGAAGGAGGATCCAAAAGCGTTCTGGTCCTACGTAAGAGAAGTCAAGGGAGTGGGTCCTTCAATACCCTCCCTGCGATGTGATTCCGGAGACATCCTTCACGATGGGGAGGATAAAGCTAATCTACTAAACGTTTAATTCGCGAAGGCGTTCACGGCAGGTGGAAATATACTTAAAGATAATCTTATTCCAGATGGATGTACTCGGATGGATAATATTAAAATCTCTGAGGCAGGAATAGCGAAACAACTGAGTGCGATAAAGCCCAACAGAAATCCTGGACCAGAAGGAATTCCTGCGCGTGTATTAAAAGAACTAGCAGAAGATATAGCTCCCTTCCTTCGGATAGTTTTCGAGAAATCTCTTACCCTCTGTGAGGTTCCTGATGATTGAAAACTAGCACACGTCACACCCATTCATAAGGGAGGTGACAAAGAAAACCCCGAAAATTATAGGCCGATTTCTCTAACATCATTATCATGCAAGATTTTGGAGCACATTATTGTTAGCAACACAATGCGTTATCTTGAGAGTAGATCGCCCTTAGTCAGCTGTCAACATGGCTTCAGAAAAGGTAGATCCTGTGACACCCAACTCGGTCTGTTTGTGAATGATGTTTTATCATGCGGCGAAAATAATAAGCAGGTCGATGCAGTGTTCCTTGATTTTAGAAAAGCTTTTGACAAGGTTCCCCACCATAAGTTGTTATTAAAATTGGGAAATCTTGGCGTTAATGTTAAAGTCATTAACTGGGTTCGCGCTTTCCTTTGAAATAGAAAACAAAAAGTAGTCATCGATGGTAAGTCCTCGAGTGTGGCAGATGTAGTCTCTGGAGTGCCGCAGGGTAGTGTGATCGGACCTATGCTTTTCTTGCTTTATATAAACGACATCAGCTCAGTTGTAAAAAGTAATATCAGGCTTTTTGCGGATGACACCGTAGTCTATAGAGAAATTAGTGCTCCTAGCGACCATCGTCAGCTTCAGGATGATCTGGATGCGTTATCTGTTTGGTGCAAGGAATGGCAGCTAGAAATCAATCAGAAAATGAGTAACGTTCTAAACTTTTGGAAATCTAGAAGCCCATCGTCCGTGTTTACCTACTCGATAGATGGTGAGAGCATTCCTGTTTCGGAATCCGTGAAATACCTCGGGGTAACCTTGAATCGTGACCTGTCTTGGGACACCCACATAAGACGAGTGATAGGTGCGGCAAATAAGAAGTTGGCTTTTGTGCGTAGGATAGTCGGGAAAAGCACGGAAAAGGTGAGAGAATCCTGTTATTTATCGTTGGTTAGACCTCAAATGGAATACGCAGCAGCGGTTTGGGATCCATATCAGAGGGGACTCATAAAGGATTTAGAAAAAATACAGCGGCGAGCAGCTAGATTCGTGAAAAAGAATTACGATAAAAAACAGTGCGTTACGTTACTCATTGATGAGTTGAGTTGGCCATCGTTGAAAGATCGTAGATTACAGGCGAGACTTAAACTTCTAGATAAATATAGGTCGGAGATATTCGTAAATGAAATGAAGGATATTATTCGACAACCAACGTATATCGGACGGAGGGATAATGACGACAAGATTCGCGAAATAGATAGTAGGACGGAGAGGTATAAGGAGTCCTTTTTCCCTAGAACAATACGTGACCACAATAGATAACTGTGAATAATAATTAGTTAGGAACTTGGTGCGCGGCACCCCCTGCCATCCACCGTCAAGGTGACTTGCAGGGTAATATGTAGATGTAGATGTCTCTTGTCTTTCCAGTCTACACCTATATCCTTTAACATCTTTATCAACATTACCCAATTTACTCAATAAATGCCTTCTGCCAATCTACGAAACATACGCAGATATCTTAACTGAATTCTATTGCCCTTTCTGATATGATTCGATCTACCCCTATAGCATCTCTAGTTCCTCGTCCTTTTCTGATACCGAATTGATCTTCCCCTAGCATTTCTTCTGCCTTTTTCTCTAGCCGCTTATTAAAAATTCTCGTGATGATCTTCGAAGTGTGTGACAGAAAGCTTATCGTTCTATAGTCTATACACTGCATTGCTTTTGGCTTCTTCTTTAGAGGAATGATTTTTACTTCTAGGAAATCCCGAGGGCACTCTCCCATGTCGTAAATTCCCGTGCAAAAACGTTTAGGGGTGTAAGGTCTGGAGACCTTGTGGATATTCAAAAGCATTCCTCCTGCGACCTATCCACCGTTCGGGAAATTCAGTATCCAGATAGGCACAAACATTAGGGTGAAAATGTGGAGATGCACCATCCTGTAGAAAAATCATCAATGTATCCGGAAACATGTTTCTTATTGCGAGAACTGCATCATTCATTAACAATTCAAGATAACTCTGCCCAGTGACAGTATCACTGAATCTGTAAGGACTGATTATCCCACAAGAGGAGAGTACCATCCACACACTAATCCCTGGCAGGTGAAAAAGTATCGGTAGATTGAGGTGCGGATTGTGGCTGGCCCATAAAACACAGATGAGACGATTTAAATGACCATTTCATTTGAACGTGGCTTCGTCTGACCAAACGATTACGTCCTCAAAATTACCAGCTTTACCGTTCTTCTGTCAGTACCACTCACAAAATTGTGTTCGTCGATCAGGATCGTCTTCCTGAATCTCATGCAATCGCATTTAAGATTCTAATAATACTCGATTGACTCAAACGCAGTTCTCGGGATCACTGTCTTGTTGACGTCTTTGATGACTGGTCGTAAGCATTTCTAATGGCTTCGATGTTTTCAGCACTTGTTGACGTCCATTTCCTCCCACAGCTTTCCTTATTGATGTTGTGATCAGTTCCATGCTCTTAAAATTTATCACGGAGGCGGGTTATTGTAAGATGCGTTGGCGTTTGTGCCCCATACTGATGTTCCCATACACGCTGAAACTCTAACGTTTTCATACTTCCAGTACCATTTTAGAATGCACTTCCTTTCTTCAAATGTTAGCTGATTTTTCTCCATTTACGAAATTTTATTACAATTGGTTGTGCTGTCTACAAAATGTCTATTGTTTTTACATAATTTATAATGGGGGTGAAACAAACGTTTTATTTTGAATAGCGGTACCAGTCAATCTTGTTTCAATATTTAAAAAAATAGTATTCTCAAAATTTGGTAAATTTTAGATGAAATTTAGAAGTTGCTACCAAAGTTTGAAACATTAAGTTTTCTTTATTCGAAACAAAATGCAATACAGTACAAAGCATATAAAATTTAGAGATGGTAATTTCCATGTTATATTGTCACATGATGAACATAACAATACTGACACAGTGATATATTAATTGTTTTTGGCAAGTCTTCCCTTCGCAAAGTCTGGATATCTCCTCCGATGATCGCTGACAACCTGCAGAAGAAATTGCTTTTGCTGTTCACCCTGGGTGTGTAATCGATTGTATTCGTGGATCAGAGCAACTCCGCGTCCTGCCGTATCGTATCGTATTGATGGACCTGATGCACTTTTCTGTGGCAATGTAGTTACTATCAGAAGCCCAGAGTTCGGGATCAAATTCTGATTACTCGGATGACTATCCCGTTTCACCTCCTCAGAATCACTGTTGGAGGATGAGGAGCACAACGTTACAGGTTTGGTTTCTGTTTCTTTTCTACTCTTCTCAAGGCGGTCTTTATATTTCTTGGCTCGCTCCCTTCTTCTAGTTTTTTGGTGTTCTAGAGCCTTGTCAACTCCAGCCATCTTTCCTCGTCGCCCTTTTTCCCTCTGAGTCAGAAGAAACTCTTGATCTTCTTCTATTTTGATCATGGATAGCGCCTCTGTATGTGCAATATCAAAAAGCTCATCGAGGCTGTTACTGAAAGCAGTTTCTTTTTCAAACAGGCTTTTGGATCTTTTTTCTTGTTTTTTTTTTCGCTTTTCTTCAGCTTCTGCTAGTCATGGAAGATTTTTTCAACAGCTGCAATTACGTGTTTTCGATGCCGAGTAGGGATCCGTGCTATATCCCAAATCCCAATGGCAGCTTCGGTAGACACAGTTGCACTTTCTCGAACAGTTTTCTTTCCAGTCAGATGCAAATGAAAAAATAAGCCATTACCTCTCGCTTAGAACGTAGCTTATTTCCAGGTATTTCACATGATTGTAGTCCAATTAGCCAAACATTCGTATTTTTACGGGTAGTAGGACTAACAGTAGCCATTTCTTCATAAAAGTAAACCTGAAAGTAAAGTAAAAAAATTAGCTAACTTACTTCTGTTGTCATTAGTTTATTTTTTGGTGTTCAGCAGAACGCAGTACAAAACTTACAAACTGGGATTGCACTGTATTGTAATCTCTTACGAGTCAGGTTCACTTGAGTCTACACAACAACTTTATGGGAGAAAACCCTTGGCTGAACTGCACTCTTTGACTGCCTGATGACAACTGAACTCACTTCACTAGGTGAGCTGCTTATATAGTTTAGGCCATAGATTGTTCCAGAAGGTTCTATAACGTACTGGAAGGTTCTACATCATTACAGAAGGATGGAGAACGTTCCGGAAAGTTCCAAATCGTTCCGCAAGGTTCTAGAACGTTTCAGATAGTATATGAAGGTTCTATAACGTTCTGGACAGTTCTAGATTGTTCCAAATGACCTGATATGGACTATTACATAACACAAAAAGTGCTCCTCCAAGTAGACTTATTCAGGATTTCTGAGGGGTACATCTGAAAGGTTATATCTATTGCAGTATTGCGTAACATTGACCAATGGGTGCTGCATCACAATTTTCACAACTATGTATCTACAATTCACAATTTAATTCAAATAAGTTTCAAATTTAAACTAATTTAAAAATGAGTGCACCTATGTTTAGCATTATGATATATTGCGATTTTCAGATCTTGGTAGCGACCCTAAAATATTATTCAAAACTAACCTAATTTTACCAAAATTATTTTTTTTCATAATGGAACATTCAAAACGTGCCCCCTCCAGTTTTCCAAAACTTAAAAATAAGGACCACCCTAATATATATATATATATATATATATATATATATATATATATATATATATATATTATATAGAACCAGGTTTAACCAAGAATAATCACGGACCTGTCTACGGACAGACTACCTATGATATATATATATATATATATAGACGTTGCATGTCACATTAACACGTTGTGTACCTGATTTAGTTTCCCGCAGTACGCTGAGTTCATGGTCATTTTGTCATAAATCAGAAAAACGTCCGCGAAATCTCGTGGCCTGCTCAAATTTAATTTTCTTGTTTTAAAGTTATGATGTAATTAGTAAAAGATCAAATTAACGATTTAAATATACTTTTTACGTTGTTGAAAATGAATAGTAAAATTTTACCGCCATGTAGAGCCAAAACGATTCAATTTTTGAAGAACCTATTTTTTCAGGAATTTATATAATATGTAACGAGACCAGACCGATAACGGACTTTGCTGTTCATTTTTATTTTGTTTTTGCGCGCAGCCAACAGGGTGCGCGTCAGTTCTCTCCTCTCTTGTGGAGGCTTGCGGAGTGTAGTGTGCGCCCCAGGCGATTAAAGGTGTTTGTGTTTTTACGCGTAACTTTCATTTGTGCCCTTTCCTCTCCGAGAAACCCTAGCCCGTCACAAATGGCGCCCAACTCGCGGCTCGGGAGCAGATAAAAGTTTGCAAAGGAATATTTGCGTTTTAAACACTCATCAGATCTGAGCATCGGATTCCGGAAGCAGCGCAACCAATTCCGTGTTGTGTATAGATACCTCCTCACTTAGTGCCATATACAGCGAAATTAAGTGCGATACTTGTGTCCGCAAATTTCAAATTTGTATTTTGGCCATAATTAGTGTGTGCTGTCTATTTCCTACGTTGTAGTGCTATACATCCTGCCACGTGGTTTTCTTAAGTATCCTTCCGCGAAGCGGTACTTCTTCGCCTACTTCCACCTACAGTGAAATTTAGTGCGATACGTGTGTCCGTAAATTTCTTATTTCCACGTGATATTATTCGCTCACTGCGAAAATATTTGTCCTTTCGCGCTGCGATAATTAACTGTCCTTCAGCGCTGCGGCATTGTGTTCTTCCGCGTGGCCATATTGTTTTACTCGCGGCCATATTGCTTTTTTGGCCAAACTGCGTTCTTTCACGTGGTTGTTACTTTGTGCGGCCATATTGCTTTTTCCGCGCTGCGACCTTGGGCCTTGCCGCCTAGCGAATTTTTCCGTATTTCCGCTGAGTGATATTGTTTCCTGCGTGGATTACTTTAGAAATAGCTACCATGCCTAAATCTAAATCATCACCTACGGAAGGGACGAGTGAATCTCCGCCAGCCTTGACGTTATCAAACGAACAATTTCAGGCGCTGATTGCGCAAATTACGGACTCGGCAAGAATGACTGTTCTTGATAGGCAATTGACGAGCCCCGTCCTTGTTACACCAAGTAGCGGCAATTTTTCTAAATGTACTTCTCGATTTAACGGCAGTGCTTCGTCTGATGTTGACGCATTCTTGGACTCGGTTTTGACCTTGAAGGATTGCGCAAATGTCAGCGAAGAAAATGCATTACGTGATGTCTCAATGCTTCTGGAAGGCATTGCTGCGACATGGTGGCAGGGTATAAAGAGAGATATTTCGGACTGGGACGGTGCCGTGTGCGCGTTTCGAGACGCGTTCTCTCGCAAATTGCCGTCTCATCTCGTCTTTAGAGAGATTTTTGCACGTGAGCAACACGAAAATGAAACAAGCGAGATTTTTGTATGCCACATTCGTGCCCTCTTGTCACAATTACCGTATACCTTGCCAGAACGCGCGCAATTAGATATTGTATACGGGTTAATGAATAGAAAAGTTAGGAAAAGACTTTCACCTAGCGATTTCGACTCATTCAAGAGTCTTTTGCAACGTGCAAAAGACATTGAACACTCACGGCGTGAGGTTGTGCGACCATCAAAGGATGTCAGTAGTAATGAAGGTAGACACCGACCGGAGAAGAAACAGCGTCCGAGGTGTAGTTACTGTAAATATTTCGGCCACGTTGAATCAGATTGCAGGAAAGCAAAAGCAACTAAGGGTGATGTTGTACAATCAGTAAAATCATCACCCCAAACCCCAAAATCTGATTCGCCAAAACCACAAATAACGTGTTTTGGGTGCGGTGCCCCAGGTTATGTCAGAAGCAACTGCCCTAACTGTGCTCCTCCCATGAAAACTGAAAGTACGATTGTCTCATCCTTCAATTTTATGCAGTCAACCTTCTCTATTGATGATGGTTCATCGCGACCAATGCTCCCGGTCCAGATTTTAGGACTGGATGGTCTAGCTTGTCTTGACACTGGCTCCCAAAGAAGTATAGCCGGTGCACAGCTTTATCATATATTAATTTCTCGAGGGCGTCCGTTCAGCGAGACTTCCCTGGACATGAAGTTAGCTGATGGAAAAACGCATCGAGTATTAGCCAGGAGTTTTTCTGTGGAAATTTCTGTCGTCAACCGTAAAATCCTCACGACCTTGATCGCAATTCCGGATCATCCGGAGAGCCGGATGCTACTTGGCATAGATTTTATCCGAAGTGCTGGCATGGTTCTGGATCTTCCCGGACATGAATGGTTCTTCAAGGAAGATCCCAGTAGCCGCCACGGTTTTGTACGAGAAGAAGATATTGGTACATCTGTACCTGTGAGCAACGTCCACGTCAGCAACATGCCATATGTGCTCCGAACAGACGCAAGCGCTTACGCTTTGGGAGCGGTTCTACTCCAGGGGGAGCTTCCAGACCAACGCCCCGTCGAGTATGCGAGCAGACTGCTGACTCCCTTTGTCGCCACTCATGGTGCCCCTGATCCGTGTCTATTACGACCGCTGCGGAAACGAGGCCGTCCACGGCAACAGCAATCAGCTTCCAGGACATCGGTGCCTTCCACGCCATCGGTGTCTTCTACATCATCGGCGCCTTCCAGGACATCGTTCCCTTCCAGGACATCGGTGCCTTCTGCGTCATCGGTGCCTTCTACATCATCGGTGCCTTTCCGGACATCGGTGCCTTTCCGGACATCGGTGCCTTTCCGGACATCGGTGCCTTTCCGGACATCGGTGCCTTCCACGCCATCGGTGTCTTCTACATCATCGGCGCCTTCCAGGACATCGTTCCCTTCCAGGACATCGGTGCCTTCTGCGTCATCGGTGCCTTCTACATCATCGGTGCCTTTCCGGACATCGGTGCCTTTCCGGACATCGGTGCCTTCCACGCCATCGGTGTCTTCTACATCATCGGCGCCTTCCAGGACATCGGTGTCTTCTGCGTCATCGGTGCCTTCTACATCATCGGTGCCTTTCCGGACATCGGTGCCTTTCCGGACATTGGTGCCTTCCACGCCATCGGTGTCTTCTACATCATCGGCGCCTTCCAGGACATCGTTCCCTTCCAGGACATCGGTGCCTTCTGAGTCATCGGTGCCTTCTACATCATCGGTGCCTTTCCGGACATCGGTGCCTTTCCGGACATCGGTGCCTTCCACGCCATCGGTGTCTTCTACATCATCGGCGCCTTTCAGGACATCATTCCCTTCCAGGACATCGGTGCCTTCCAGGACATCGGTGCCTTCTACTTCATCGGTGGCTTCCCACATACCTGCGCTACCTACTAGGATGCAGCTACCTAGGAGATTCCGCCAGTGGCAGACCTTGTAGAATTGCATTCGAGGTCGTACATGCCATTCTAAGGGGGAGGATGTAACGAGACCAGACCGATAACGGACTTTGCTGTTCATTTTTATTTTGTTTTTGCGCGCAGCCAACAGGGTGCGCGTCAGTTCTCTCCTCTCTTGTGGAGGCTTGCGGAGTGTAGTGTGCGCCCCAGGCGATTAAAGGTGTTTGTGTTTTTACGCGTAACTTTCATTTGTGCCCTTTCCTCTCCGAGAAACCCTAGCCCGTCACAAATATAAAAATTTAAATAAATAATCAGAATATTGTAAAATATACGTAAATTTTACGTGGATTTTCGATATAAAAAGGCAATTTAAATCATTGAATTGAAAGGCCGAAAACTGCCCTGCCCTATATTTAAGTAATATTTTTAAGCGTCGATATTCTTTGAAAATTTCTCGGAAAAATAAACGTCGATTTTCAAAAAAATAAGCTTCGAATTTTACCAAGTAGCAATTTGAAGCGTCGATATTATTCGAAAATATCTAGGGAAAATAAACGTCGATTTTAATCGTCGATTTAAAAAAAAAATAAACCTCGAACCATACCAAGCCTAATTATATGTTTAAGTAATGAGAAGGATCACTGTAGACAGGAATACATTTGTCTCTTCTTACGTCTAACTCAATTTTCTCGTCTCCACCCGTTGGCTTTCCGAGGCAATTCTCTTCCTCGTCCTTTACTTAATGTCTATTCTCTCTGACTCCACCCTCGAGCTCTCATCCCTTTGAATAGCTCTATTTTAGATCGTTCTCTCTGCCTCTCTTTTCCACTATCTCTCCTTTTCCTCACAATTCCTTATGCGTGTTTTCCCTTTCACAGTTCCTTCCCTTACCTTCACCCTATTTAAATGTGACACGCTTGAGGTGCTTTCCCGCCGTTCTCGCGGATTTGATTACGCTCCTTCCATGATTCTCAAATTTTCGGTTGCGGACGACGGCTCTCCTTTTATCCCTTCAGGAGAGTGATTGGGCATCATCCTTTCCTTTTGTCATTTTTTTAATCCACAAACAAACGGCTTTTAAAAAATACGAAATTTTTAGGAGAAAGAAAATTCTTGACAATCTTTGAACATATTTTTTGGCCTTCGAGAGCTTTTTTTTCGGTTAGTCGAATTTTGGGAGGAGGTTTTGGAATTCACTGTCACATATTAACGGATTCAAAGAATTTAGGATAAAAATAGTAGCATCATTTGTCGACGCACAATGAAAAGAGACGTTTTAATAAGAGGTTTTTTAGAATTTTAAACAAACTTTTTTATAAATTCATAATATATCTATATGGCATAATGTAATTTCTTTAATAACTATTATATTGCCCGTCAGAAATGAAGGGTACAAATTAATAAAAAAAAGGAAAAATTAATTGAGTAAGACACTACTAATTGTTATTTAAGATAGTTGAAATTGTATTATCGATGGTTAGTTTTTTCTAATTGTAATTTCCAATACATTAAAAGTCTGCATGTCTAAAATTCCATTTTTACGAGTTACCATATGAGAAATATAAATAATCCCCTAAAGTCCAACCCGTGTCGTTTTTCCCAATGTTTTTGTTAATCACTTTTAAGATACGAATCAAGCATTCCTAGAAAATTTCTAACCATTATCTCTCCGAGATATAAACGATTTAAATGATTACCAACCAACATTGTCTGTTATTATAGATATTCAATGTTTTTCATTTATTATTTTAATGTACCGTGATTGGAATGCATGGTTTCAATTTAATTGATGTATCCAAAGCAGAAAATAAAACTTAAGGTTAAGATATGAAGGTATGACGGTATTTTATTGATAACTGTATAAGCAAAAAAATGTCGATATCGTGAATAACTTCGCTACAGAGTAAATGTCCGTTGAAATTTCATTAAATAACAACCGTAATATTCAGCACATTTTACGTTTTTCAATGCAAATGCACATTCCAAATTTTAGTCTTCTTTCTCTTAACGTTTGCTTGCTATATTGATTTAACTGTTTGCACAGGCAGACGGTCAGAGCAAAACCATAAACGTGTTAAATATCGGTTAGGGATGCATAGAGCCATTAATACTGCACACTTGGTCCCCCGACATGCCAAAAATACTTTTGGAGTCAAAAAATGCATGCTTCTGTGTATATATATGCAGACACGTGTAAACGATTTTAAAATAATGCACGTACATACTTAATTCCATTTATACATATTCCACCTATGACAACTTTTAGGCATTTGCTGTGTCTCGCTTCTTAAAATTATGCCAAAAAAAATTTTATGCACTCATGGCGGCACTGACGAGCCATCAAATGTGTACTCAAATAAAACTCGTGTATGCCATCATAGGGTTTTATATACCACAGACTTTACGGGTATCTCCCGCCAATAAATTTTTTTTAAATGTACTTGAGTTAGCGGATTTTGAAATGTTGTCTGATTTTTATCGCTTCTTCTTCATGGGGACGCATATTTCCATTTTTTCACCTTTTTCCTTATTTTTCACAACGCTTGCAATTAAAAAATAAAAAACGATGTTTTGTGTTATTTGCGTCGTGTGAGCAGCACGTCCCAATGTATTTTAGCGGTCGGGGTGGATCCTAAATGCTGTTTCGGGTTGTTGAGAACAAAGGTAATGACGATAGCAACGCCAAAAAATCGATAATAGCCTTCTGTGCTCTTGCGCGTTTTAAAACACAATGACGTGGGCTATTGTTTGAACTAAAATCTGTAAAAAATATAAATTGGATGGAATATTTATATTTGAATGAAACTGAATGGATCATTAGCGATTGCAAAGGTTTCCGTTATGTGCTGTACCGTTGAGGCATTGAAATCTTTCGGGAGCGACTTGATTACGCCCTTAATGTTATGTTTTCATAGCTTAGTTTTTATCTGGAAACAAGAGTCTTCGGTAAAAAAGGAATAATGTATTCGGCTTTCAAATTTCGAGGTGAGTTAGGGCATACGAAAGGGTACTTTTTTGCACGATAAACTGACATATGACATTTCCAAGCACAATCTAAGTACGTTCCTAGGACATTTCTAAATACAAATTTTTTCACAGATCTTTGCAAATGCGTAAACATAATAAGTTAGTGGTTTTTAACTAGAAATAAAATTTCAAGCATATCATAAAAGAATACTTCTTCATTGTATCATTCTTTGAGCTCCGCTATCACCGTTGTTCGCAACATTTCCTGAAATGTATTTATCATCACTCACTTTTTCGTTTGATTCGTACTTATGTTAAGATCCGTTTATTTTTCTCCATCAAAAATGTTTATGAAATGTATTCATCATCATTACCTTCTTAGATCGATTAGTTCTTATATTATGACCAATCACTCTCTCCATATATTTTTTCTCCGTTAAAAAAACATTTATTTCACTTTAATAAATTTCATAAATTTATACGTTTAAAATAAAAGAAATCCAGGGGAGCCCCAAAGTTTGTTTCCAAACAGATTAAGTAAAAATAACAAATCGAAAAAGAAATATTATATGTAGTGATAAGAGGTGATAATATAGAGAAGTTCGAAGACAATACAGTGACAAAAAGTCGCAAATAGCTACTAAGAGCGGACATTTTTATATCACAGTGATACACTTGCAGCATGACGACACGTTCCAATGGGCACAGTGCTATATAATTTCTTGCTTGTACAAGTGTTTACATCCATGAGACTGCCCAAATTAATAAGATTCATAGACAATTATTTCCTGGTTGCCGGTTGCAGATTGGTCAGAGTGCCGGCCTTCAACGCAGCGATCTAGAGTTAAAATCCAGCGGAGATTGGATTTTTAAACCTGGGCTCGATCCGTCCTGTACTTTCGAGGCATGAGGGGATCGCAAGTCCATCCTTCGAAAGGGACGATAAGCCTTGGTGCTCTGTGTAAAGAGTAGGCTAATTCCGGCTCTGTGTTTCCCTCCTCCCTTATGTGTGTGTGTGTGTTTGTTATGTCTATAATATTTCAAGAGAATGATAAGCCAGGAATACAAAAAAATAAACAATTATTTTTATGAAAGTTGGCCAGAAGTAGTATTAGTGGTAGTAATAATTTACTTATCACATTCAGGAAATTCCAATTACATGAAATTCAATGAATAAACAAAGAAATAAATTATGGAATAAATACAGTGTAAAAGTGAGGTAATATATATAAAAATATTTAAAAAGGTAGCCAGGATAAACTAATTTGTCCTTCTTCAAAATGCAGTTAACGTTCAACTCAAGTCTGAACATAAATTATATCAAAAATTAATACTTGATATATATCATATAAAAAACCTCACGAAGGATCAACACAAACTACTATCTCGATTTTACGAAGGTTTACGGATTTCTGAATTGAGAAATGATATAGCGTGATGCATGTTTACGTCCGAAAGCGAATGGCTATTTCGACTACCATTCAAGGGATTTCGGCTTATTTTTTTGGTCACAGCAAGCCAAATGATAAGCTATAGAGCACGGAAACCCTTGCGGAGTTTTTTAAGCCTGATTGGCTGCGCCCGATCGTCATTTCCAAAGGGCAAGAAAATCGAACTCGTTCCGTGATTCGGATTTTGCTCGTAGAATTCGACGGCGCAGTATCGCAGCGCCGGTCTGTCACGGCGGCCTGCGTCTCTATGTAACCGGGGTTAGAGGGAGGCTACCGACTGAACCATTTAAGGCCCTTTATCGGATTGGATCGGTGTGAATAGCGCGATCACATGTTAAACCGGGAGGGCGACGGAAAAGTCAGGCGCTGAAGTATCGGGGACTGGAGAATCGGACAAAGTGTCGAAATCGCTCGGTTCTCAATTAGTAAAGCTTTGGAGAGCTGGAAGCAGAGACGAGCCAATTGATTCCACACTTCTGTTTATAAAATCTTTTATTCCAATTCGGTCTGCGGTCCCGTCCTCTCGCTCGTCCCGTCGATAACGAAGCCCATGCGGGGGTGTTTAATCTGTTTTACCCCCGCCCCCTCACCTCCCTCCCCATTCACTCCCTTCCTACCAACCCCACCCCTCTATCCCCCTCTCTTACCCTCGTATTTAATCGGAATAGATAGGTAGCCCTTTCATATATCTCTATAATTAACTTCAGGCTGCAAAAAGAATCTCCGATAAAAGGGTTGGAGGAATTTCGTAATTAAAACAAGGCCGATTGGTTTATTTCCTCTGAGTGTTAGCTGTAGAAAATTAAACAGGACCAAGTTCTGATCTGAAATAGGAGTTTTGATTATTTGTATATCTCTTTTCCATCCATAGCGCGAGAACCGGAAGAAGAGTTCCCAATTACGCTTTGGAGGTTACTGATTGATATTTTCACACATTGTGATGTATATCTGTATGGTTTGGACGTACAAATATGTATATTATGTGCGTGTGTGTATATATACATACATATATACATATACACATATACACACACATACAGGCAACTCTCGTTCAACGAACGACATGCGTTCCTGAAGAGCGTTCGTAAAACGGAAATTCGTTGAATGATCGTGATTTTTCCGTTGACTTCCCTCGTTAATACTCCAGATGCATTCCGGACAAAAGATTTTTTATTCTTGTATTTATGATTCTTAGCTATTAAAATGTCTGTCAAAGCAAAAACAATATTGGATCAACTATAAAACCTAAGCAACAACAATCGAACTTAGAAGTATGTACAGTGCCATGTATTGTATTATACGAGAAAATTCGACTTTTGAATGAAAGACAGAACCTTCCAACACCATCAATAAAGTATTAAAAATTCCTCGAGATTTAAACATCTCCAGGAAAATAATTAACAAAAAGTTGAACAGTTATGAGAAAAGTACGAGCAAGTACGATAAATGTGTCCGTGGCAAGGGCTTGAAAACAAATCCTCGTGATGTAACGATTACGTATGAACCGCCAGTAAATGAATGCGACCGAACGTAGTAAATCCAAGTCTGAAGTATATATATATAGTATATATATATATATAGTATATATATATATATATATATATATATATATATATATATATATATATATATATATATATATATATATATATAGGATGGCTGTGGGAAATACTGCGTAGTGCACTTCCTCCTTATCGGTACACAAGAGGTCCGTCAAGTCTAAGTGGATATTTGTAGATATATTTTGAGTATTAACAGAACGATCGGTAACGTCATATTAAGCCTCTGAAGAAATGCAGGCTATAGGAAAAATGCGTGATAGTGGACACACCAAGAATCACGGGATAAACAAGACGTTCTTTGTGACCCCAAGAGCTTCCGTAAACATCCAAGTTTTCTCAATCTGAGTTTGATAGATGCTATTTAGTTCGTTAAAGTGAACAGAATTTTCGGCGAAAAGTAAAACTATAAAATTCAATTCATTCGCTAAAGCGAACGAACGTTCGTTGAACGAAAGTTACCTGTATATTTCAGAGCATGCGTGTTTATACACAGTGCCATATATGAGCCTGAAAATGTTACGCTCTATTATCAGCGTTTACCATCCTTTTATTTTTGAGGCGGACTGAGGCAGCAGCTCCGGCGTATTTTTTGTATTTTTGCATTTAGAGCAGCGTCAAAGCAAATAAAAGAAAAACGGTGCGCGGGATGAATGCTTAAAAACCCTCCTCCCGAACACTTAACCTTTCGCGTCGGTCGCTCGTGCGCTCGCCCTTGCCGATTTTACTTCCCTCGGTGCCCTTAAAAAGAACACGCCTCTCTTCGCAAACGGTCGCAGTTTTCGCTTCTTTTCATTCACTGATCACTCCAAATCTTCCTTTTTGATGGCTTAATGCCTATTTTCTCCCTCCAGTACGCTCCCCATATTCTCCATAAATATCTCCACTTCTCGTTTTAATTTACTTTGCCTCCGTATTCCTTGCTCTCTAAACCCTTTTCCTTGCATTTACGCCTCCCTCTCTGTGCCTTCCCGTATCCACCGGCATATCCATTTCCACGGCGCACTCACATCGGCTTCTGCCATTCCCGTTCCCTTTTACGATGCCCTCCGGTTCCCCGATGCATCTTTCCGCCGCCTCATGATTCCCCGCGCCTCCCCTTCGTTTCATAACTTCCACCTACCTTCCTCCAACCGACCGATAATTCTCCTTGCCTCCCTCTACCCCTCGTATTTCATCTCTCACCGCAGTTTTCACGTTCGCATCGCCTTTTTTCTCCTTCTTCTTCTCCTTTCCCACTTCTCCCTCCGTTATTTCTCCCAACTTTGCTAATCCATCCTTATTTTCTGCTCTCCCCCTTTTCCTCTCCTTCTTTCCCCTTTTACTCTTACCAACGCCTTCAGCTGCCTGATTCTCCCCGCGATGCTTAAAACTATCTCTCTCTCTCTCTCTCTCACATACACTCACAAAAAGACACCTACTTCTCAACGAGTTACGCCCCCTTTTAAATTCAGCCCCCTCTTTTAAGCCAATATTTCACCCGTCTCCTTTTTAAGAGGCTTTTATCTGCGTTTCGCATTTTATTTTACTCGCGAGCGTTGAAGACCGTAAATTTTCACTTAAAACGCCGCGTCACGGCGTACTTTTCGAGCTCTTTTCCTCTCTCTCTCTCTCTGTCTTTGCGGTTTCTGCCACCTAAAATATGTGCCGCAGATACATATAATATGTTTTTCCCTTCTCAAAGTGGTTTGCAAAAATTCTTTCTTCGATATCCATTCCCAGAGGGGAAAGCCTAGGAGGTTTTATCTTTCTGAATTAAGGCAGCCAGGATATGTAATATTGCATATTTTCTTTGTGCACTGACTATGAGTTTAACTCCGCAGCAAGGTAGGGTCGAGTCGTCCCGGACACTGAAGCGAAGGGGCGGCAACAGACAATTCGCGAGTATATATTTTTCTGCAAATATTGAAATAAAAATGCTGTCGTTTTGGTAGAATTTATGTACCTATGGTAATAAACTCATACGTGTTTCTCATTTGAGACACATCAGAAATTATCAGGCGTTATTTACAAAAATTAAAACGAGCGCCTTACGATCAGATCGTGTCCGTCCATCCTCATATTTCATCTCCAAAACTACTGGGCTGGTTTTCACGAAATTTGGCATTGAGGAATTTAGGACAAGGAAATGAGAAAATGATATAAATACTTCACATAACCCAATCGGTAGTGCCACTTTATAAGAAAAAAAGAACTTTCTGTCATATCTCGTAAACCATTAGTCAAAATAAAAAAGTCTTCAAACAAAATATGGAGAACGTAATATTTCTTACCCTCGAGATTTTTATGGAAGTATAAGCCGTTTTGAAGAAAATTAACATGATAGTTGCAATTTGCTTGGAACTTGGACAATTTATTCGAGGGTTTTTTAATAGTTGTCAAAGAAAAGTCTTGGTAGCGGCTCAAGCAAACGAGATCTGCTACAAATGCATAGATACATTTAATTCCCTTTTGTGCGCATACAGCGCATAGTAAATGAAAGGAAATGAATTATCTGCTACGAAGAAATTAATTTAAATACGTTTATTATCTTTACATGCACGACGTTTGTAAGTGAAAAGAAATGGATAATCTACGACGAAAGACTGAACGTGAACTTAAAGGATAAATTAAAACAATTGAAGGTCTTCTTTAAATAATTTTCTGTTTTTATTAATTACAACTGCTTATATAATGAATCAGTAAATCAAACATTCCAAATTGCTTTGGAATCACTTCTGATATATCGTTATGACATTATTCCAAGCCAGAAATTTATGAAATGTAGCGATCTGAAGATCCTATGCAGACAGGAAGAAAACATCCGCGTTCAGAAACGAGAAAATTGATCTGCTATGATACTTCAGTGGTAGAATATCCGCCCGGCAAGTGGAAGATCCGGGTTCGATTTTCGGTCATAGCAGACTTTTTTCTCGTTTCAAAAATATTCCCACCATTATTCAAAGCCATTAATATTACCTTATTTGAAATGTTTACTTACATAAATCGTATAGAAGTCGCTGCCTTGCATGTTTGCGCGCATGGTGCGTGCATCTTTCCTCGCTTGTTATTTCGTAATTACGATTATTTGAGGGCGGTGTTTTTCAGTCTTACTAGAGGCGCAAAACTTCTCGGCTACATTACTGACTGAATTAGTTTGTTTCAATTCCATAATGGATGCAAAGAATAATCCATCCTGAACGCTCTCCTTTATTTCCCTAACAGCGAGATTCCATTGCTGCTTTTACTTGAGATGAACGATATAGCGCCACAATGAGGGATAGTTTATTCCAGTTGATTTTCCCAAAATGTCGATTTATTCAAAAATGGCTATAGGGATTTGGATTAAAATTCATTCAGTTATAGTGCTTGGCGTCATAAACAGTACTTATTATTTCTAAACAATAACTATATAGCGTCCAACGACGTTATAATATATCGAGTTGCTACTAGCTACTAACCAGCCATCTCCAGCTCTCTGACGTCACCCAACAATCTTTGTCCAGCAATAATGCTTCGGCTCCCTTGTGGTTTTGCCAGCCCGCACAATACTTTATGTATGCTATAACTGTTTATAAAGGTCGATTTTCACATACGTTAGGCAATCAATGTATTAATGCCATTTATGTGCAGATGACATTTTCCGCGGTCTTATTGTTATTTTTTAGCAGTATGAGTTCCTTCCTGCCAGGAAATAGTGTAGTGAGACCAGATGCACAAGTAGTTCGTGCATAAAATGTATATTGTGCAGATTATTTTTACCTTCTTTAACCTTGACAAATTGAAATATTACCCGAATATTTCACCTATTTGACCGTTTACCCCTCATTTTAATTTGGCACGTAACGTAGTTCCTCTTCGTCCACCGCGCGCATTAACAATTGATGCGGTCACGCCGTGTTGAACGCCCACCAGGACTTCCGTTCGCTCTCGCGTCCAAGTAATCAGCATAGAGCGGCGAGAAGGGAAACATGCAACAGAAGCTCTGATGTTAAAAAAAAAGAAAAACAAAAGCGAAACACCTCCTTCTCTTACTACTCCAAAAGTGTAGCGTGGGAGATTAAAGGGGATATATTTGGAGTTTTATTTTTTTCGGGTCTACGTGGAGCATGTAGGATCGATGAGGGGATGAGGCCTTCGAGCGGCACCGCCTAAAGGAAAAGGTGCTTTGAATCTCCTTCTCATAACTCACTCCCTTTTGCTCCTCCCCTTATTTTTTTAGTTTTCCACTCTCTCCCACTCTCTCTCTCTCTCCCACTCTCTCTCCCACACTCTCTCTTCCACTCTCTCCCTCTCCCACTCTCTCCCTTCCACTCACTCTCTCCCACTCTCTCATCCTCTCTTCGCTCCTTAACGTCCAAAATCGTGTGTCGCACCCTTGGAACGTAAGCCGGAGAGCTTTTAAGCTGGGTGTGGTTGGGAGTAAATGGATAACACTCCGGTGATGCATTTTGAGCTCGGCAATCAATTGGCCATTAGCACTTTTTTTCGGATACCACGAACGAGCAGTTTTATTTTATTTTTTAAGACTCGCTTGATGGGGTGATTGTAGCGTTAAGTTACTTTTTGACGGTTATGTTTTCGCGTTCACTAATAGAATCAAGGAATTTACGTATAAAAAAGCGTCTGGTTTTGTTCGCGTCTTGTGCACCGTTGTGGAATATAATCCAAAGCTCGTTTCCATTTTTAAATTGATAATATATCAGAAAAATAAACAAACATAGTATTATTCTGGAAGAGAAACCTATTACAACAACCGGGTTTGCTGCTGTTGTATGGTCAAATATATAATCCCAAGCATTAAAATTAAACGAATGGAGTAGAAGGATAATTTTTATTGCCTTCACGAAGAGTTAATTCCATTAGGTTCATCCAAATTTAATGGATTTTAATCAAAATTGAGTGATATTAATAGTTTGACTTCAATTTCTATAACGAAATATGATCATGAATATCCCAAAACTTTTGTTTGATTCTGATTTGAATGTTAATTGAAAATTTTGAGTAATACTGTATTTTCACTTTCCGCTAGTGCATGCAGTACACTTATTTAAGAGGAAGCTTCAAAGATTTTTACGTTGGAATTAACTTCAAAAATTATCTTCTATAACACACCAAACTATACCAAATATTGTGGCGCATGCATTGATGAGTTGCCGTAATTGTTACTTCGAAAATTTATGAGCAACTTGAAGAGGAGTAGTATACTATTATATTGTAATAGAGTAGCAGTAGAGTACCATATATTACGGTAACACCCTAGCGGGGTCTGTGGCAGCACATCGTAAGCAATCAATATTTGGACCTTATGAATATTCACACCGAGTTGGATAAATAAAGACTATAAATAGTATTACATTTTATTTGTACAGTAATAATTTGGTAAACGAAATAGTGGGATAAATAAAGACCATAAATATTCTAGTGGAGTTTATTTGTAAGGAAAACATTCAATAAAACTTCAAACATATACAAACTAAGCTAAATACCTGTACATAAACATGTAGTAAAGGTACATTACATCTGGCTTGAGGAACTTGGAGAAGAGGGTACATCAGTGTTTTCATCGTCGTCATCAGGTTGGAGTCGGACATCTGAAGATGGGCCAGGAACAGGGTTCTCAAGTGATGAAGCACCACTGCGACAGACGGCCTTTTTAAAGACTTCTTCCAGTGTCATCTGTCTCATTAACATTGGTTTCTGTCCATGCAGTATCTCTTTAATTGAGTCAACTGCCATAATCTCTTGCTCACTGATAAATGCACATTGTTCAAGGCCATCAATTAACTGATCACACATTGTCACCATATCGTTTATGGGGACTTTTTCACCTGTGTTCACAATGTTATCATGTGCAGAATAAGAGTGAGTGGCAATTTTTACCACACACTTTTATGCTGAACACCAAATTTAACTCAAGTTGAGGACAAAAAATTATTTCCTACTTTTTAGTGCACATAAGTGAGTATATAGAAAACATTTTTTAATATTTTGTTTTCTTTAACTCTCGACTACCCTTCAGCAATGAGCAGTTGATCCATACATATAAGCGTATAACCAGTCTGCATTAGTCCTGGTTTGAACTTATTGTTTAGATCCTTATTGGCAGAGCGAGATTTTCTAAAATGTTATTCCTTTCCGTATTTAGTTGCCATTCTAAAGCAAGAACGTACAATAAATTGACTATATATATATATATATATATATATATATATATATATATATATATATATATATATATATAACAACTTACGGAAAAGGAAAGGTAAAATGAATATATGGATGTCAACAAGGTGTTGGGATGAGGAAACCCAGTGAGCACTCACCAATCAGACGACTTCAGGTTGACGAGGCCCCGGGGATGTCGAAGCGACACACGTAAAATAACACAAAAACACAGAAACATCACAAACGTAAAGCTTTCGGAACTACTCCTTCTTCAGTTACAGAGAGAGAACTGGTTTCCTCATCCCAACACCTTGTTGACATCCATATATATATATATATATATATATATATATATATATATATATATATAATTCATTCGTGTCCTGTCTTACGACAGGTCCTACCAATTCATTGATTGGTTTTGACTAGGGAATATACATACACGGTGTGGTAGTTTCCAGTTGCATTCCACACCGAACACACTCACACACAGAAGGGAGGAGGGAAACCCTGTGCCGGTATTTGTCTACTCTTTGCGAAGAGCACCAAGGGGGCCACTGTTTAAAGTCCCTTCCGAAGGAATTTTCTGAATTTGCGCGATCTCCTCAAACCACACAAACAGGGCCGAGCGACGTTGGAGAAAATCCTACTTGCGCAGAGTTCGTGACTGCTGCCTTTTCAAGCAGCAGGCGAGTAGCAGCCAGCGTCCTAACCAACATCGTGTTCTACACCTACAGGCAAGCGAAAACTTTCATAAAAAACATATGGTCGCAACCGCTTCGTTAGCGAGATATGGCAACATTACCTATGGCATCAACGAGGCAACGTTGCGATACGGACAAAGCAATCATTCAGTCTACAGACTCGTACGAAGTAACTAGTCTTACTGTTGATGTTCTGGTGTTGTAGTGTTCATGTTTCGTATCAAAGAATGGCGCATAATGCTAATTATTCATTCGACGAATTGACAGATATGATATTTCTGTACGGAGAAACAACGTAGCAGTGCATCTGAATAGCAAGACGATTATTTCTCTGGATCGTCGACGTCTGCGGCCTATTTTGGCTAATTCTGGTAGACCACGAAGTTGTTAGAGCATCGATGTGGAAGAAGATGTTCTGCATGCCGTTGAATGATCCCACGGTACTAGCACCAGGCGGTTGGCTGTTCGTCACCGGATTTCCCAGCCAACGATGTGGAGGGCGTTACATGATCAACTGTTGTGTCTGTTCCACATACAGATTGTTCAAGCTATGCAACTGCCGGATTAATTGCGTCGAAGAGTGTTCTGCGAATGGCTACTGCAGTAAGATGCAGTGCATCCAAACATTCTCAGTGAAGTCCTGGTGATGGATGAAGCATGCTTTACACGGAATGGTATTGTAAATAGCCGTAATCAGCATACAATGGCTGATGAAAACTCGCATCCAATTCGGGAAAGATGATTCTAACATCAGTTTACAATGAATGTTTGGGCGGCAATAATTGGCTAACACCTCCTAGACCCTTATGAGCTACTACCTCGACTATCAGAAGCCTCCTATGTACAGTTTCTTTCGGAGCAATTGCCGCGACTACTGGACAATGTACCATTGGTAGTGCGGCAAACAATGTGGGTACTCCTTCCCATTCAACTCGCGATGTCAAGCAATATTTGGACAGCCACTCCCCAGGTCGATTGATAGGATGAAACGGACCAGTTGTATGGCCCAGTGATTGGCCGATCTCACTCCTACCGACTTCTACCTGTGGGGATATCTGAAGAGTCCAAAGATGTAATACACGGGACGAGCTGTGGAATGCCATTGAAGCATCTGTGACGACATTACGTAACATACCTAACGTCTTTCAGTGGACCAGGAATTCGTAGCGCAACAGGGCACAGTTATGTATCGATTGTAAAGGTGGATATTATAAACATCTACTGTAAATTGTTTGCAATTGATCAGATGCCATTCTGTTCACAACTAATTAACATTTGCTCCACAACTACGTTATTTGTCCACTTTCGTTTCCTCATGATTCCCGTTGCCATATCTCGCTAACAAAGCGGTTGCGAACATATGTCTATACGAACGTATTTGCTTGCCCGTAGGTGTAGAACAGGATGCTTATATTTAAGGTATGCAATTAAGAATCACCCTATATACATATATATATACTAGTAGAAGGTGCTTGCATTCTGCAAGCATATCGTCTCACCTTGAAAATAAATTAATTTTTCAGACAGATACTTCATCATTTCAAATATTAATTCTAGAGATTTCACCTCAGCAGCGATTTTCCTTTTTCCCTAATGTAAAAATAATAGACTAAAACAATCCCCAAACTTAGCTATGTTAAGTATTTTATACTTTCACTATTCTGGGGTACTAATGCTACAGAGTTCTGCCAAATTTTAAAGTTGTAGCACTTCTAGAAGTGAAATAATATTTTTCTAATTGTTTAACATTTAAACATTTTTAAAGGCCGCCGCAATATATTTATGGAGGGATTCATATGTTTATTTGTGCAATTGCATTACTATGTAAATAACTTAAAAATTTCAGATTCCTAGCTCACTCTGTAGTACCTAAACAGCAGTGGCGTAGCGTGAAGATTATACTTGGGGAGACTCAAGGTAGGGACACATTTTATTACTGGGGTGGAGGACACGCTATAGAGTCAGTGACCTTGAAGACCATTTTGAAACCATATAAAAGGCCCTTTTACAACACGCCTCCGCGTCTCTAGAAAAATGTGTGCCTATCTTAATGGTCATGATCACAACAACTTGACTAAGCATTTCATTAACCTTTATCGTCCCAAAGGGAACTTAAGTTACCGCTAAAAACTAGGTCCATTCGGACTTGTGTTCCCGCACTCTTTTTCCTTTTCTAATACTCGCTCCTCTAAGGGTTTTGGCATTCTTAAGACGCCATCACTACATGGAACACCATCCAAGAGGTCTGGGAATGTGATCCGTGACTTTCGTTAATCTCTTTCTTGATTGGTAAACAAATTCCCCCCATTGTTATCATTCTCTGTTTATCCTTTCTCAGATGGGCTCGGCTCTCCCTTTAAACACTGTAGATGACGTTAACTGGTCTCGGATTAACTGTTCCCCTTGAGCAAGCAAATGTAAGAGTTCAAGATAGTTGCCTTTGTTGCTAGAACTCTCGTCTTCTCGGTGGCCACGAAAGGGTAGTTCTTGTTTGCTTAGAAATATTGTTGTTTGAATGAGACGGCTAAGAACTTGTCTATTGAATGACCCTTCTTCGTTGTGTTTTATTGCAGCAAGACGCGCGGCTTCCGAAAGGGCGTGCTCAATACGGGTTTTACCAAGTACCTGCAAAGATTCTTTTTTTTTCAAATGGTGTTTTGAAACTTGGTGTTTTTGTGCTTTTCGATCAAAGTTTTTTATTGTGTTTATACCTTCATTGCACCATTCTTTGTCACAACCGAATGGAAGGCACACATAGCAAAACATTGTATTGTTTATGGCGCTGGCAGTAAGCCATTTGTATTTTTCATACCAGACAGTTTGAAATGTACGTTTCTGTTTATTTCCGTTTAGCACAACGGTTATTTTTGGTGTAGGTCTCTTAGATTTTAACTCACATTTTTTTCGTAGGGAAGCTTTGAAAATGGAGTTTTAAGCAAGTACTCTATTAAGTCACCACTTTCAAACTCGTTCATAACAGCTGTTTAATCAAAATGAATGTTGTAGTAAAAACACTTTGAAATTATAAACACTTATATAATGAACGCACACGTGAAGCCTGTACAGCAACAACACAGCGCCTTGGAGAAACTTATAGATAAAATGGGACTTTTTACCTAAGTGACATGAGTTCGACTCCAGAAATTCCCGAAAGTTGCGTTTTTTCCCATAAGAAAAGCATTGCGCCATTTTTGTAAATTAATTTTGGGCACTTGCCCGTAAGCTAGAAAAATGAAATTTTCAGTGTTGCTAGATGGCCGCAATATCTATTAGAATTTATTGTTACTTTTGCTTACAGTGTCCTGGGTTCGACTCCAGATACCCCGGAATATCTCCTATAAGTTAGCATGGGAAAAAGTTATCCCAGTGTGTAGACCAATCTAATAGGTTTATGAAGCTGAAATTTTGCAGGTCTATAGAATTTTTCTCATAACCTACTATAAAAATCAAAATATTCAAAATTGTTAATTTTTATGGGTTGTTTTAACCCCATTTGTACTTTAAAGTTTAATAATTTTTATCTTGGAAACTATATGCTGTAGGTTCGAGTATTTGAAATCATTTTGTAGAAAATTATACTTAGGAAAACATAAAATTTTGAAAAAGTTTAAAAATTCGACCACTAACAATTCGCAATTGTTTAAACATATTTTTTAGGTTTATGTATTACTGAATGTGCTACGGAGCTGAAATTTTTTTAGAGATAGTGTTTGTAAAAAAAACGAAATAGGGATAATAGAATTTTTGATATTTTAATTTGTTTGGCAGTTAAAAATTCTTAAAGTTTAAACAAATAGGTATATGTTTAGATACTACGGGGCGAGTTAGAAAGCTGAAAGTTTTAAGTTATTTAGAGTTTAGTCTTTAAAAACGAATAAACATTTCAATGTATCCATGAAATTTTATTGCGGGCGTTAAAAGTTATTTAAATTTAAACAATTAGATAAATGTTATTTCACTTCTAGAAGTGCTACAACTTTAAAATTTGGCGAAAATGTGTAGCATTAGTACCCCATAATGGAGAAAGTATAAATTGCAAAGTTTGGGGATTGTTTTAATGTATTATTTTTACATGTGGGAAAAACGAAAGGTGAAATCTTTAGAATTAATAAAATATTTATAATGATGAAATATCTGTCTGAAAAATGAATGTTTTTTGAAGGTGAGATGAAATGCTTGCAGAATGCAAGCACCTTCTACTAGTATGTTATATGTATGTTATATCCTTCTCCTCCTCTGTAAGGAACGTCGATATATAATGATATATATATATATATATATATATAGTTTTGGTAGAATTTGATTTAAATCGACAAATGTCTATAAACATCGAAAATGAATTTTA